>CM065721.1:53381906-53499406 GCA_033310375.1 Conus canariensis
CATGGAACCTGCAGGGGAAAAGGAAGAGAGGCCGATCTCACCACAGCTGGAGGCGACACACTGAGGCAGAGATGAAGAGGCAGGGGACCAACTGGACAGGCATTCAGCGAGCAGCCCAGAACCAAGTGCGATGGCGGAATGTTGTTGATGGCCTATGCTCACCCTCGAGCTATAGGCCTAAGTAAGTAAGTAAGTTGAATGGTAAGACTGACATAGCCATAACAATAGCCTTCAGTTCTAAACTAACCTGCTGGACTGGTATGCACGTCAAACCCGATTAGCTTATTCGCGTTTAGGGCTTAAACGCGATTAGCTATTCGGAGCTTAAACGCGGATAGCCCCTCTCCAGTTTTGGTATGCACGACGCCCTATTCGCGATTGAATAGCTCTCCGCATTTACAGGGCAGGAAACGGCGCTCTATTTATAGATTCTTGGCAAAACCGGGGTGCAGCAGGCACTGCTTTCGGTTTAGTCATACCCTCCCTCGTGGAACTTCCGCTGGTACGTGCTTCGTCGGTTTTCGCCAGTCCAAGTTTTTATTGTTTGTGTTACTTGCCATGGAGAATTCAAAGCGCACTAGGAAGCCAAATTTCAGTGCTGATGAAATTCGAGTATTACTGGAAGAGATGCAGGTAGAACGTGCGCTGTTATTCAGCAGTTTTACTCCGAGTGTTACCAACCCTCCAAAATATGTTGCCGCCTAAACCTGAACTTTCGGAACAGTTCTAGGTCATCGTACAGGTCAAACGGGTTCTTTCTGTCACGAAAGATGCGGTTTCTTCGAAATTGCCGTCGCTGTCTCACTTGGAAAAACATCAATGCAGCCATATTTATCCGCGTTTAGGCTCGCTATCGGACCCCCGAGGCACCGATAACTTTATCCGCGTTTAGCCGAGTCGGATAGCTTATGCGGTCTGACGTGCATACCAAAATCTGCCGCCTATCCACCGAATAGGCGCTATTCGCGGATAGCCCTCTATCCGGATCGACGTGCATACAGGCCCTGATCACCTACAACACAGGTGTATCCACCAGAATGCAGTTGTGGTGACAATTCCTGCAAAGGGGCATAACCATCGTTAAGCTTTCCGGATTCTTCACCCATACTCAAATACAGGTTGAAACATACTTAAATAAACCACTAATATTCAAATAAACAACGGAAAGTCTTCCAAAAGAGTCATGTTGTCTGCATGCATGGGCCCGCCTCTGTGTGTGTGTGTGTGCGTGTATGTATGTGTATGTGTGTGTGTGTGTGTGCATGTATGTGTGTGTGTGTGCATGTATGTGTGTGTGTGTGTGTGTGTGTGTGTGTGCATGTGTGTGTATGTGTGTGTGTGTATACCTGTGTGCGTGTGTACCTGTGTGTGTGTGTGTGTGTGTGTGTGCATGTGTGTGTGCGTACCTGTGTGTGTGCGTGTGTGTGTGTTTACCTCTGTGTGTGTGTGTGTGTGTGAGTGTATGCATGTGTGTGTGTGTGTGTGTTTGTGTGTATGTGTGTGTATCATTCCAGGCATTCATTCCACGCGCCAATGTCAGAGTATATAAGTGTGCCTTTGTGAGTCAGCTCTGCTGTATATGATCTCCCGCTGAGAGGCAATCCAAAGCAAGAAAAGCAGACAAAAAACAGTAAGCAGTTCAAAAGGAAAGCGACTTTAGATCCCATGGTGAAACTATACTAGCATACACACAACTCCAAACTTACTAACACTTACTGTCCTAGATCATGAGGAAACTGCGGTGTAGTACTGTTTTCCAACTTTGAAAAAATGCAGAGATAGTGAAAGGGTATGAAGATGTATAATATCATTCTGCAGGGGTCTCCTCATGCACTGACAATGAACATGTATAATATCATTCTGCAGGGGTCTCCTCATGCACTGACAATCGGCTGTGGGGATAAGCAGTTTGAAGAAAATTTCAACCTCTCCATCAGACTCATGAGACTTTGAAATCATTTTTACCGGAAACTACAAACCTGTCACTGAATCAGTAATGAACACAAACTCTTGCTCAATGAAAACAGTCTGGCTTAGGACCATGAGAGTACGCTCCCTTTGACAGCAAGCAGATGATCTGATAGTTGAAACATCCATGATGGCGATGCAAGCAAAGCTTTTGCCGCATCTTTGTTGTTGGATGGGAGAGAAAAACATGATTTTCTATATAAAGTTGTCCTTCTTCCCCCTCCCACTGTAACAAATGTTCACTTTCACCCACAATGTTGTCGTCTGTTTGAAGTGCCCCAATCCCTATCCTGTCCCTCCACCTCCCCTCCCATTTTCACAAATGTTAAGTTCAATTCATATCCCTGATAATTCTTATTGGAGGTACAATTACCCCCTAGTTTTGTAGAAAAGGGCAATGAACACACACACTGCACCGAGATAAACCTAAACCACTAAATACACTTTCACCTAGCACTCATGCAACTTGCATGGCAAGGGGCACAAAGAACAAGCATTAAAATCTTTCTAAATATTTTTTTCTTTTATGGTATCAGACATTTCTTGGGGGAAAAGAAAAAGAAAACAAAAAAGAAAAGAAAGAAAAGAAGGAACAAATCCAGAAACTGGAACTCACCGTCACAGTGTTAGTAGAATTGGGAATGCCAACAATTTTCACAGAGGGAGTAGAAATCTGCACACACAAACACACACATATTATTATTATTATTATTATGAACATTTATGATGCCTAATCAATTGAATGCCCTAGGCGTTTACAATATCACAACAGACATCAAATCACACAATATATAACAATCATACATGAGAAAAAGGCATCAAAATCCAAAGCAAGGACACAAACTCACAAGCATGCATACACGCAAACACACACTCACACAGACACGAACGCACACAAAGCAGACACTCGCATCACACATTGCAAACGTCGGGTCACAGGGAAGACGAAGTTACCTAGGAAACAGATGAGTTTTGAGAAGGCGCTTGAATGTGGGCAGTGAGGGTGAGTATCTGAGAGAGCGAGGCAATTGATTCCAGGTAGTTGGAGCTTGATAGGCAAAGGAACGTTGACCAAAGGTTTTAGTGCGAACTGTGGGGATACTGTAGATACGAGTGTCACATGAGGAACGTAAAGCTCGAGATGGGGTGTAAAGATGTAACAGGTGGGTGAGATACTCAGGACAGGAAGACTCGATAGATTTGAAGCAGAGAGAGGCAATCTTGTAGGATATTCTTAGCTGAACAGGGAGCCAGTGGAGAGAGCGGAGCAATGGGGTAACATGGTTATATTTAGAAGTGCGGAAGATGAGACGGGCAGCATGATTCTGAACTCTTTGAAGTTTGTTGATGAGATGAGAGGGAGAGCCAGACAAAAGAGCGTTACAGTAATCCAGGCGGGATAGAACAAATGCGCAGACAAGAGCTTTTGTTATGCTGATTCAATGTTTCTGTTTCGCTTGTTTCACTTTCTTTTTTTTTGTCTGCCTCTCTCTCCCTGGTGTCTCCCCCCCCCCCCCCCCCCCCACCCCCCACCCCAAGCACTTTCCTTTTTTCTTTTTACCAGAATTATTCATTTCTCATCTCCCACATCCAAAAGCTCAGACTAAAGAAAGCATCTAGATTTAAAAACAGGTAAAATGATGTGTGCATACATGTGTGTGTATGCATGTGTGATGTGTGTGTGTGTGTGTGTGTGTGTGTGTGTGTGTGTGTGTGTGTGTGTGTGTGTGTATGAGAGAGACAGTGAGAGGGAGAGAGGAGGAAGAGGTAAAACAGCACTATGCCAAAATCTCCATGTTCCTATGAAACAAATACCTACTTTCATTTTGGACAATTCTGAAAACACGGGTTCTGTGTCACAGCTTTACATGATTCTGTCTGTCAGCCTAAAAAGCAATAAAGTGAACACTTTGACAACAAATTCACATATTAAAGCACACACACACACACACATACACTCACACACATCCACACATGCACACACACACACACACACACACACACACACACACACACACACACGCATGCGGACGCGCGCGCGTGCCACACACACAGAGAAATTAAGAGAGGCCATACAAACATGTCTATGGCTCTATATTTATCAAATCACATCCACCCATCCACCCCCACCATCCATCCACCCACCCACTCACAGAAAAATACACACACACACAACACACACACACACACACACACACACACACACACACACACACACACACACATAATATATAAACAAGCCTTCTGAACCAGATTTCATCTAAAGTTCAGTTTTGATTCAGGAGTTTGATGGAACTGGCAATGAAACTTTTTTTTAGTTCTACTTGTTTTGAATTTTGGAATTTGGAATCTTCGTACAGATGGTAGAACAATGTAATTTTTTGAAAGAACATGAGAACTGTCGGCAGCGATGTTCACAGCTTTTTGTGTGACATGACATTCATACAATTTATCTAACTGTCCTTGTTTTTTTTTTTAACAATAATCTTTCCACATGTATTCACCACTCTTATTAAAATGTTTTTGTTTTTCACACTAAGATTTTCAAACCAGCATAAGTAGCCAAAGGACAGTATTGATTCTACAAAACAACGATAAAACAAATTTAAATGTCCTTTTTAACAGCAAGAGACTGAAGTTTCTGATGACAGTATATTCTAGACTGGGATTTTTTGTAGATAAATTGAATATTTGCATTAAAATTCAGCTTATCATCTAAAATAGTACCCAACTGAACTTCCACTTTGGTGTTTTCAGTATACAAGTGAGGGACAGGAGCTGGGTTTCTTCGAAAATCAATTATCATCTCCTTCATCTTACTAACATTCAAATCTAGACAATTTTCTTTGCACCATGTACAAAAACGTTCCACCTCTTGAAAATAAATGTTATCTGAATTTGACAGGTCTTCTAAAGCAGAGCCATCTGAGAAATTTTATGACAGGAGTGACAGAAGAACCAGTACAATCATTTGTATAAAGAGTAAAGAGTACAATGGAGAGAACAGTGCCTTGAGGTGCACCAGTAAATGTGGTTCTTGCTGATGAATATTTTCCCTCAAAGCATATGCACCAAACCTGTTGACTAAAACGTTCACAATCCATAAAATCTATTTTGGGTTGACCTGTGAAGTTTGGAGTTTCTTTGCCATAGTGTGTGGTTGAATAGTATTAAAAGCTGATGAGAAACCAATAAACAGGACGTGAACAAATGAATCTTTGTTTTCAAGATGTATGTATGTATGGTTTAAAAGAGTGATTATTGCATCATCTGTGCTTCTGTTCTGTTTGCATGCAAATTGGTACGGATCACAACGATGTCTGACTTGAGGAACAAGAATCCAAAGGACAAGGCGTTCAAAAGATTTCATTACAAGAGATGTCTATGCAACAGGTCTTTAGTCATTCAAAATACTAGAGTTTCTTCTTCTTGTTTTTTTACAGAACAAATTGTTGATTTTTTTCCAGACATAGGGCACAACTCCACAATTCAAAGACCATGAGAACAACTTACAAAAAACATATGACAATTGTTCTGAACATGATTTTAAAAGATTTCCACAAATACTATCTGGACCAATATTGTCAGGGCCAATATGTGTGCATGCACACACACACAGACACAGACACACACTGTCTTTCTATCACACACTGTCAGACGCGCTAAGGTCTGAAGGGAAAACACCTATACTAACACCGCCCCCCTCATACAACACACCCACACAACGTTAACAAATAAACAATATATTTATTTAATATGACGCGCTGTCGAGCATGCACACACCACCATCCTGCACGATAGACCCTCCCAACATCAACAGTACACACAACATAAAATATCCAACCAACAAGCACAAGCGTACATCAAAACCAGGCTGCCAAGCAACCACCCACTGGTGACCAACAAGTCGCACAACTCTTGGACCACAATAATGGCCACTTATATTTGTTAAGATGCACCAAACTTCCACAAAACAAACCCCACAAACCATACGAGTCATCAACTTATTGTCGTAATAGCTGCATGTCCAGTTGAAATCCCCACAATCTCAAACTAGGCACGCTGTAACTTGTGGGACACACAATTTCGCTCGGTTAATCTGTTATTGCTCACCACACCGTTGATGATGGAGTAACGCGGACAAAGGCGACGAAGATGACGATACAGAAGACGATGAACACGCTACTAGGTTGAAGAGTTGAAAATAAGTAGTCGAGGGTTATACTGCAGAAACGCGCAATCACAGCCTAAGACACCAGCCGACTAACGCACTGGAATCAGCTGCCCGAAGATGTGGATGTAACAGCAGTGATGAGTCTGCACCACCACCAAACATGGGCGCGCGCGCTTCCTAGCACGCCCACAACTGCGGCAGGGCTGCAAGCCCGTGGCCCCCCCTGGGTCAGCTCCGCCTGGGTCAGCTCCGCCTGGGTCAGCTCCTCAGGCCGTCACATCAGCCCAGACGTCTGGTCAACACCGGGTGCTGCTCATCCACACTGGAAGCGGTGACACTAACGAAAACGACACACCCAAGAACCTTGAACAAACAACAACGTAGGGAGGCGCCACACGCTGACTACACCCTACACATAAATTTACGTGGCGTCACCAGAATCACGCTTTGATCTGAATCGTGACCCACTTTTACATAGAACAGAGACTCCACTTGGTGGGTCAGGAACAGCCTCCCGAAAACCACACCTCTCAGGTCCGAAAGACCCAACGCCAAGAGTCCTGCTCGACACCCCAGCCAGAGACAGAACTGAATTTAGCGCGCCCTGCGCGCTCGCAGGTAAAATGCAGACACTCACTCAACATGACTGCACGTGCACAAGACAAACACACACTGCACGGGACGAAACGCGACGCACAGGTTCTGGGTTTGACATTCACTCAACCCCGGGTGTTTATTAGACATGTTCCCGGGTGTGTCACGTTCTCCCTCCTTCCACCGCCTCCTTCTCTATCTTTGATGCCACGTCACACAAAACCGAGCTCTGGGTCATGACAAACCCCCCCTCCTAAAGATCCAATCCCCATTGGATTTCAAGAACCATGACATGACACAGAGCGACGCTGCCCCGTACCCCCAAAACACGTATGACCACTTTAAACCAGGACTAGTAGCCATCACCCCCTGGGCAACACCCAAATGCTGCGAAACCACTCCAGCCTGAACCCCAGCGGGACACCCGATCCAACTTGGCAAAACTCCTACATCCTGCTGAGAAAATCAGCCATTATATTGTCCCTCCCAGGGATTGCCTCCACCACTACCGCTTGCGCATTCACTGGGGGTTGTAGCTCTGCAGGCCGCTCCATGAACACTTTAAGCAGATTGGCATGGAACAACTTGCTCCTCGGCCCCATCTGGACCTTGTAGTCCACCTCACCAACCCTGCCGGTCACTTGGTATGGGCCCCGCCAGCCCAGCTCCAGCTTGTTGTGTTTCAACGGCCGTAGGACCAACACTCTAGACCCAACTGGAAACGACCGTCTCCTCGCCCGGAGATCAAAGTGTCGCTTGTACACCCCAGCAGAAGTGGCGACGTGTTCCTGTGCCAAAGTACACGTCTCAGCAATCTTGTACCTGAGGTCCACCACATACTCAATGGATGTCTTTAGCTTGGCCTCCTCAGGGCGCACCCACGACTCCTTCAGTATCTGCATAGGTCCCCGCACCGCTCGTCCATATAACAGTTCAAAGGGGGAAAACCCCGTACTGGCCTGCCGTACTTCCCGGTAGGCAAAAAGCAGTGCCGGTAGCCACCGATCCCACTCATCTGGCTTGTCCTGTACCAAACGGTGCATCATCCTCTTGAGGGTCCCATTGAACCTCTCCACGAGTCCATTGCACTGAGCGTGGTACGGCGTGGTATTCACACCCTTTATGGCCAGCAGACGTTACACTTCCTTCATCACCTGCCCAGTGAACTGGGATCCTCGATCCGTAAGCACCTGCTTGGGTATGCCAGTTCGTGACCACATGGTGAATGCAGCCTCGGCCACCTCCTCTGCCGTGATGTATCTTAAAGGCATCGCTTCCGGGTACCTGGTGGTGTAGTCTACCATGACAAGTATGTACCGATGACCTCGTCCAGACATCGGCGTCAACGGTCCGATCAGATCTAGTCCAACCTTGGTAAAGGGTTCCTGCTCCAAGGGCATCTTGACCAAGGGTACCGGTGGAACCCGACCCTTGTCGATGGTGCGCTGACACTGCGGGCATGACTGGCAAAATCTCGTGATGTCAGCGCAGATTCCTGGCCAGTAGAAGTGAGGCAGAATCCTGGACTTGGTCTTCGTGGTTCCAAGATGCCCTGACATGGGAACCTCGTGGCCTAAAGCCAGCACGGTGGGCCTGATCTCTTTCGGTACACACACCTGAGTACATGCTACCTGGGTTCCCTCAAACCTCCTGATCAACACCCCCGCTTTCTTAAGGTAACTAACTTTCCCCGTCCTCATCCGGACCTCAGTCTTATCCTCGTACGCCTTCCTTGCTCTACTCAAGGTGGGGTCTTCTCCTTGTTTCTTGATCAACTCGTCTGAAGTAGCGATCGACAACTGACTCCTCAGGGACAATGGTCGCTGGGGTTCCTTGTCCTTCCGGGCCTGAGCTCTCGTCTGTACAACCGCGAGGGTGCCCGGCACAGCATAGACGGGAACTCGTTCTAAAGGCGCTCCCCGTTTCCGCTGGATAAAATTTCCAATGAGGACCTCTTCAACTGGACGTTCCATGACGAGGGCGCGGAAACTCCCTGTGACAAACGGTGAGACGATGTCAACCAGCGCCACTGGTAGTCGAACCTGACACCGGGACTCAGCCAACGTGATCAGGACGGTATCTCCTGTGTACTGATCAGGATGTACCAGATGAGAAGCCACCACTGAATAACCCGCTCCTGTGTCCCTAATTCCCTGTACCATAGTGCCGTTGACCTGAATCTCGCACCTAGGGGAATAAGGCTTCTTGGCACATGACACACACAGCAAAGGGGGGGACTTCAACACATCTTTAGCAGCCTCCGGCACATTAACTGCCCCTACCGTGTTACGACGTGGGCACTCCCTAACTATGTGGCCTGTCTCCCCACACAGGAAACACTTTACTGTATTCCTCGAGCGGGGGGGCTTGAGGGGCAGTGGTTGGGGTTGCTGCTGTCCGGTAGTTTGAGTCCTAGGCTGAGGCTCTGACTCCTTGGGGTGTATGCGCCGTAACTCTTCTCTCTCCTTTTTGCAGTCGCGCCCCAGTCGCCTGGCCTCTGCCACCACAGTAGCCTCCCGGGCCACCTCTGTCGCTGTTGCTGGGGAGACGTGGCGCACCTCAGTGGTCAAGTCGGGGGTCAAGATCCGATACATCTGTTCCTGTAGAAACAAGTCCCTGAGATCGGTCGCCGACTGCGGATCCTTCCCTGCTGCCAGGCACCACAAATCCAGGCAGGCGACCATCCTGTCCAGCAGCTGCTCAAAGGTTTCGTCCTGCTCCTTCTTCATCGCTCGGAAGCGTTGCCGGTATGCCTCCGCGTCCAGCCGGAAAAACTTAAGCAAAGCCGCCTTGACCTGGCCGTAGTCAGTGAGATCCTGCGGGCGTAGTCTCAGCACTGCCTCCCTCGCCTTGCCCCTCAAGAGCGCCACCAACCTCATCGACCACGACTTCTGCTTCCACTGGCACAAACTCGCCATCCTCTCGAAATGGGACAGATAGGCGTCGACATCCTCTCCATCCCGCAACGGGTCAAGATGCACACTGGTGGCCTCCGCCTGGTCTTCCTTCCTCTTAATCTCTTTCTCCCTTCTATCCTCGTCCCTCAGTGCCTGAGCTTCCTCCTTGATAGCCTGCTCGCGCTCTCTATCCAGCCGCTGTTGCTCCACCTCACGCTTGAAATTAACTTCCTCGCGCTTGAGCCGCAACTCTTCCTCCTTGGCCTCGCGCTTAAACCGCAACTCTTCCTCCTTGCGAGCCTCCTCCTTCTTAAAAGCCTCGCGCCTGAGGGCCTCCTCTTTCTCCTGCGCATCTCGCTTGAGACGTAACTCCTCTTCCCTGGCCTCCTGCTCTCTTTCCTGACGGGCCACCTCGTCCATGCGTCGGCCTACAAAGTCCGCTAACTCCCCTCCCTGTAACCCCATGCTTCGACCTAACCGAACATATTTGTCGGCCAGTGCGTCCAGCTGTTGCTCCGCCATAACCTCCTTCACTAACTTACCTGCACGCTCCTTAACTACCGGAGACGTTGCCGCAGGAGTATGAAGTCCTGAGCCCTTAGCCAGTTGTGAACGCAACTTACGGTCACCCGGGGTGTGTGACATACTGAACCGACTATCCTACTCCAAACCGCGGCTGACGCGCACGATTACCACAGAGCACTAAAATCTATGCCAATACCCGGAGAGAAAATTCATAACCAAAACCAGTTACTTTCCCCAAATTGTAATAAACCCCTGGAGTCACTCGACCAACGTACGGAACTGAGCCCCACCTACGTATACCTTTACACTCCCCAAGGGTGTGTGACAACCGTGATAACAGGCCAGCTACCAAGCACAATACACCCCTGCTCAATGCTTACCAAACATAGGCAAAAACACCACCAACAAATCGTAGTCATCATCAACATCATCATCAATACAATGCAATAGCTCACAACCAAAATTACATCATGATCATTTTCAAATCAATTCATACCCAGATGAAGTTCTCTTGACATGGCCAGACCCCACAACCACAAACCACACAGGGAGGGAACACACAACCAACACGACACAGCATCAACCTAATACACAAAACTATCCACTATCATTACACACACAAACCCCAAAACCCAGTATCCGCACACTTCTAACTTAACACCCCAACCAACTACCCCACTAACTACACACTAATACATAACGACACAAGACAGGACAAGGAACTGAGGTTATGCTTGACAGCCACTCACAGTTCTAATCGCGCCGCCTCCCTAACCAAGGCGCGCACCCAACCAACCACCCGCTAAACTACCCCCCCTAATCTACCTAACCCAACACAAAAGGTACCCCGCATCTCCACCACGTTGTCAGACGCGCTAAGGTCTGAAGGGAAAACACCTATACTAACACCGCCCCCCTCATACAACACACCCACACAACGTTAACAAATAAACAATATATTTATTTAATACGACGCGCTGTCGAGCATGCACACACCACCATCCTGCACGATAGACCCTCCCAACATCAACAGTACACACAACATAAAATATCCAACCAACAAGCACAAGCGTACATCAAAACCAGGCTGCCAAGCAACCACCCACTGGTGACCAACAAGTCGCACAACTCTTGGACCACAATAATGGCCACTTATATTTGTTAAGATGCACCAAACTTCCACAAAACAAACCCCACAAACCATACGAGTCATCAACTTATTGTCGTAATAGCTGCATGTCCAGTTGAAATCCCCACAATCTCAAACTAGGCACGCTGTAACTTGTGGGACACACAATTTCGCTCGGTTAATCTGTTATTGCTCACCACACCGTTGATGATGGAGTAACGCGGACAAAGGCGACGAAGACGACGATACAGAAGACGATGAACACGCTACTAGGTTGAAGAGTTGAAAATAAGTAGTCGAGGGTTATACTGCAGAAACGCGCAATCACAGCCTAAGACACCAGCCAACTAACGCACTGGAATCAGCTGCCCGAAGATGTGGATGTAACAGCAGTGATGAGTCTGCACCACCACCAAACATGGGCGCGCGCGCTTCCAAGCACGCCCACAACTGCGGCAGGGCTGCAAGCCCGTGGCCCCCCCTGGGTCAGCTCCGCCTGGGTCAGCTCCGCCTGGGTCAGCTCCGCCTGGGTCAGCTCCTCAGGCCGTCACATCAGCCCAGACGTCTGGTCAACACCGGGTGCTGCTCATCCACACTGGAAGCGGTGACACTAACGAAAACGACACACCCAAGAACCTTGAACGAACAACAACGTAGGGAGGCGCCACACGCTGACTACACCCCTACACATAAATTTACGTGGCGTCACCAGAATCACGCTTTGATCTGAATCGTGACCCACTTTTACATAGAACAGAGACTCCACTTGGTGGGTCAGGAACAGCCTCCCGAAAACCACACCTCTCAGGTCCGAAAGACCCAACGCCAAGAGTCCTGCTCGACACCCCAGCCAGAGACAGAACTGAATTTAGCGCGCCCTGCGCGCTCGCAGGTAAAATGCAGACACTCACTCAACATGACTGCACGTGCACAAGACAAACACACACTGCACGGGACGAAACGCGACGCACAGGTTCTGGGTTTGACATTCGCTCAACCCCGGGTGTTTATTAGACATGTTCCCGGGTGTGTCACGTTCTCCCTCCTTCCACCGCCTCCTTCTCTATCTTTGATGCCACGTCACACAAAACCGAGCTCTGGGTCATGACACACACACACACACACACACACACACACACACACACACACACACACACATGCACACACACACACACACAATATCCCTCCCGGCCTCTACCTCCTTGGAAAACCTCCATCTCTTGCTCTCGCTCTTGGCCTCGATATGGTAGGTATCGATCCCTTTGATTGGCTGGAAAATGAAGTGCGCAGTCCTCCGGGTCAGCCACGCTCCTGCCAGCAGCTGCATGGAATCCTCCTTTACATCTGCATATACACACAGCAGTCAGCAGTCAATCGGGGTTTTTTTTTGCACACACTTGGTCTATTGAAAAGACACTGTGACAAATATATTCACAGCAGTCAATGTAACCTGTGGGGGCCGGAATGGCTCAGTGGTAGAGCACTGGACTCGCAATCTTGTTGATCCTGGGGTTACGGGTTCGAATCTCCGCCGGGCCATTTCGGTACAGGGGGATTTTTTCCTCGGAGTTAACATTGGTTCTGACTCCATTTCCCATACAGTCCTTTGAATTAGACTATAATCCAAGGCTCCATGTGTGAACACAGGCATAACATCTTACACACACGTAAAATCCCATCACCAACTTTCGGAAGAGAAGGCCAGTTTGGCCGTTGGTATGGATGACACGCTGCACATAGCATGCATCTTCCCCAAAGTTGGAGCATAGCTGCCTTAATGGCGGAATTTTAAAAAAAACGGTCACACACAAAACTCCACTCCCTTTGTTGGGTAGATAGGATTAATCCTTGCCTGTCTATACAAGGAGTGTCCGCAGGATTATCAGCCTGCGTATGCAGAAGAAAAAAACATGTAACCTGTACTGAAACACATCATTGCTATATCCCGTTCTTTTTCACCTTAGTGCACTTCTGAATAATACATTTTTTGCAAGTTCTAAACTTAATTAAAGTGAAATTAATAAAATTCACATAAACTGTGGTTCGCATTCAGTCAATGTGCACTATCTGTTCATAAAAATGAACTAACATCAATGTTATATTTGAGTTAACAGATTGGCAAGTCGATTCCGAGATCCTCCCTTTCCCTCTCTGTCTCTCTCCGATTCTGTCTCTCCCTGTCTCTGTTTCTGTCTCTCTCTCTCTCTTTCTCACTTCCTCTCAGTCTGTCTGTCAATCAGTCTCTGTCTTCATCTGTCTGTTTGTCTGTCTGTCTCTCCCATAGAGTCCTCCCTCTCTGTGTGTGTGTGTGTGTGTGTGTGTGTGTGTGTGTGTGTGTGTGTGTGTGTGTTAGAGGGGGGAAGTGGAATTAAATTTGAGTGTATGTGTCTGTGTTTGTAATTCTTCCATTCTAACTTCTTAGGCTTTAATGCTCCTTTCTGACTATGCGGGATTCCTGATGAAGATTTTTCAACCAAAAGCTAGATAAACAAAAACTGAGCTCTGTGGGCATGAGACAACTTATTTTTATGTATATCCAGGACTATTTTCCCAAATTAGATGGAGATTTACTGACTTATCTATAACAGACCTGATAAGCTACAAATCAGATGTATGGAAATTTGTCATCCAAGAGTTAAGAATCAAAATCTCCATAAAATTCTACACGTTAGGTACTATTATTTTACACACACACACACACACACACACACACACACACACACACACACACACACACACACACTACATATATATACATACAAAATATGGTGTAATATGATGATGACACTGATCATGCATTATGATCATACACTTAACCCTTTGCCTCCTTTGACTTAACTGTAAGTTTCAAAACCTTTCTGTTTGACATATTCTCTGTTTATAATCTGTAACATGCTCAGTTTTGATTTGGGTTTACTGAATGCTCCATTCAATTCTCTAAGAAAAAAAAAAGTATGTATATACATGTATATAAGAAGAAGAAGGAGGACAAAATGGACTGCAGAACCACTTGGTAGACTTCTTTAATGTGTCCAATATTTCGGTCGAAAGACCTTCCTCTGGGACAGGAGCTTGACTATTCTCAGCACATATGTAATTTTGATCCTGTCGTTTTACCTGGTGGTGTTATTAAATTGTGAGTGTTCTACGTTCTGTTTGAACAAAAAATTAGATATGTGCTGAGAATAGTCAAGCTTCTGTCCCAGAGGAAGGTCTTTGGACCGAAATATTGGACACATTAAAGGAGTCTACCAAGTGGTTCTGCAGTCCATTTTTTCCTCCTTCTCCTTCTTCTATCAACTTCTAATGACGCCAGAAAAACAGACCTCAGCAGTGAGAGAGTGGTGTTCTGGATTTTTAACTTTTTTATGTATACATGTATATATATAAACATTGCTGACATGCCTGTGCTTCTGGTTTCCTATGTTTTCTCATGATCCCTAAACCACAGATATATCCGCAGTCAGGGGTCAATGGCTTGATTATTAAACACACACACACATATATGTCAAAGACAATTTCACAATGGATTAGACCAATGCATTACATGTAAGAGTCGGACAGCTCTGAAAGACAGTGCCTTGCTCTACTTGTATATCTGACGCGATGCCACAATGAAATTATAGTTATAACCCACAATCATACTGACACATTCGCATCCCTCCTCCCTTCTCTCTTACATCCATTTATGAATAGGGTAATACATTGTTTTTTTGTTTTTTTTTTTGTTTTTTTTTTGCTGTCTCAACCTCTGCGCCACCTCAGAGGCAGTGCACCCACGCCGCTCATTCCGACACCCCGTCCACAGCCACAGCCCGGTCGGCCCCGCCGCAGCCCCGGCACCGGCAGTCCACAGGGAGCAGTCAATGTCAAGTCGTCAAGAGGCAACCCACCGGAGGAGACACTGCACTGCTGCCGAGTCACTTCGGTGGTGTTCAGTGGCGCCTGTTCTGATCTAACATACGCAGGACACCACCTACTAAGCCCCCTACTGACGACAATAATTGCTTAGTCGCGGAGCCGGCGTGAGTGAGCTCTCCCTCCGGAGGGCGCCACCACGTCCGTCCAACGACAGCCCCCATGGACTCGCCGATACCGGTGACCCCGACGGAACCAAACCAAGGCCACAAACGTGGAGAGGACATCGAATTTGAGGTCACCATGAGAGCAGGGCATGAAGGGCCACAGAATTTGAGACATTTTTTTTAAATGCTGATCAATGAGAATGAGGATGATTAAGATGATGCTACGGATTTCCATGCCGGTCTGAGACTACATGACAGGGCTGTACTCTACGCTTCCTTTCATAATATATCCCGGCGTCAACCAGGCCCGAGAGATACAGGCACCTGCAGTGTTGGTCAGGAAATTTGAGCAACACTCTCAGAAAAGCATCCATTAAGTGGATGAAACTCGACTGTGTGGTCCCAGTCTTCCCAACTGAGTCCGTAGCAAACTCAACTCTGGGTAGGAGCCGGTCGGGGCAGAAAAAAAACCCACATGACTCTGATGGGATTCGAACCCACGACCTCCCAGCCAGGAGTCCGCGACGCTAACCACTTCGCCACGGCGGCTGGTTGGGTAATACATTGTTTAGTTAAACCACAGACAGACAGACACACACACACACACACACACACACACAACACACACACACACACACACACACAATCACAGCATATTCCAACCTTTGAACATAGTAGAATAGTTGACCTGCACTCCAGTAGGAAATTCTGTCAAGCTGATGTAGTACAGAACATCTGGATAGTCATCTTGCAAGCCAATGGCCATGCACTTGTCTTCCAGTTCAATCTGACCAGACATTCACAAAAACTGGTTTCAGTTAAAGATTCTGCACACCATTCCTGCACACGGCAATAATTTAGATGCATATTCAATAATATTTTCATTAAGAGTTTGAATGCAGTTATCGCATTTTGTAAAGTAGTTCCAATAGACAGATACCATTCCAGTAAATCTACATCGTAAGTCAACAAAAAAAGGGTTACAAGATAAACAGACCGAATAATGTAAACAGACCAAATAATGTAAACACATAACAAAGAAAATATTTCATAGATGCATATTTATAGATTCACAAAATACATGTGTAATTTTGGCATCTTTCCTTGTCTTGCTTTTCGTTTCTAATGACTGATTGCGCATAAACAGAATCTATCAATACCTTGACCAACACAACTATACTAAAAAAAAAAATGGTTTAGGCCTAATGTGGAGGAGACAGCCAACCTGGAGCCTGTCGGAGTGTCACAGGGCTCCCGCAGATGTGCATTTAGTGTGTACTGATGCACAAAACACCCCTTAAAATGATGCTTCAGGCATAAGTCCACCCTTTCACTCTTTTCCTACATATACCTGTGGAGTCTACCTTTCCTTTTGTATGCACGCTGTTCATGGCTGCACAACCACTGCTTAGGCAATATGTTTAGCAATTTGCTGAACTTTCGTTTTGTATTTCTGAGTCAGACCTCCAATCCACTTTGATCATTTCTTTTTTAAATGGATAAATTGAATTCTAATACCACCTAAAATTAGTTTTAGATTACAAAAAAAGAAATAAAGGTTTTATGTGTTGCTTTGCTCTCAAACTGTGGCATGCAGTGCTGGACCATTTCTTGTGAACGAAGCATAATGTTGGCGTCACATGGGAAAAAAAGCAGTCTTTTTAGCCTACCCTTTAGAATTCTCCAGTGTGCATAACCATAGCAGATCCCAGTTAGCTGAACACGCCCGCAAATTATGAAGGAGATTTTCCAAGTCGGTGTAAAACCGTCTCATGAAAGGCAAACTGAAAATAACATTCATGGGCCATGAGCTGCCCCAGACGAACAAAGTCAAAATGGCAACGCTAAATACATGACTTAATGTAAATGCATAATCAATGATGACCTTGTAGGATTTAATTCTGGGGGTTAGGTGATTGCTTAAAAACAACAGCCAATGGGAGCCCTACTGATCAACTTCTTATGAGTGACACAATAAGCCTGTTCACCATATCATCATGAGAACCTGATAGGCTCAAAGTCGGCCTTGATCAAGTGGAATTCTGACCCTGGTCTGCAAGCCTGCTTCTGATCTGTCATGGTTAACCAATTCATACGAAATACCCCAAACTTGACAAACAAGAACAGGACATCAGGAAAAAAAAGACAAAATGATAACAAACAATAACCAAAGTGCATCACACCTACATTAATCTGAATGACAAGTAACTTTCAATGAACAAACAGGGTAACTCTTGCTCCCATGACGAAATAAAAAGACACCCATTACATTACGCCATTTGTAATGGGCATCTATTTATTTCATCATGGGAGCAAGAGTTACCCTACTTGTTTGTTAACTACTGTTTACTGTTCCCTGCCTCATTTAAGATTTCCCTTTAAGTAACTTTCAAACCAAAAACATTCAGAGATCAAAACTAGCAAAACATAAACAAGAGATAACAGTACTGTGTTCAGGTTAGTAACACAGGATAAGTTTAAGAAATTAGAAGAAATGAGGAAAAAAAAAAAACCAACAACAACAAAAGAAACAACTTACTTGGGTGCTCAAGTTTGTGCGATCATTGAAGTCACTGAGTGAGTAGTTGAATGTTCGACATATCTGGTGTGACACAAAGTAGTTTTCATGTGCCTTTCTCAAGGTCCCATCAGCGTTGAAGTCCACTTTGAGTCCTTGAGAGTTTCTGATGAAGGCAGGATCTATTGATAAACAAATTGGTGACCACAATTCTGACAGTATTTGACACCATCGATATCTCTGAGAGTATACTGTCAAATGTCAAATGGTACAGAAAATCTGGAACACAGACTAGTGGACCATACGGTTACTTCAAGTTTCATCCTCCCCCTCTCTGCCTTCCCATCACCACACAGCTCACCCATTCAAATCTGAATCTCACAAAAATGAACAAATATCTCCATTCACAGCGTAAAAAGACTGGAAAATCATCAGACGGCGAAAAAGTTTCAAATTTGATTTAGATACGCACCCACCGATCAATACTCACACAGACACACATACACAATGCACACACATATACACACACATACAAACACACACACACACACACAACACACGCACAAAACACACACACACACACACACACACACACACACACACGCATTCCACACATGCATCACACACACACACACACATGCGCATGCACACCTATACACACAGATACACGCACAAACACCCATACACACACTCACACCTCTCGCACCACACACACACACATACACACACACTGACAGACACACACTCTCTCTCTCTCTATCTCTCTCTCTCTCTCACACACACACTGAAAGCAATCTGATATTAACCAGCTACTGCAGCACCACAGTTAACATCACACTCATGAACAGAAAGCAGAGAGATGATAGGTCTGATAAGTATATGAGCATCATTACACGATTTGTCACCCATGAACAGCTCTGGCCAGATGTTCCGTATTATTGTGACCTCAACTAAGAAGACAGCGACCATGCAGTCAGGTCTGCTAAATAACATTGATGAATCTCTGATGCATAATACTGTTTTCTAGTCTACTTTCATAAAAACAAAAAATTAAAAGAAAAATCCTTAGAGATTGTCATTCAGAGAATCTGAAAGGACAAATTTCTGTGACTGCTGAAAACTGATGTGTGTCTGGTGACAATTTCATGCGTTTATAACTATTGCATTCTCATCTACCATGCTTTCATTACATGTTTGTTTGACCCCCTTTTTTTTTTTTCATTTTTGTTCCCCTTACTTTTCTTTTATCCATACAACTCTTGGATGTTTTTTTTTTTCCTTGAAGACAATCTTGTATTTAGGACTTTGAGAGGATATTCCTAACGGATTCAACACTTCGGAGTTAACAGTCTGGGCAGCCTCTTCTCTCAAACCAGTTTAAACTGGTCTGTATGAACAGGTGTACTTCACTTAAAACTTCAATATCTCAGGAGAAACTATTTCATCAAGAGGCAAACACAGTCATAAACCAATTGTCAAATGATAGTGTAGCAACACACAAAAACTTCATGGAATACGATGCACTTTCAGACTTTGAATGCTTGGACAAACTCAAACAGTATTTCATTTTCTAAATAAGTGTGTGTTTGAACGTAAGATTCAGACACAGTTTAGGTTGAAAGACTTCAAATCATGTTATAAGATAAATCATTTATTTTTTCACTGTGTGAAATATGCAGACTGTTACTCATGAAGTTTTGGACTTTGAACAATCTGAGTAAACCAGTTTTGCTGCCAATCTAACACTCAGGCGCAGGGACTTACAACAATTTGAGTAAATCAATTTTGCTGCCAAAGTTACGCTCAGGCACAGGGACTCAGACCAATTTGAGAAAATCACTTTTGCTGCCAATGTAACACTCAGGTGCAGTTGTGTGCTGTTGATCAGCATTGCTCCAAAGCTCAGTTGACTGAGTCCAAAATCCTGACCAACATTTTTGATGTTTATATTCATTCAAAGCCTGCTATTAGAGCTGATGATGTGGCTCAAACTACACTGAACCCCCAAAACATTAAAGGTTACGACCAACGACACAGAACAAAAGAAATCTCGGATGTTTTTAGCCTGATCATGACTTAGAATGGAATCAATCAGTGACAAATACTTTTCCTTTAACTTCCTTTATTATCGATATGAATAAGGCTCCATTCACCAGCCAGCTGGCGAGAAACTTAGAATAATCTAGCTTCTCAGAGCTGACGAGCAGATGAATGCTCGCCAACACAACTTACAAATTAAAAATCAATCTGTCTGTATGTCTGTCTGTCCGTCTGTCTGTCTCTCTCTCTCTCTCCTCCCCTCTCCTCTCCAGACTAATACAATCTGAATCCATCAGTTTTCAAATACTGCTTGCTTATGTCAAACAACAACAATCCTGCAATAATTCACCAATTTTGTATTGAAATCATTAAACATGTGAATGCAATTTATTGCCTAAATAAACACTCTTATTGTGAACAGTGCTGATTGTGACTCACTCTTGCTACAGGCCAGAGGCCTTCATTTAACTTCGTTTTGTCTCCCTTCCTGACAATCAAGGTCAACTCCATGGTAAGTCACTGTATCACATGCCAAGCAATCATGGTGGTTAAATGCACTTCAAAACTGTTGACATGATCAGGATGTCATGTCTTGTGACAACACTTTTGTGCAATCATGTTTTTTGACACCTATCCACTTTCCTCAAAGATGTAGGACAAACCATTCAATCAAACCAAACGAAGTTTTGAAAATTTTTCAAATTGTTTTTTTCCCGAGATCAAACGCCAGCAATTTCTAACTTTTTGTGGCTAGTTTTCATTCTCTAGATATTTCTGTCAAACCAGATCAGGCTTATCTCCCGTTCAGTCTTTTTTTTTTTTTTTTTTTTTTTTACTGTCTCAACCTCTGCGCCACCTCAGAGGCAGTGCACCCACGCCGCTCATTCCGACACCCCGTCCACAGCCACAGCCCGGTCGGCCCCGTCGCAGCCCCGGCACCGGCAGTCCACAGGGAGCAGTCAATGTCAAGTCGTCAAGAGGCAACCCACCAGAGGAGACACTGCACTGCTGCCAAGTCACTTCGGTGGTGTTCAGTGGCGCCTGTTCTGATCTAACATACGCAGGACACCACCCACTAAGCCCCCTACTGACGACAACAATTGCTTAGTCGCGGAGCTGGCGTGAGTGAGCTCTCCCTCCGGAGGGCGCCACCACGTCCGTCCAACGACAGCCCCCATGGACTCGCCGATACCGGTGACCCCAACGGAACCAAACCAAGGCCACAGACGCTGAGAGGACATCAAAATTGAGGTCACCATGAGAGCAGGGCATGAAGGGCCACAAATTTGAGACTTTTTTTTAATGCTGATCGATGAGAATGAGGATGATTAAGATGATGCTACGGATTTCCATTTCGGTCTGAGACTACATGACAGGGCTGTACTCTACGCTTCCTTTCATAATATATCCCGGCGTCAACCAGGCCGAGAGATACAGGCACCTGCAGTGTTGGTCAGGAAATTTGAGCAACACTCTCAGAGACGCATCCATTAAGTGGATGAAACTCGACTGTGTGGTCCCAGTCTTCCCAACTGAGTCCGCAGCAAACTCAACTCTGGGTAGGAGCAGGTCGGGCAGAAAAACCCACATGACTCTGAAGGGATTCGAACCCACGACCTCCCAGCCGGGAGCCCGCGACGCTAACCACTTCACCGGCGGCTGCTCGCGTTCAGTCTTCTTTGCTGAAGATGAAAATGCAGACAGTCTTTCAAATGAACTAAGATTTCACTGGAACAGCTACCAAGGCATGTATTATTAATTCAATCCACTTCATGTCTCTCTCATCAAAATTTGATATTGGCAAACGCTAGGCAAATGCACACATATGAGATTTTTCCAGACCTTTAAACAGACGTAGTCACACACACACACACACACACACACACACACACACACACACACAGGCACACACACATACGCATGCAAGCACACACGCAAACACATGCGCACACACACACACACACAGAGAAAAGACAGACTCCTGGACGGATGAACATGCGGGTGCACACACACACACACACACACACACACACACACACACACACACACACTCCACAAAGCTGCTGAAAAAAAGAAACAGAAAATCAAGCGAATGCATGCACGAAGGCGAGACAAGGAGGGAGGGAGAGAAGAATGTTAGAAGTCACCACTCACTGCACAGAGGCAAAATCCATTTAAATCTGAGCGCCTTCTCCACTTTGTTGTGCAGCTGAGGGCATTTGAAGTCGTAAAGGCTGACGGCAGTCAGGAGCGGGTGGCACACCTCTTCTGCTGGGGGTGGTGGATGCCAGTCTTTGGCTCTCAAGTAGGTTTCCACACGTTTGCAGGCTCCTGCAATGCATTACCTTCATGCGGCCAAAGACAATACCAAAAAAAAGGGGGCACATGGGAATTAATACAGAAACGCTACAAACACAATGAGTAAATGGAATCACCATATAAAGTAAGTGTGTTCTGAGTGCATGTGTGTACGTGTGCGTGTGTGTGTGTGAGTTTGTGTGTATATTTGTGTGCATATGTGTGTGTGTTTGTGTGTGTGTGTGTGTGTGTGTGTGTGTGTGTGTGTGTGTGTGTGTGTGTGTGTGTTTTGTGTGTGCATGTGTGCGCGCGCACGCGCACACACGCGTGCATGCGCATGCACACACAAGTACTGTCTCTGTGTGTCCATTGCAAGGTTTCCCTCAGCAATTTTCAATGCTAGCACCATCAGATTTAGTACAATGATAAACAATTATAAGATCACTGAAGACTTCCTAAACACAATATTTACCCTTTTTTATCAAAGATGACTGGTTACAAAAAAAGCACCAATTAAAATTACTTGCAACTATTCAAATGCATGTTTTCAACCCAGTGATACTGCAGATTTTTTACATTATTTCTTACAAAATTAGATGTATCAGTTTATCATTAATAATACATCAACCATGTGAAGATGCATGTACGAAGCAAATAAAGCAGCCTTCCTTGTTTCCACCAAAACAGAGTTTTTATTTATAATATATGAGTACATGTAAATCATACATTTGCTGTTGTGCCAAAAATGAAATAACTGGATAAGAAATAGACTTCACATAAAATGAAATCTGACTGTCAGTGACAAACATTTGAAAAGACAGGTCTAAAAACACACACACACACACACACACACACCACACACACACACACACACACACAGAGCTCATATAAATATATCCTATCACACTTTTTGCTGTTTCACCATCTGCAAGAATAATATTGCACAATGATGAAAATTTGTTTACAGTAAAATACAGACTGCCTTGAATGACAAAGAATTTTAAGAAAATTTTTAACAAGGTTTTTTGTTTTGTTTTGTTTTCTTTTAGTTGTTGGTTTTTGTTTGTTTGTTTTTTAAAGAAAGAAAAATAAATTTTTAGTAATGCCAAACACATTCCCATGAAGAATTATTCTTACCTGGCATCTGATCATCATAATTTCCAATTCTGCAGTGGAAACCTTCAACTGGATTCTGCAAAAGTTATGTATTGCAAAACTGAACATAAACAAACTGAACACGACCCAACTGAACACAACTGAATTCAAAACCAAATACAAAACTGAACAAACTGAACATTCTGTGCCCAATTTGAGGAGATAAGTAATAGCTCCCTCTTCGCTTTCATTGTCTAGAATGTTATTTCTCTTGCCTAAAGAAGACGAAAGAGG
The DNA here is from genome assembly GCA_033310375.1 of Conus canariensis. Classification (NCBI taxonomy): domain Eukaryota; kingdom Metazoa; phylum Mollusca; class Gastropoda; order Neogastropoda; family Conidae; genus Conus; species Conus canariensis. The sequence goes on from CM065721.1 coordinate 53,405,464, forward strand.
TAAAAAAACATTGTGTTTTTTCTTCTCGTTTGTTAGTCTCTTTCATTCAGCAGAACAGTAATTTTTCTTTCAAGGTTCAACACAAACAATTTTGACTGCTAGTTGCACCAGTTCCCTGTCACCGATCTATACAGAGACAGCAACAGAAGGTAATGTATATTTCCACATGTTACACTATGGTATAGGATATCATGTAATATTCAGCTTCCTTCCTGTTTAACTCCTTTGTCATTTTTTTCAAAACTCTTTGGTGGAATTTTCCAGTTTCCAAAACACCCTACAGCTAATAAAGACAAACAAAAAATATATAAAGACGCAACATAAAGTTGTGACAAATAAAAAATATATGTTATATAAGGATGCTATACAAAGTTGTAACAAACACACGTCCCAAAAGAGACATTTGTGGTTGACTGGATTATATCACTCAAAAGAACTTTAAATAATGACAACAATAATAATAACAATAATAATAATACACACAGACGTACGCTGAGGGATACACACATGCTAACACATAAAAATCCATAACCACAAGCATATCACACACATTCTCTCTCTCTCTGCGTGCGTGCATGCGTGCACACACACACACACACACACACACACACACACACACACACACACACACACTCACACACATGCACACACTTATGTGCTACACATCTCAAAATATAATTTGAGAACAACATAAAATTAAATCTAGATCGCGCGCACGCACACACCACACACCCCACACAACACCATCAACACATGCACACACTTATGTGCTACACATCTCAAAATATATATCTGAGAACAACATAAATTAAAGCCCTAGATCGCGCGCACACACACACACACACCACACACACACACACACACACAACACACACACACACTCACACACATGCACACACTTATGTGCTACACATCTCAAAATATATAATTCTGAGAACAGACATAAAATTAAAGCCCTAGATCGCGCACGCGCACACACACACACACACACACACACACACACACACACTTTGAGAATAACAGGACAAGTCACAATCTTAAGCTGAAAATAAGTATGGAAGCATTTCTTAATAACTTAATGAATGAAACTGGTCCAACCACATCAGACTACCAGCTCAGGAACACAATGTTCTAATTGTAGCCCTATCAAGTTCCTGGAGCATTCACACCAGGTCTTGCCCTATACATACATGGTTTGCACTCGAATCAACCGTGAAATAACCCCCTAGGTCTGTACAGAACTTGGGTTGCACAGTCAACAGCCTGTCACATACATCCTGCCGTGTGCAGTGTGATGATACATGACTTGATATAGTATGGTCTGGTTTTGAAACAACATGAATGCTTGCAGAAAGATAGCTCTTATGACAGGCGTTGATCTTGTTGGTGTACATTTTTTATGTGTCATCAGTGTCATGTGTGTGTGTGTGTGTGTGTGTGTGGTGTGTGTGTGTGTGTGTGTGTGTGTGAAATTGTCAGTGTCAACATTTCCCTTCTCTTAAATCTTCTCTAAACAACCTTGATCACTCAGTGCATGACATGAAGATGTGCATCTGCATGTGAGCATGCTCACGCACGCGCGCACACACACACACACACACACACACACACCACCACGCACGCACGCACGCACGCACGCACGCGCGCACACACACACACACACACACACACACTATTAACAGAGGCACACAAAGGCAGGCACACACAGGCAGGCACACACACACAGACACAGGCTGGCAGACACACACACACACACCACACACACACACACACACACACCAAACACTGCATGCACATAAGCACTCAAACATACACGTACACATTAACTTACACAGTATGCATGCACACACACACACACACACACACACACACACACACACACACACACACACACACGCACACTTACATTATACACATGTTTCCAACTCTAAGAATTCATCACACAAACATATAAATTAGAACAGGCAGCATGAACTAAATGACACACCCAAATTAACAGACTAGCATGTGACTGTAAGGAAAAAACATACTATGAGGAGGAAAATGTTTTACCGGTCCTAAACGTCTTTTCTTACGACTGAGGAAAGCGGATGACATCAATAACGCTTTTAACTGTTGAGGATAAACTCTGCATCAATAACACTTTTCAACTGTTGAGGATAAACTCTCTAACTCCATAAACATGACTACAGTTTACATGCATTAAACAACTCTGTGGTTTAGAGTTAACCTTTTTTAAGTGCCTAAACTGGGTTAGAATTAAACTATTTTTTAAGTGCCTAAACTGGATTAGAGTTAAACTTATATTTAGGTGCTTAAGTGCACAAACTTGAAACCTTCAGTTTCAATTCCTTACCAGGCAAAACAGCAAACATTTCAATGCAAGAAAATAACATTTATTATAATATATAGTATCAGTCACATAAGCACACACAAAACATGTTCTGCAGCATATAATGCACAAACTACGGACCTCACAATAACAGCCAGTTATTAGAGATCAGCAATACTTGGAAACATTTATTTCTTTGGATTTTAATATTAAACCAAACATTCTTCATCTCGCCAAGTCAGTGGATTATTTGTTTTTATTGTCTTTGTACAATGATGATATTTATCATTATAATTTTGAATTCATCCAGAAATTGTAAATTATAAACTAGAATGCAAACCAAAGCTAGGGAACACAATATTTATTTCATAAATGGATGACCATAAAAGTCAATTTAATACTCACTGGCAAAAGAGGCCAGTGACACTCTGTTCCCCAAAAACTAGAATACTGAAAAGTCTGTCAAATGAACACACTCAGGTCCTTGTCTGTCTTTAAAATATGAACATATTAACTGAGAAAGTTAATTTCAAAGTGAGGTGACTTGCTGATGGAAATATAAAAAAAAAAAATTAAAAGAAGAATCATTGTTCCACCAGACAAAAGGGACAAACAAATTACAAAACAAAACACGACGCGTTTCGACCTCTTTGGTCTTCTTCAGGCAAGAGAAACAACATTCAAAATGTGAAAATGAAGAACAAGCACAAGTGCACACCTAAAAATCAGTAAAATCAATAATGTGAAGTGAAATGCAAAAACAAATAACTGAGAAAGCTAATGGTGAGTCTAAGACCTCCACGGAAAAACGAAATTATTCTTGACATGTGTTGCTTCCGTGACATAACTGCAACCTTCATTGTTCTTCTTGTTATTGGTGTGAGCAAATCAGTTTTGAGTAACTACTGACTGCGTTCACAAGACATCTAGGAAAAAGGAAGGCAATCATCATCATCATCGGTACAGTTCCCCACAATCATAAGACTGGTTATTTCTTCATTTCACTGACAACAAAAAGAGTGATTCTGTGTGCGTGTGTGTGTGTGTGTGTGTGTGTGTGTGCGTGTGCGTGCGTGCATGTGTGTGTGTGTGTGTGTGTGTGTGTGTGTGTGTGTGTGTGTGTGCATGTGTGCGTGCATGCATGTCTGTCTGTGTGTGTCTGTGTGTGTTGTATGTGTGTGCATGCATGCATGTGCTGCATGCAGACCTGCATGTTTGTGTGTGTGGCTTATTCACTGATCTGCATATTACCCCTAATATTAAACCACAAAAAATCTGAATACATGAACTTATGTGGTTAATACTACTAACATTTTGCATAGCTCACCACTTACTTCCATGGTCATAACACAGCCTCAATTAGCTGTCGACTACAAACTTCATGGCAAAGCTCATTAATTAATTAACAGCCAGTGATCTTAAGTAATCTCATGAAAATGAACTGTCCACATTATAGGCATTTTGCCTGACACTGACTTAAAATTCAGACTGTCCCATAGCTGAACTAGCATGCCACATTCAGGATTGTTTCTGTTGTTGGTGGTGTTTTAAGTGATAGCAATAATAAACCACTTATATACAATGTTCCATAGTATATCATATAGGCTCAAATCACAATGCATACTCTAATAAGGTGCAATGTTACAAATGTCAAAGAGAAACAGTCCAGAGCACTCTGCCCTAAGGTTGATGAGTTAGCCCAAGTTTCACAGAAAAGATAAACCGTCATGCTAAAGAAGGTTGAAGTGACAGCTAACTGATACAGTGATAGTGAGGTACAGATTACATGATCATGCCTACATTAGTAAATATATAAATACCAGTGTGAAGCATCCTAGTAAGTCAAATATTTCACTAAAAACAGTCAGAAGAAAGATAACTGTTAGCCACTTCACTTTCTTAAAAATCATTCTTCCAAAGCAGATTTAATATTCTTGTACAAGTTTGTTATGTTTTGCCTGTCAGTTACAGAGACTTATTCTAACTTATGAACATGGGTTTCCTACACAACCAGAACCACCCTCCAATGCACCAATGACAAGACTGCTACCAAAGACCAATCCCTGAATATTCCCCTCATCTCAAAGAGGAAGAAGTCTGACACGAAATTCTCTTCATCATGTCCGTGATAACTGATATTGTGAAATCTCCAGCTCAACACACACGCTTGCAATCATTGCTTTCCACGTGACAAAGAGGTTAAAAACAAAAACCATGCCCAGATGTAAAATAGAAGGGGATGTAACTACTATGCAGGGGAAAAAAATTGTAAGCTCAATGCAGACATGTATATTTTTCAATCCCTCATGTCACCTTTGCGGAGCATAGTTTAGTCTTCCAGTGTTCTCTCTCTCTCTCTCTCTCTCTCTCTCTTCTCTCACACACACACACACACACACACACACACACACAAACACACACATACACACACATTCTTCCACCTGTAACAAAATCGAGAACTGATTCAGAACCTTCAGAACTGAAGTGCATGAAACTTGTGCAGACATCTATATAATTTTTAAAACAGAAAGCATATATATATATAAGATCACACAGTAATGGTGGTGTAGTACCCTTTACAGCTAATCTCATGTGCACTAAAATCATGAAAAAGGGTAAGAATACATATATACTCTGATTATATCTCAGAGGTTTCACCATACAGAAAACTGGCAGTGGCTGTATATGGTTTGAACAAAATTTCATCAACTCAACAAAAGCACAAGAACTGAACTTTTTTTTGCCATATGCCCCCAAACTGTCAGTCAGTCAGTTATCAACAAACAGTTAACACAATACTTGGACCTTTGCCGGAATAGCTCAGCTGGTAGAGCGCCTGACTCGTAATCTTGGTGATCCTGGGGTTGCGGGTTCGAATCTCCGCCGGGGCGTTTCGGTACAGGGGGATTTTTCCCTCGGAGTTAACATTAGTTCTGACTCCATTTCCCATACAGTCCTTCGAATGAGACTATAAACCGAGGTTCCGTGTGTGAACGCACGCATAATATCTTGCACACACGTAAAATCCCATCACCAACTTTCGGAAGAGTAGGCCAGTTTGGCCGTTGGTATGGATGACACGTTACACACAGCATGCACCCTGCGTAAGAAATGGAAAGAATGAAGGAAGTAAAGAAACTGAGTGAACGATATTGAACGATATTGACTGGATGACACGGGAAACGACTGAATGAAGCGCCAGCTGGCAGCTCTTCAGTCGGCACTACCCTGGTAGGCAGCCCGTTGTGTAAACGAGTGTGGAATGTAAAGCGCTTAGAGCTTGGTCTCTAGCTGAGAATAGGCGCTATATAAGTATTCATTATTATTATTATTATTAAATGACTGTGTCCAGAACTTAGTTTTTTGATGAGAGAATAGTCCTTTTGAAAACCTCTTATCCGTTATAAAATCACACATAACTGACAGTGAAAAAGTCCATGATATTGATAGCAAAGCAAGTGAAACTACCACCATTTTAAAAACAAAAACATACTCACTTCAGTTTAATCCATATCTCTGAACATTCCTGCTGGGTGGTATGATAAGTCCCTTAGTTTTCTATAAAAGGATATGAATAAACCTTACCCCAAGATGGATCTGAAAAACTGGTAGATATGAAGCCTTGTGACATTATTTACCCACTTTTTTTTTTTCTAACTGTCTCTCATGTTCCATAACGCATTTCATTTCACGATCATGGCAGTTTCTGAGAGAAAAGGATGTGTTCAGTGTTCCCTGTTATAAGAACTGGGAGTACAAAAAGGAAGAAAGACAAGAGCGAAAACAGGACAAAGAAAGAGAGAGCAGTTATACTGGCCCCTCTGAGAGAGGTCACTAATGTTATTTGTGTGCAGGGGAGGGAGGAGGGAGATAGGAGCAGTTCATACTAATCCCTGATCTGAGCACACACCACAATAAAAATTAATATGTACAAAATACATTGGTGAAGCAAACATTATGTGATATCCCTGGAGAGACAGGGAGGTAAGGGAGAGATCGGAAGGATGGAGATGGGAGGCGGCTGAAAACACTTTTAAAAGATTGCTTTAACTAATGCTAAATAGAAAATGAAGTAATGCCACATGAAAGAGAATGTCAAATAGATAAGAAGTTGCAAACAGACAAGCAGATAGACTGAGAGATAGAGAAAGATAGACAGGCAGACATGGTCAGAGAAAGAGGCACACAGAGACAGACAGTGAGAAAAAGAGATACATACAGAGGGGTCCTGAGAAAGACACAGACAAGAAAAGAGAGAGAGAGAGAGGGGGGGGGGTGGACATAGAGTGAAAGAGAGAGTGACAGAGACTGAGAGAGAGAGAGAGCAAAACAGTGACAGACAGACAAATGCATAGAAAGATAGTAAATCAAAAGTAGAAATGTATGCATAATGAATACAATGATAATATCAATACTGTATATATACAGTATGAATTCAATGAAACAACAAGCCAACAGTTGGGAGAGAGACTGAAGGGTTGAGTGGAAATGGGAGAACAGTATGTGCGAAAGAGACGGTGAGGGTGAATGTACACGGAATGGGGAAACACACACACACACACACACACACACACAACACACACCAGAGTCGAGAGAAGAAGAGGGTGTGGGCGGGAGGAGGGGGGCTCTCTAATATATAAATACACAAACAGATTTAACTCACCCTTGGGACACACTCCTTTGGCCGACAATCGTTGGCCAGGTAGAGGCGCTGATTACCAAACAGCCCTGCAAATACGCAGGTTTGTTCCTCATCCGAGCCTTCACCTTGCCCGCGATAACCAACCACCCATAACAAAACCACTACGAGTGTGTCAGCGTGCCAATTCATCGCGACAGTTTTCGTCAGGGTACCTGTAAGTTCTTTTTCAACTCACTGAACATTTCGAACCCGTTCATGCCGTGCTCCTTCTTTTCTCTGGCAGTTACTAATAGACAATTGACATGGTAACCGTCTACCAGGTAGTGCACAAGGTCCGGGTTGCATCTAGTTTCCCGGAACTGCTTTCTAAAAATAGTTTGTCTTTTTATACAAAACATGCTGACTAATCGAAAACAAAACAAAATTTACTTTTGTCACACGCACGTCATTATCATCACGCGCGCGCGCGCACACACACACACATACACCATGCGCACATATCATGCAAATAAGTCATGCTCGCACTCATGCACACACACACACACACACACACACACACACATACACACACACGCGCGCGCACACACACACACACACATACACCTCACTCGCCCAAACACACACTCTCTCTCTCTCTCTCACACACACACACACACAGATGCGCTCACACACACACGCAAGCACACACACACACACACACACACACACGTGTGTGTGCGCACACACACATTGAAACACATGCATCCATATCAAAATGTTTGCATTCAATAACATTAAGTTTTCATTTTAAAAGGCCCTACTTTGTCCCTTTTGTTTTTTAACAGCTATATATGGCTACTTCCACGGAAAGAATAATAGAGATGTCCTTGAAGGTGCGTCTTCTTTTTCTTTTGTTCAGGGCCTTCGACAAAATCTGTTGAACAAGGCACCTAAAATGAAAAAGAGGGGGTTCACTGTTATTCTGAAACACATGAGGATGTACCAAGTCCAGTTTTTCCTTGTCAGTTTTTCTTACAAGCCAGGCTAATGCATTAAGATGTACAAGTAGAGGGAGAAAGAGGGGAGGAGGTTGGTCATTGTATTGTTCAAACTTATAACTCTTGACGCTTTTGGCATGCTGCAAGTCATGGCCAACACAGCTTCTGTTGACAGGCGCTAGGCTGTTCCATTTCCTGAATGTCGGCAGAAGGAGCGAGGAGTGTGTATGTTGTCTTTGAATGAGGCAGTGCTGCTGCTGGTCGGCCCCGCAGCAGCCCTGACACCAGCAGTCCACAGGGAGCAGTCAATGTCAAGTTGTCAAGAGGCAGCCCACCGGAGGAGACACTGCACTGCTGCTGAGTCACTTCGGTGGTGTTCAGTGGCGCCTGTTCTGATCTAACATATGCAGGATACCACCTACTAAGCCCCCTACTGATGACAATAATTGCTTAGTCGCGGAGCCGGCGCGAGTGAGCTCTCCCTCCAGAGGGCGCCACCACGTCCGTCCAACAACAGCCCCCATGGACTCGCCGATACCGGTGACCCCGACGGAACCAAACCAAGGTCACAGACGTGGAGAGGACATTGGAACTGAGCTCACCATGAGAGCAGGGCATGAAGGGCCACAGAATTTGAGACATTCTTTTTATGCTGATCAATGAGAGTGAGGATGATTAAGATGATGCTACGGGTTTCCATTTCGGTCTGAGACTACATGACAGGGCTGTACTCTACGCTTCCTTTCATAATATATCCCGGCGTCAACCAGGCCCGAGAGATACAGGCACCTGCAGTGTTGGTCAGGAAATTTGAGCAACACTCTCAGAAACGCATGCATTAAGTGGATGAAACTCGACTGTGTGGTCCTAGTCTTCCCAACCGAGTCCACAGCAAACTCAATTCTGGGTAGGCGCCGGTCAGGGCAGAAAAACCCACATGACTCTGATGGGATTCGAACCCACGACCTCCCAGCCGGGAGTCCGCGACGCTAACCACTTCGCCATGGCGGCTGGTGACTAGAGCAAATCTGACCTATGCTTTTAAAGAAGGAACTTGCACAGCATACATACTTGGGATATTTTGCCCCACACTGATGGTGAAAGACAATATATGGCATGGTCCGTCCTGCTCTGCTGGCAGGAAGCACAAACATTGGTGGTAAACCAAACTTCGGCTGGAAAGAGTGTTTTGTCTTTCTGTAGAGAGCGGATGGGAGTGTGCGCATGAATATCTGACTGCGCATGTATGCATATGATTTGCAACTGTGTGTGTGTGTGTGTGTGTTTGCATGCACACATATACCGAGTGTGTGGAGAGAGGAAATAGAAAACTATCATACACAGAGAAAGTCTTACAGAAGTTGGTCAGTGTCTTCATGTTCCTTTATGTACATGTTATTCTGTACGATTGTTCATCCATCTGAGCAAGTGTCTTGTGTTATGCAGAATTGTAACACACATACATGTGCGCACATGCACAGACAGTATAACGAGAGCAGTGCAATAGTGTGCATGTTTATGTTGCACAAAACTCTTTCCACACACTGACACTGACACACACAAATGCAAGCATACACACATATTATATGCACACATGCATGCATGTACACATACACACGTGCACACTGACTGACTGAAGGTATCTATTGTTAGGTTAACATTGCATCATACCAATATTCAATTATGACAATAAAAGAACAAAAAGAAATTAATTAACTGATAAAAAATGAAACATTTTAAACTCAAAATATGCATTGAAAAACATTAGAAACATTCTATTTCAAATTCAACACACATACACACACACACAAGTGGGAAACAACGCACTTGCCCCCACTCCCCCTCTCTTTCATATACATACGCCCTAACAAGACAAAAAAGAACAGAATGTGCTCCCACACATCTACACCTATTCACACATAAATGTATGCTTTCACACCTTTCTCCTTCACCTTCTCTCCCCCACCTCCTCCACACAAGAATGCACAAAGCTAAAATGCACACACAAAATCTCTCTCTCACACACACACACACTACATGCACATATGCACACATACATGTGCACACATGCACTTGCATACATGCACATGCACACACACACATAGGCATACACGCATGCATGCGCAGTACAGCAGCATGAAGTATGTCAAACAAATCTGTTCGCACACACACACACACACATACACACGCCTGCACACACTCCAAGTCTGTGCTCTTTCCTCATGAAACATAGAGCAGAGGTCAGCCACATCTCTAAGAAGATGCTAACCACACAACCATCATGTTCACTGAAGCCGTCATCAATGCTGATCACAGCTAGCTTGCTGCGCTACCTCGCATTCAATGTTTGGGAAAGGGGGATAACTAGTGTCAGTTTTGCCCCAGTAAGCAGATCGTGTGTTTCACTGTGTAAGTGTCTATGGGTCAATAATGAACCAGTATGTACCACGTGAGTTTCATTATCTGAACGGTTATGGGTCAGTAATGCCCCAGTGTGTATACCAGGCAACGCTTTTGGTGTCAGTTTTGCCCCAGTTGACACAGCGCACAAAAATGTATAGTAGGTATGACGAAGGGTACAGCTCCAGATTTATCAAACTGACTTTCATATAAAAAAGACAAATGTTTTTAAGAGATTAATAACTAAATCAACATACGCCATGAGTAGAAAACAAACTATGATTCATGCTATATATATTTGAAAAACAAACTGAAGTGACAGTACACTAGTTCTGTCACAATTGCAGCTTCTCTTTCTTGGACAAAGGCATACTTTATTAAGGATTGTGTCCTTTTTTTCTTAAGACAAACAGATGTGAACACAAAGGCAAATACGGGGGGAGGTCCAGTATTTCTGTAAATATCAAGGATAAGAATATTTGTTATTGCGAAGGAAAAAATGTACCAATACCATGTCCCCATTGCGCCATTTTTCTGTGACATGCAAATAAAGGCACAAGGACAGGTCTTTATTGTGTGTTTTGTATAACAAAAAAAAAAAATATATATATATATATATATATAATATACATATATATAATATATACATATATATATATATATGTTATATATATATATATATACACATATAGAGAGTGAGTGTGCATCTGTAATCTGTACATATGCAGAGTCTTCTCTCATGTTACATTAGTATGAGCATGCATGTGTATGTGTGTGTATTGGCAGAGACAGACAGACAGACAGACAGACAGCCAACAGAGTGAGAAAGGGAGAAGCACAAAATCTGTCATCTCATTCCACACATTCACTTTTTTTTCATTTGCAGACTGGACATTTACTTTGTGAAAGACAGGGTAAATCAAAAGACAATGTACACAAACAAACATCACACATCATCAAGACATGTGGCTATCTTTTTCTTCCTCCTTTCTTCACTACTGTCCAGCCATCTTCCTCTTCAACGTCCATTGCAGCATCTCCTGCAACAAATCCAGGAGGCAGCAGATCAGCCCACATTCAAAAACATTAAAAAATACAAATATAAAAAAGCAGCAGCTTCGAAAGATGCATCGGCATTCATTGACTTGTCACAAATGTTCTCCCTTGAGCAAAACAGTGCTTGTCGTACACCATCATAGCTGCCAACCTGTTGGAACAGAAATTCCTGTGAGAAGGTGGGGGTCCGGGGGGCTGCTGTAGGTCCCCGGTGGGGTGCAGGGGCAACGCCCCTGCTGGGGGTCTGGGGGCAACGCCCCCAGACGCTGACGGGTACATGCACATTTGGAGGTAAAAAAATTAGCTTTTCTGGGGTCGAAAAGGGGATATTTCTTCCATCTCATCATGCAAGAATTAGACATGAACAGTACTGATAGCAAAGCATACAGATTACAAAAATTACAGTCATCACACATTACTCAACATTAGAAAGCACTTCAACTTACCACTTCAGTCCAACAAGTAAACTGTGGCTTGACAGGTTACGCAGAGAAGAAAAGTCTCCAGACTAATGTCCATTTGTGTTGCTCTTTGCTCCTAGATTATCTAGCTACGATGAAAGATGCTTTGGAAGTCTTGGTTTTTCAGTCTGTATACAATGGATACCACCAATATTGCAATTTTCTTGTTTCATCATCCCTGGATATCTGATTCTCTATAGTCCTGTAACAGTAAACTGAAAGTTTCTATCAAGATGTTGGTAATAATCATCACCATGGTAATAAAGAACACAAAAAATGGGGGGGGGGGGGGGGGGGGGGGGGGGGGATCACTAAGGAAAAATTTCTTTCCTACAATGTACACCTATATCTGTTCAGAACTACACTTTTTTTTTCACAACCTGTCAACCTAACAGGAGGAGGATGCTGAAGGGGGGAGGGGGGGGGGATTGAGTTGTTCTCTGTCCTTGAGGGCATCTGATGTTGCCGACTTCGCTTTTTTCAACAGCTCTATTGGAAACTGCTGCTCATAGCAAGCCCCACTCATGTTGGCTTTGGCCATGTACCACCATCATGGCATCATCGCCGCATTCCTCTTGTGCTTGGCAGAAGAGGCATGAAGTTCGATGTCTTTTTTTCCACCATGTGAGATGTTGGTGTCAGTACAGCATTCTTTACAAAACGCATGATATTCATCTCTCTTGGACGCATCAATGAAGGCGTAGTCGACTTTGTATTGTGGCAAAAACTTGACTTTTGCCCTTTTTTTCGAGTCCATGTGGCACTGCTTTCCTGAAGCCATTTTCGCGCGGATGGAAGTACCGGCGGAAGTCGATTTGTTTTGGTAAACCAATGTGTCTTTTTACCGACACCTTGCGAAAAATTACCGAAATGTGAAGTGATTTTTCATTTTTCGGGAAAAAAAGACAACTTTCGGGATTTCCTGTCAGATTTCATTTTCGGGTGTTTCCCGAAAATTTCGGGAGGGTTGGCAGCTATGCACCATGCTCCCCCTAGAACTAAACAGCACTGCCAAATATACTGCTCTTTTTGATCAAAGCAATGCTGCAGTATGGTGTTCCCCCTCCAGCACCTCCAGCACAGCAGAGGTGCAGTTACAGCCAGACACTACAATGATCTTCTCTCTAAAATATCTGGAAATTTCAGCAAAAAGACAAAACAACTGGAAGTGCTTTGAAGCCCTAAACGGGAAACGGTGGAACCACTACCGAACGGAACTTGCATACACAGAAAGCCGTGTTCAAGCAAAGACTCCAGACTTTAGACACCAGCAGACCATGGGCACAATGGGCGCCTGTCCTGCCCCCACCCAAAACCACTGTACTAACAGCTTTCCTGAGCTAGTGTTACTATGTAAACCCAACACAAATGGATACTTGTGTAATTACTGTGACTGATTTCAGTTTCCAGTAACTTTATCATGATAAAAACCAATCACGTTCTAAATTTCTGCTGACATTGTTGATTTAGGCTTTTATCACCAATATACCTCACTATCCAACAACAACAAAAATCTAGGACAAAAAGGAGAAAAATTGAAACATTGCTTAGGTGATGCAATTCTGGCATTCCATGCCCCACCCCCATCCCCAATCCACCCCAACCACCACCCTATTAATTTGATCTGGGGATAAAACCCCCAGTCCCTTCACTTAAACTTTATCTGTTTTCAAACCAGCCAGATCCATCCATTACATATGCACATTTCGTGTCAAGTTCTCTTGCAATTTTGTACACTAAGACAGATGATCATGTGGAAAACCTAAAACTGTATTTATATAAAATAATACATAATAATAGTATAAACCTTTTGCATCAACCTCTGAAAGAAAAAATCCTCTAGAATGATCATCAATTCCTTTGTACCCAATAGCTCATAACTTTCTTTTGTTTTGTTTATTGCTTTTATTTTTCTTACTTTAAAGAAAAAAAAAAATAGTGTACCAACCTGCACCATTTGTGGGTGGCAACTCACTGCTGGTTCCACCATCATTGTTACTGCACTGATTTTGTGACAACATACTTTGTTGATGTTGCACTGACATATGCTGCTGCTGTGCTTGAGGTGATGAATTATCCATGTCCTCTTCATCGTCATCCTGAAACAAACAGAAATTCCGTTTCAGCAGCTGAACCACAGGAGAAAATGAGAATTATTTCAGATGAAGCATGTCCTGACAGTCTGAGGAGAGCAGTCTGCTGAGTTTGAATTGAACAACTGGTAAATGTATTTCCAATTACACAGTGAATTTTACATTCATATGAACCATCAAGTTGAATTTCCCCATTAAGGGACTCTCATTCTCTAAGAGAGGGTCCAGCATCCACATGGAATTTAATGAGGAAGTCATCGGCAGCAACATGGGAGGTGCTTGACTCAAGAATACGAGTCTGAGGTTGCATGGGTTCCTTTCTTAGATTAACACTTTTGGAGGGATTTCACTTTTTTTTTTTTTTTAAACATAAAGCTAATCCACATTAGTAAACAAAAACAAAATGAAACAAAACAAAAAGACATATAAAAAAAGTAGCAAAAAACTCTTGGGAGGGCTATGCAGCAGAAAGTCTTCAGAGAAGCCCCCTCTTGTGAGGGGACTGGGCTGCATCCCGGCCATGACTCCTGATATCTTTCTGCTGTCACTTTTTTTTTTTATCTCTGGGTGCTGCTGTGATTGAAACCTGCATCTCCAAGATGGTTAGGCATCTCGAGGCCAGGTCACCTTGAGGCGACAGTGTGACACAGCTATTGCACACTTTGTGTGAACTGGGAAACACAACCTCATTAAGGTCACTTTGTTCCTCTTTGACCACATCCACATGGAACTCTTTTCAGCGGCTTCTGCACCGGGTTCTGGTCCTCTTTTTTTTTTTTCAATCTGAAACCAAGAGCCTTTTTCTGAAATCAGGTGCAGACGCACCTACAAGGTCTCTTGCTGCAGCATCTATGGTGATGACTTTGTCTTGGAAGCCAGATTATTTCAAGCTCCAGACTAGACTGGTAAACTTCCCAGTCTTGTAGATGTGAGCTTTCACGAATTCTGCTTTCATACAGCATAGTGAGAGTTTATTGTGAACCATTTGCTTTGGCGAATCTGTGCAGAGCACGACAGTCTGTCTCATGCCACTCTCTCATTTGATTTCTGGGTGGCTTTTGCACTCTGGAACACAGTGAAAAGTCTGATACGCATTCTTACTAGTCATCAACTTCATCCAGTAGATCCCGCTTCCCTAGTCCTGATGCTACAGCCATTCCAGGTCATCATAAGCCTACGGGCATATGTGTAAGCATGTGCTTGCCACGATGAGTTGAAGTATGGCGTACATGAGGAAGAGGCAGCACACTGAGAGGGAAGGAAAGGGGGACAAGGAGGGAGAGGTGAGGCGTTGAAGAGGAGTTTGGTGGTGGTAGTGGCAGAATGGTAGATCAGACCACTTTGTGTTTGTCAGTGCACCATGTTTTGCCAAACCACATTTCACCTCATCATGTTTTACCCAATCATATGTCATCCAATCTATCTTCTTTTTCCCCAAACATCCATCACATTTTGTCTCTATCAGGTACAATCAAGTTGAGTAACATCACTGTTGTATAATGCATGTCTGCTTCCACACACACACACACACACACACACTTCCTGCTCAAATAATAAATACAAACAGGCTTGACAACAGGGGAACAGAGATCTTGATAAGCACCTGTGAATAATGTAACTTATGTATAAGTACATATAAAAAGAGACCGGCTGACAAAATGAAACAATCTTAAAGAACCAGGTCTTGAATTTAGTTTTCCTCTGATCAAAAATTCATTTCATTGTCAAAATAAACAAGATAAATGATGCCAGGGGTCAAAAAGGCTATTTCTCCTTTCATTACGCATTGCCGTACTTTTACTCCAGGCACCTCAAATACTTTTGGGTGAACCATGCTTCAGTATCTAGGCGAAATGCTAAACTTGAGATGTTTAGAGCTCTGGGAAGGGCACGTTCGCAATTACACGAGAAGAAAGAATTGGGAAAAGTGTGATCTACCCGTGTTTGTGTGTGGCTTTCCAGTTCCGGTAATGAACACTCTTATTTACAGAACTTTACATCTTGTATGTTCAACCATCTTAACTAAGAGCCGATAATGAACATGTGCGTTAATTTACTTGCAATAATTCTAAGTTGAATGGTTGAGGAATGACACAAACAGTTCCTGTACTCACAAACAAGCTGAATAAAGTTTTCTTCTTTTTTGAAAACTTAATTTACCTCATCTGAGCTGTTGTCTCCACCAGCAAACTGGACTCGGCTCTGCGCAGCGTTGGGCAAGCCCTGCAGGAACTGTTCCACTTTTGTCACCTGACCGTCCTTCAGAAGTGTGAAACACTGACAGATGTGATCAGCAATCTAAAAAGAAAAGCAAAATTTATAAAGTAGGCTTAAGAAAAGATATATTATGCATCACTGATCATAATCTCACAAATTATTGAAGAATAAACAAAATACAAGAAAACACATATTCCAATGCTTAAAAAAACTGATGCAGACAAACGCTACAGATTACACAGGCAAGAAAAGTGTCAAGAAAGACTATGAAAGAAAACATGTAACAGTCATGGGCATAATGTCTATAAAACACACACACACACACACACACACACACACACACACACACACACGATCTCCTGCAGAATCTGTTACAATGCATAAATATTTATGAAATCATCTCCATGAAAAAGCAAAATGTGAAATGTTAATGCTATCATTTACTTTGAAAAAAAGAACAGTATTCCTTTAAGTATTTAAAGAAAATAACATGGCTTGAAAACAAAAAATGTTCTCTTGCTCCACACACACACACACACACACACACACACACACACACACACACACACACACACACGATATATAACACCCACAAACACTTAAATAGATTAAGAAACAGTGACAGATAGACAGACAGACAGAGAGACAACTGAAATGGATATTACACTAGAGGCTTAACATCTTATATCGTAATATCCTCAGTACATTTTTCATCCCCAGAGCGACAGAAAGAGAGAGGGGAGGAGAGACAGAGGGGGGAAGGGGGAGGGGGGGGGAAGGGGGGGGAGGGGGGGGAGGGGAGAGAGAGAGAGAGAGAGAGAGAGAGAGAGAGAGATTTAAAATTTAGAGTGGAGTTTAACACCTTTTGTACATTTTTTTTTCCTTGTTCAATTAACACAAAGATATATTTAAGCATACCATTTGCACACTGCCATCCTCAAGCATCAAGTCAAATCTGTCATCCACTTCATCTTCCAGAAAGCCAGCAAAGTCATATGGATCAAGTTTGCCTGAAAACAAAACACAAAAAACTTGAAGTTGACAGTAATCACAAATAATCACAAACAATGGCACTTTCTTCAGTTACATGTGCAGCTTGGCACTGAAATGACTGTACGCCACAACACCGTTGATAGTAAAAGTCTTCACAACATTTCTGACACAGCATTATGAACTCTTGTCATCATTTTTCTCCAGATGTATCTTCCCTGTCAACCTGAGATCTGATGTGGGAACTCAGCAATTGTGACACAAATGAACTAACAAACAAACCAACCAATTTTTTACGTTAAAATTGATGTCACGTTAGCTGCCACAGGTGGTCAGTCTTCTCACAAAGTCATCTTGCCTTATTAAGGTGACAAACATTTCCTGATTACAATCACCAGAAGATCTGAATGACCTGAGCCGCATGTGGAAAGTGTTGCTTGATATGGTTGGCCGAGAGTAACCAATCTTCCTTCTTGATATGTATGATCACTGGCGATTTTCCTCTTCTCCCACCTCTGATGGCCTCAGTGTTTACATGAGAGATGTTGGGACGTATTGTGCTTGTGGACATAAAAGAGACCATATGCATCACTACGAGCAAGTCTTGTGATGACCACTACTAATGAATTCTGCAGGTAAAGAGCTTTGTGTCTGTTTATCTGTTTCTTACTCATAAATGCCAGAGTTAAGAAACAATGTGTATGCTTCACTTAATACCACCAAAGAAAGCCACTCAGCAGCAGTGCAGAGTCTCTTTTAGTGGGTTGTCGTATGACAACCAGATACTGACAGCTTTTAAAGGTGTTCTTGTGGACCACTGGCACCGTCAATCAAGAGTTATGACAATTGTTGCATGCTACATGTATGATGGAGACAGGATCACTGAGTCAGGCTGGTGTAACACCAGTGGCAGGACACAGAAGGGAAAAAAAAAAAAAGTGCCTTGATAGTGTTCACTATCTGAGACGCTGCATAAGAATATCAGGATAAGTTGCCTGCCCCTGCATAATGAAATCTCCTTCAGTGTTTGAGAACTGTCATCACAGTATTACCTGGGAGTTTCAGTGTGCACATCTCTGAGACTAATAAAGATAACTGAAATCGCTATTAGTCCAGTTTGTTAAGAATTATCTTGAATTGCCTCCCTCAAATTTAACATGCATAGCCTCGTTTCGTAAATGCTGACCCATATTGATCATTAATGGCATGCAGCATCACATTTGATTTAAAGCTGAGAGCGCTCAGACCCTGTATAAGAAAACTAATGGGTCTTCTACTTACCTTCACCACTGGTTTCCCTACCCCAACTATCCCCCTATAAATGGAAGATAAAGCATTTATATTGCATAGTGTCTACATCTTGTAATAAACAGGTCATTCAGAAAGGAAAAACTCTGAGAAGCTTTCCCTGTGCATTTACATTACATGAGATTTTTTAATTCCATATTAGCTGTAAGGCCAAGCACTTTTGTACAAATAACCAGAGATGCTAAATCTGCTGTGAAATATTATAAAACTGTTCAAATTTTGAATTGATCAAATGTGTGTGTGTGTGTGTGGTGGGGGGGGGGGGGTGTGGGGTGTGTGTGTGTGTGTGTGTGGTGGTGGTGGGTGTGGGAGTGTGTGTGTGTGTGTGTGTGTGTGTGTGTGTGTGTGTGTGTGTGTGTGTGTATCCTATTCAGAAATCACTGTTCACTGAAAATCACCCACAAAACACCAACATCAGGGCTCCCACTGCGGAAAACAAAAATCCCTGAAATTATTTTGGGTCATGGTGGACACACCCTCCCTCTTCCAAAAAAAAAAAAAAAAAAATCATCATAACTTATTTTCGAAAGTGTGCAACGTGAAGCAAATCTGTGCACTGATGGTGTTTGATCAACTTTGTGGTCCAACAATAATCCAGACCATTTGCCTGTACAGCTTTTGTCAGTCTCTTTCACTTTTGCAGCGTCTTGCCAACACATAATGTCAGAATTCAACATTAGCTTGCCTCCGTGTCCACGTCCTACAACCAGTTTAATGCAAAATGGCAATTGCACCTCTTCCACTGAGCCCATGATCTCCTGACTTCAGCCTCTTCTGCTACCACACCAAAAATTCAAACACATCTCTGAGTGAGAATTCGATTGCCACTTTTCTTTTTCTTCCCTGATATTTCCCCCTGTTAAAAAAAAAAATAATAAAATTCAGTTTTAGTTTTCACTGAAATTGGCTACTTCACTGAGAAGTAGGACCCATGCAACATACACACAGACAAACATATATGGTTCAGTTACTGAATTCAAAAAAGAAAAAAAAAGAAAAGAAGAGAAATATGTTGAACAAGAAACAAAACAAAAAAACATACATGGTTCAACATAATTCTCAAATTTTCATTTCCCCCCAATCACACACTTACACACTCCCCCCTCCCCCTCCAAATTTATGAACATGCCAAAAAGTCACATCCCTAACAGACTACATTCAGATTTTGCTAGAGAGAGAAAGTGAGAGAGAGAGAGACTGCAAAACAGAGGAGACAGATTCACCTACTTTTTGAATTGAAGAGTCTTTCTATGTCATTTGCCAGATCCTGAGCCTTCTGTCTGCTGTTTGTTCCTCCAAAACCATGCTCCACTGCTAGCTGGACAAACAAAAAAAATCCAACTCTGTCAAACAACTTTTTTTTCCTATCTCTGTCAATTTTCCACATTATCAACATGGCTGTCCATCATACATAAATTTATTAATTCTACATCAAGTTCATAACTTTATAACTTCTAATAATTTTAGTTTAAATATGCTCGTCTGTATAATTAGAGATACTACATCCCATTCCGCTAACATCAATGGATTAGCCTTCCTTAACTGTTAACAGCACAACTTGGGCTGACCTGAAAAGAATATATATATATATTTCAGAACTGTACACTTTCAGATTGACTGCATCAAATTGTTTTCAAATCTATTTTCAGATTAGCTAAAAATACTACCACTGTACATGAAGTGGGAAGATATATACATGTGGAGTGGAGGAACGCATGTAGGGTTGACATATTACCCGCTCACTCCGAATCCATCAGTTTTCTTGTTTTGTAGTTTTACCCTCTATTTACAATACATTTTGGTGACATGTGAAAAATGTAGTAATACAGCCCAACCGTGCAAAACCATGGCAGCTTTAAAACAGCTTTATCATTGACAGGCAGATGATCATTCAGTCTGTGTCAACACAGCAGTAGATGGCAACTTCCGACCCACCCACCAACTACACCAAATTTTGAAATCTACAACCTCATAACCCCTTTATGAAACCATCTGAGCTAGTGGTTTCACTGATTGGTCACATTTGAATTTTTGACCCTAGTATTTGCACATGCTTTCAATCAAACTGTGTGGCGGGAAAATGTTGCTAACAGCACACAACGTGCACAGCAACGAATATTCCATATATGGTTTCTCATTCACATCAAAAAGAAGTTTTAAAAAAAATGCCACATAGGCAGGTGACCTACATATGTGAGTAGATTCATATACTCACAACAATGTTCTTAAAAATTCATTTTAAAAAGCCTATAAATTCATTTTGGTGTGCATGTGTGTGTGTGTGTGTGTGTGTGTGTGTGTGTGGTGGAGTGAGTGAGAGTGAGAGAGAGAGAGAGAGAGAGAGAGAGAGAGAGTGTGTGTGTGTGTGTGTGCGTGCGTGCGTGGTGCGTGGTGTGTGGTGTGTGTGTGTGTGTGTGTGTGTGTGTGTGTGTGTGTGTGTGTGTGTTGTGTGTTGTTGTTGTTGTTGTTGTTGTTGTTGTTGTTGTTGTTGTTGTCCTCTTCAATTTAACGTCTTTCCACATTAAATGATATTACTTTATTAGACGAATGTTGGTGTGTGTGTGTGTGTGTGTGTGTGTTGGTGTGTGTGTGTACGTGTTGAAGGAGAGTGAGAAAGTGAGTAGTCAGAGATGGAGTTCCTGCAAAATTGGCAGAGGGAGATGGCTAGAGTATTCAGAGCTGAACTGTAGGACATTGAGATGAGGGTAAAATTCACTCTGCCAGAAACAAACGAAAACCTGAAGATCAAACGCTGAAAACTTGGGTTAAACAAATTCACTAACCATTTCAATACCATGAAAAGCACTGAAACACAACAATCACAAAAAACAATATCAAATATCCCTCACAGTCTCATACTAATGATACACACACACACACACACACACACACAACACACACACACACACCAACACTAACACCCTCAAATACTCACACAATACAGTGAATAAATATCACCTATATCAAATTTTAAAAGATCCCATAACATTTGACACAATGATACTAATGACCAAGATTTCTTTTAATCTAAATGTTCTAATCATATGTAGACAAGTGTTAGCACAATATCAGTCTTGTCCTATGTAGGTTTGCTGTAGACAAGTGTAGTTCACTGAAGACCATGATGATGTACACTACACAGCATAAGCTTCAAAGCTGGAGTTGGAATTGGATGCATGTAAAGCACAAGGTTGGATATCACGTACAAATGTTACCTACTGAAATAAAAAATAACATAAAAGAAAAGAACAAACAGGTATGACTGAGAGTGAGAAAAGGTTTATCAATTTCACAGCAAGGAGTCTTGTTACAGACAATGATTTAGTCAACAAATGAAATGGGTGGCTGAGTGTTATGCTAGCTAGGCTGCAGTGCACACACTTTCTGTGAGGAATGCTTTCCTTTTTTTCCTGTTTCAGTCGGCAAATCAGCAAAAGCCTAACGCCTACTTTGTTGGAAGCAAAACTTTGATTGGTTCTGCAAATTCACTGGCTTTGGCATCAGAGTGAAAGGCAAAGACATGAATGCAAATTCATGCAAATACAAATTCAGCTAAAATAACCAAAATGGGCAGATTACTTTACTGAAAATAATTTTTTTGCCTGCCACCACAAGAAGAAACCCCTCCTGAAGAGAATGATAGTCACTGCTAACTCATGTCAACAGAGCAGAATGACAACAAGTTTTTTTTCTACAGTGAATGATATGCGATGTATTTTCACTTTCTGTGGCTGATGTTGCACCCTACAGACTTGATCACGTTGTGCAATTTGGCACATGT
Organism: Conus canariensis; assembly: GCA_033310375.1. Classification (NCBI taxonomy): domain Eukaryota; kingdom Metazoa; phylum Mollusca; class Gastropoda; order Neogastropoda; family Conidae; genus Conus; species Conus canariensis. Next base: position 53,427,721 of record CM065721.1, read on the forward strand.
CTGAAAGCGTAGCAGACGTTTTTTTCAAAATAGGATCAGAAAACTTTTATTGTTCAACACTTCATCAAAAAGTCCCAGTAACTAGTAGTAGTAGTACCACTGACTGTGCGTATCAAGATGAATCAATGCCTGGTGTCAACAAAGTCCCCATAGCAATCACAGTGAAGCATCCAGTTCTGTGTGGCAGACCATAATAAACAGCCCAGTTCATGGTTTAAAAAAACAAATAAATAAAAACAGAACAAAACAAAACAAAAACAAAACAAAAATTACTAACAATGAACAGTGATACACACCAGTTGAAAAAACAAATTTACAAACTTTCATTGATGAAAGTCACTTTTTAGATAACATATGGCATTTATAATCCTTTGCATGTAAAACCACTCCAGAATTCTTATTACTATAATTGTGAATAATGTTAACCTGAGGTATGATGTATTTTGGTGATGTACAGCCCTGTAACTAAGCTGACCAGTTGGTTCCTTAGGTCAATTCAAACTGTAGTTCCGCCTCTGGTCCGTATCAATCCCATGGCAACCTCCCAGTTTCCAAAGTCTTCATGAGGTACTGAATCTACAATTGTGGGAGAGAGATGAAATGAAAGAGAAAAAAAGACTGGCTGGGAAACTCTTGTAGTGACGCAGGGTTTCTGCACACATAGGCGAGCTCAACGGAAGTGCACCTCGCGTGAAAAGTGTTCACTGACACTCAGGTGACAAGCAGACGAACTCCGACAATACGACAGGGGAGCTTGAAGAGTGCAGTCCTGCTAACTTGTTGTTAGTTTAGTGACACTAGGCCTTGAGGAGAGAGCGGACTAGCTAACTGACTAGCTAACTTGTAGTTAGCTAGGGAGCTACGTCGTACCACTGTGACAGTAACACTAGTGTTAACCCAGTGTTAGGGCCTCCAGATTATAGGAGACAGTTTTGCCTAGCACTGCACAGTACAGCCATAGACGGTTACAACAGCTAGGACGGTTTTGACGGTACCACTGCTGGGCCCGGAGGTGGACACTGACAGAAAGACAGTGCACCAGCTGCTTGACCCTCTGAAGCAAGCTCGGCTTGGACAGAGTGCGTCACAGACTGTGTGTGACAGACCTTACTTGGTAGCTCATGCCAGTGAAGGGCTTGGGAAAGAATCCTGACGAAACCCCCAAGCCAGAGTCTGGACTGACCAGGTAAGGTAGAGTGCATGTGTGTGAGTGCAGAAGTGCTGGGTATATAAACGAACTTCTCTTGAGTGTAGGGAAAACACCTCACTCTCTATAGATTTTGGTAACCTCTGTAGATGGCAAATAAAAATGACACAAGGAACATGAAGTAATTATTATTAAAAAAAAAAAAAGCTTGTTTACCTGCAAAGCAGCCCAGCTACTCAAAATTCTTGAAACAGCCTGGTGGAACAACGTGGTCTGTGCACCTGTCGCCATTTTGCTCAATTTAGTTGTTTTCAGTTATCTCCCTTGAGCTGACTGGCAGAAAGTCGGTGACTTACCAGTGCAGAAAATAAATTAAATGGTAAAAACGTAAAATAAAAACAAATAAAGCCGACATGAAAGTGTACAAAAATGTTCAGCTCCCTAAAAATGCCTGATGTGTACGTATGAAAGTGAGACAGGGTACAAAATAGTAACTATCAGGGCCTGTTGGTTTCAAAATGAGATGACTGAAGGTGGAAATTGAAACAAATTTTAAAAAGAATTGTTAGCCTGGTGAATCATCAAGACAATATGGACAAACTTATTACAAAACAAAACACGACGCATTCAACATTACAGGACAACGAAAACTCAGAACGAGCAATCACTTGCCTTCTCATATTCGGCGTAAGATGGGTGTTGAAAGTCAAGATATGTGTTTACTTCAAGGAGACATCCAGAAAAGCTAACACCTTAGGTCTTTGGTCAACAAAGTGGTGTTTGGTGGTTTAGGTTTAGGTTTATAGGGACAATTGCCTTTAGCAATTTTAGCCAGACCTGGCTTTACATGTCCCTTCTGTATGTTATCTGGTCTTTATACGGTCAGGTCTTTAACTCACTCAAGTCGTTATTTATCATAGTAAAAAAAAAATGGTCTTCAATAATACACTATCATCGATAGAGCTTTTGAAAAAGTTAGTATTTTGTGCACGTTTAATGTTAGGGGTTAATTTATTCCAAAGATTTGTTACTCTGTTACTAAAAGAAAATTTCCTTATGTTAGTGCGACAATATTCATGATAAATTTTATCCACACTATTTCTGGTAATATCAATTCTTGATGAAGTAAAAAATTTTGAAATAGGAATATTGTCAACACAATTAAATGTTTTATAGATTTGGATCAAATCGCCCCTCACTCGTCTTGTTTTTAGAGTAGGCAGTCCAAGAGCTTTTAACCTACCTTCATAGGGAAGATTCTGTATATTCTTTACAAGCTTTGTTGCTCTTCTTTGTACTCTTTCCAGAGCAGCAGACTGCCTCTTTAATCGAGGATACCAAATTGTATTGCCATATTCCAAATGTGGTCTAACGAAAGCCTTGTATAGTTTTGTAAAAATATCTTTATCTATGTGAATAAAAGTACGTTTAATTATACCAGTTATTTTATTAACTTTATTTATAGAGTTTTGAATATGCTTATCGAATACCAGGCCAGAATCAAAAGTGACACCAAGATCTTTTTCATAATCACATGTCGAAATATCTGCACGCTCACCAGTATTACTGTTTAGCATTGTATGTCCAACATGTAACACGTTGCACTTGTCCGCATTAAATGATCACGTTCATTTAATGAAGGCCGTCCTGAGAATCAGTAATGTGACGCTCTCTGATGAAACTGAACTGACTGCGGAGGTAGCGTTCTCCCCTGGGTATATTGAAAAGTTCCATTCGTGTTTGCAACCTCATTCCTCTATGCCGCGGAATAAGAACTCTCTCCTTCATCTCTCTCTCTCTCTCTCTCTCTCTCTCTCTTAAAATCTTTGACTGTACTGATTGTTGAGACGCTGCTTTTAGAAACACTGGAGATGTGAGCACGCAGAGAGAGAGAGAGAGAGAGAGAGAGAGAGAGAGGGGGGGGGTCAGTTTCAGCGTGCGGACCATATGCGCTACACCTTATCTGCTAAGTTTCGAGATCACACCGCATACAATTGTATAGCTGATGGATGACTAAGATGAGAGAATTTAGGAGTCTCTCATGGCTACGACTTAGCAGATGTTCGACACGCATTTAGCCCAGCGCGCTGGTCAGATCATGGGTTCCTATTTGAACCATTGTCTGTGTTATTGCTATTGTTATAATTGTATGTGTGTGTGGTGAGTGTTGTACATGTGTGTGAATACGTGTGTGTGCATGGGTAGGTGAGCATACATGTGAATATGTATGTGAGCCTCTAGCTCTGTATATGGGCGTACACGCATGTATGTGCGTGTAGGTATCCATTGAAAGAAACTGGTATGGGTAATTGTCTTGGTGTCTTGTTGGTAGGTGTGCAGACCAGTGTCTTGTCTTTTGTAGGGCTGATGGAGGATCCAGTTTTTTGACAGCATTGAGCAATGTTGTTCAACTGCTGCTGAACTGCTTTCGTTTTTTCTTGAGCAGTCTTTGAGGTTTTGTACTTCAGATCATCATCTGTTGGTGTCAACACTCAAGCAGTTCCGTTTTTTTTTTTTTTTTTTTTTTTATTGAGATGTGTGTGGCCTTAGTGCAAAAGTTGTATGAAACATCGGAGAGAGGAGAACTTTGGGGTAATCCCATTGAGAGTTTATGAGGTTCAGATATTCAGTCTCCAAATCGTAGTATGACAGTGTTGCTGCAATCCATCGTGTAAATGACCTGCTGACTCTTTGTTGTACGCGCCTTCCAGGTCTGTTGCAACTGCCAGTCCTCCTTTCTTTCTTTGAAATCCTTCATATACTCCATAGGCAAAAGCGGCCGGATTTTTCCATGTAATTTCACCTGTTCTCCAAAACTATGAGGGATGTTTTGTCAACCTTGAAGGTCTCTTGTGAGTTTTCTTGCTCTGATTCGTTTTATAAGCTTTCCAACTATATTTTGCATAAGTTGTATATGGTAACCATTTAGCTAATGATGACCATTTCCTGTGTCCAGTCCAGTCTTCTGGGACACAACCGTAGAGACTGAAAATGCTTCGAAGGCTGGATAACGTACTTTGGACATGGTGCACTATCTTTTTTTTTTTTTTTTAATTACATTTAGTTATTGCTTCATTCAGTGCAGGTGCTGCATTTCATCGTCAGTGTCAGAGAGAGAGAGAGAGAGAAAAGAGAGAGAGAGAGAGAGAGAGAGAGAGAGAGAGACAGAGAGACAGAGAGAGAGACAGAGAGAGAGAGAGAACATTTACAGACTTAAATGTCTACCGATACTCTTTATCCTTTTCCAGCATTCCCAATGGGCTGAGCCACAAATGACAGTCCAGAGCCTTTAGCCCCCCACCCCCACCCCCACTCCACCATCTGGGCCGCATCGAGGTCATGATGCCCTTCCGCTGTCAAACGTTTTATTTTTCTGTTACTACCCAGATTCGCACCAGCAATATCTGGATGTGTTGGAGTTTCAAAGTGCTGTCTTTTAGACGTATGTCTTACCCACATTTTGTTCTAAGCCTTGCGAAATTTAGGTCTTAGAATTTCACTTTTGTTCCAACCAGATCCAGATGGAATCCTTGTCAGTTGCCTCTGTCTTTGGGGTTCTAGTCCTCTTCTTCCCATAAATCGCAAACTGTTTCATGAGGTCACTGGCTGATGCGCCTACAATCCCCATTGCTGCAACCTCAATAGCGAGAACTTTGGCTTGAAACTGAAAGTAAGATTTTTTTTAACTGGTGGCGCCCAGTTTGACATGCTACGGTACTTCATGGCACTTAGCAGCTCGGAATGCAATACCTGAAGAAAAGCTGCAACTGAAACCAGAATTATGTCAGCAAAAAGTTGAGTTACTTGACTTTAGCTCTGCGATAAATAGCTAAAAATCTGTTCTGGTATTATATTAGAATTACAATTAAAAAGTTTATTTATTTATTTTTTGCCTGCATTTTGATATGTGAGCCATCGGGGAACCGAATTTCCTTTCCATGTTCCATTGTGTGAGTGAAAGACTGATTCTGATTGGCTAGATCGTCAATAGCAACAAATATGGCGGAGTTTATGGTAGGTCGCCAAACTAATTCACATTGTATGTAGGTTGACAGCGATAAACAGTCCAAGTGTAATATAGCATGACTACTAAACTGAACGGAAAAGAATATTCGTAGAGATTTATAAGGTGAATGTGGGCCATGTTTCTTAAATAACCAAGCTGTCCTGTCAGTAATATGAGGGGATAATGATGTTTGGTAGGGCATTTCCGTTCAAGTGAAATGGTCCTTGTTTTTAGTTTTCTACTCATAGACTGAGTTGAGTATCTTTTCTGCTCAGCCGCTACGCGATATCGTGTAAACTTTGGTTTCCGATGGGTCAGATTTTTCTTGATTCCAGGAACTGTCTCATGTCAATTCAAGGCAGCTGTACTTTTATCTGGCAGACCGATTGTGTCGGTTTCTTAGTTTACACACTACGCGCGCGCGCGCACACACACACACACACACACACACACACACTTATTCTTTCTCTCGCTCGCTCACACATACGTTTGTGTATTCACGCACACATGCCCAGGCACACACTTTATGTGGAAATACAGACACACAGACAGACAGACACACACACGCACACACACATAGACACACGTTCCCGCCACCCCCTACCCACCCACCCTGACACACACATGTGCACGCAAACACACACACATGCACACACGCGCGCACACACACACACACACACACACACACACACACACACACACACACACACTCTCTCTCTCTCTCTCTCTGTTTCAGCTCAGGTTTGGCTTTTTATAACTGTTGTCATTTCTGGCTGATGAAGTATATACAGCAGATCTGTGATCAACTTGTCTTTCTCATAGACTTCTTGGCTAGGGTTTGCATAGCCTGTGTCATTTTGTTTTTCACTGACATATTAATGTAGAGAAAAGGTCTGTGTGAATCAAACCTTGAGAAGAGAAAGCCTGCTCATGATGAGCTGACAAAAAGTCAGAAGTGATGTCCAGTGGTAACAATGGTCAGAAACCATAGATGAAATGGAAAGAAACAATGTGTCAGATCCACAGATGGCTATATAGTATATTTCTTGAATGGTCATCGGTGACATGGTAAAAGAAGATGATAAAAAAAAACCTAACAACAAAACCCTACAACACAGACATATGCAGTAGTACTAGTAGTCAGTGGATGGAGGGTAGAGGAAGAGGGGGGGGGGGGGGGGCAGGGTCTTGCATGAATTGTAATCTATACACAATATGTACACACATTAAGAAGCAAGCTTTGTTAAGAATTTTATATTATTACCAAAGATGCTCACTCACATAAAACTGTCTCATAACAGCCATCATACACATGTATTATCTTTAGAGAATTGCTAGGCAAACTACAAATCAATTTTGTATGTCATTTAAATGAAACAGAAAACCCTGAGAACAAGTAAAGCTGGCTGATTTTCTTGAGTGGAAATGCAGACAAAGGTATTAACTAGTCAGAAAGGTAGCCTTCATTTCCAGTGTACAGTTCATGTGGAATATTCTGCCATGTTCTATATCCTCAGCTTTTCATTTCATAAACTTACTTAAAAGAAAAATTACTATGCTGCTAAACAAAAGAGGCAAACAAATAACATTGTGTCTTGTAATTTCTGTCTTTCTGATTTCAAATGGCAGCATAGTAATCTTACTTTTTAAGTTTGTTTCAATTTTAGCCTGCAGTCACCTCACTTTGAAACTAGCTTTTCATTTCACGTTCAGTACTGCGATACAAATGTGTGCTTTTAGACAAATGTTTGTGAAGAAATGAGCTTAAAGAAAGTGAGCAGGAATGGATGCAGAATTCTGGTGAGAGACATAGCTCTCTTCACTCGGTAGCAGGTGTTTCTTATCTAGTGTTGTCTGTTGTTGTTTCTTTTACTAAACACAGTTTTAGGCTAAGTATAGTATACATGTACTAGTTAGCTGGTGGACTCTTCTTTGTGACAGTGGCATGGAGAATCTGTCATAACTTGTCTGTAGTGGTGCTTTGGACTTTGGAGAAATGAAGCAGCATGCTTTACTAACTCCTTCGGAACTCTAGACATAGAATAGATGGGTAGTAGGAATACAAGGAATTTCTGTTCAAAGTTTTATGTTTTGGAAGGCATAGTACTGCTCTGGGTACAGCTAATGTGGAGCAAGGAGGAGAAAGTGGTTAGACTACATGTAAATTGCTCATGAGAAATTGAGATTTTCTTCTTTTTTACATACAGGTGATGAACAGATAGTTGTACATTTTTTTTTCCATATGTGTAAGTACCATGATCTATTTTTGCTGTACAGAGGAAAGGTTATTAAACTAGTGTACAGAGTTCAAAAGATGTCTTTATCTGTTGTTTATTTTCTCTGTCTGCAGTTCTGTCTCCAAGACAACCTTTTTCCAGTACCCATGAAATGCAGAGAATATAATGTATTCCACGTACTTGATGTGTTCCTTTTCATTAACCTCTCTGCTTTTTTCAGTCCTCTACCAATTACCCACTATTTCTTTGTGTAGTATACTTGTAATGAGAACTAGTTTTATCATAATTTATGATTTTCTTTTCAGATTCCATGTGACTGACATTTATTTGATTCGTGTCAACGCTTTGTTTCTGCATTTCACCATGTTCAAAAATGAGTATCAGGTAAACTTGCTTTTCTTACATTGAATTGTGTCTTTCTCTATAACTTCTAATGCTCTGTCTGTCTGGCTCTGCACCTCACTCTGGATCTGTCTTTCTGTCTGTTGTCTGTTTTTCTGTCTGTGTAGATTTACTCTGTCTCTCTGTCCATCTCTGTCTCTTGTGTGTGTGTGTGTGGATGTGTGTCTGTGCGGCGCATGTGCGTGCGCGTATGTATGTGTATGGGTATGTGTGTCCCTCTGTTTGTCTGTCTGTCTGTCTCCCTCATTCATTTGAAAGTGATAGATCAGATCTTGATCGTTCCTATTTCCAATTTCTTTCCCATGAAAGAAAAGGTTGTAAATGCTCACACCTGTTACCACTTCCTGGAAGCATCGGTATGTAAAAATTTAAAACTCGACCACAAGATGAAATTAACCAATTTTCCATTTATTAATTACCACAAACAGAAAGCGGTCTGGTTCCCTTCACTGGAAATTATTGCACTCCTTTTTGGAAGAGTTGTTTGTTCAGATTTCCTTGCATTTTGGCACAGAACATCAAGCCACCTTCGTCACTTCGCCATCCACTGCTAAAGGCTTGCGATCTGTGGCAGTTTTTACCTTCTTGAGGTTTAGAACTCGAAGGTTGAGTTGAATCGTTGGCTTTGATTCTGGACTCACATTTTCTTGCTAAATGAGCTTGATGCAAAATATCACTGTGGTAGTGGTGCAAAGTGTCACATGGTGATAATGAGTACCGACATTGTGGTACAGAATGTCACCCTGTTGGCATCATCTCTATCCAGGAGGGTGCGCTCATTCCATGCGCCAAGGATGAGAACGTCACCCAGATACAGAATGTCTTTCCAAGTATCATTTTGTACTGATGTGGTACAAAATTCACTTCAGCACAAAATGTCACCATGGGTGAAATTATATACCTGCAGGTCACATGCTCATTTCCAGTGTGGAACAACTTTTGCCATTTGTGAAAAAACATGGGGCTGAGTTTTAACTGGCTGCTTGTATTGTATTATCCAGGTGTGTAAGGCAGAGTAAGGAACATGAGAAAAATTGATGACAGTCAGAGATGGATCTGGATTCGGCATGTATGCTGTTGAAATCAGGTGAAAAATTATGGCCAAAAGTATTATAGTGCCAACATAGGCTGATTTAGGCATGTCACTTGGAGTTGGACTACTCATCCCAGAAGATAGCAGGGACGCAGGTCCACCAATGTAGGCTCGATGCAATGCAGTGTCATTGTCATACAATAACCTCATCTTCATGGTAGCATCATTATTCTCATTATTGTCATCATTGTTGTCGTTATTTGTTGTAAGTTGAGAGTGTCATTGCTCTTTCAGCATTAAATTGTAAACATTGTAAGACAAGATTACATTATTGTGCCACCACCACCGTCGCCATCACCATCACCATCAGAACGCATTACTTCATTTCACAGAACTAGCGCCTTCATTACCAGTAAGATGTAGACATTGATGATCACCATTATGTTCCTTGTTCACTTTGTACACTTATATCGCAAAAAAGTGATTGGTCAGAACTGACCCATATCTATACATTAACATATGGTTACAGTTTGTTCCACAGTAGACATGGATATGTGACCTGGCTGTATCATTCAAGTATCAGGATGACATTTTGTACTGAATTTTCAGTACAGAATATTACATGGTGTGATATTCTGTACAGGTGGCATTTTGTGCTGCAACAGTCCCAAAACTTTGCTTGCTTAGTCAGGCAGAATTTCTTTTTAGGTTCCTGCAATTTTTGATAGCTGACTAGCTGTATTTTAAAACATAAATTATGTGTTGTGCACAATGAAACCTAAAGGTGGCAGAGTTTTTCCCCTTGTGCATCAATGGAGAGAAAACCCAGTAGTAAAGAGCAAGGCTAGAATACATTATTTGCCATGTAAACACTGCAAGAGCTTCTTTCCTGCTGCCAGGTGATTGTGCTGTGTCAGCAAGATATAGAAATCAATAAATCACTTATCTGCCGAAGTAAAGGTACAGTCAGATTGATCTGATAGGGGGAATGCAATTGGACAATTCAGACAGGTCCAGAGACCGATACCTCAGTGCATCACTTCCCGTTATTTGTGACATTTGAAGATGTATTTCTTGAAAATTCACATGTTTGTTTTGTGTTTTGTTTTAAAGAATTCTTACTTAACACTTTGTTTCGTGTATTTGTTTGTGTTTTGAAAGTAGATCAGAAATGTGACTCCTTTGTATATCATGAACAATAGAGTGCATGACACTAATGTTGAAACAGATATAATTTACAATATTGTTCTGTATCAGGGATATGGTAACTTACCTGTCACAGTAGGCAAATTTCAGTTCTTTTACACATTCTACATCTGTTTACTGTTAGTAAGAAACTGGCATACAATCTATCGCTCAAGACACATCAGGCAGGGGGAACAAATCTGGCCCATAATGGACATGAGTACCCACGGTCTCTTTGTCTTATTTGCAGAAGTGTTGTCCACAAAGAAACGTCTCAGAAAGCGTTATACTGTAATTTTGATGAGATATCTGGCAGCTTAGGGCAGCAAATGAATGAAGCATGGCACAGGGATAAGTACAGTGTATTTTTCATTCAACTGTCTTTGCAGGGTGGTCCTTACTTGGAAATCTTAAGTCCCCAGGGGCGGGATTCCACATCACATTGGAAGATTGGGGCTGGTGTGAAAAAGGTGAGTAGAGGGAGACTGTGTTGAAGGCAGTTTTGTCTTTTGTCAATCGGCTTTCTACCCGTCTGACTATGTCTGAAATAATGACATAGGTAAAGGTCACTGATAAAAAGACATTTTTCGTCTTGTTACAGAAAGTAAAAGAGAAAGAACGTAAAAGAAGAATGTTCTTGAGAATATACCAGTTTTTCAGGCCTTGCTATTGGTATTGTTTTATGAAGTTCAGTGTGTGTTTGTGTGTGTGTGTGGTGTGTGTGTGTGTGTGTGTGTGTGTGTGTGTGTGTGTATGCACACACTCTAAATAAGTGAAAAATTGTTGGAGAGGTCTTTATCAAATTAAACAAGTTTGCTTTGAGGGCCAGTAGTTTCCTGTAAGTGATCATAATTATTTTAATGTCTTTGCATTCAATTCTTATGAAAAGCTGAAGAAAAAGCGTTCACAGAAAGGTTAAAAAAAAAAGAAAAAAGAATGAAGTTTAATACTTAATGATAAAGACTACAGTTTTTGTTTAACGGAGGAAATAATGTAAGGACATTAAGGTTGTGTTGCTTTTTCAGTTCATAATTTCATTTTTGCAATAGGTCAGTAAGAGACTTGCACAGGATTACATACGCAAGTTGTATGGTATTACAGGTGTAAAATAACCTTTGAAGGATTGCAAAAGCTTGAAAATGACTGGAATGGAATTGCTTACATATCTTCATATCTATACTAACGTCAGTATTGTCTGTGTTCACAGTTTTGTGTTCTTCTCCCTCCAGGTTTATGAGAAGGATGTGAAGGGCTACGTGTATGTGCTGGAGGGAACGCCTTCCACCACCAAGATGACTGTGCCCAAGGATAACAAGCAGACCAAGTGAGTGATGGCTGCAGCAACTAAAGAAAAAGAAAATAACAAAAACATGTACATTCAGGCAAGTGGATCATATAAAACATATCTGAATTGACCATTTTACATTTTTGTAGTATTCTGATATAAAAGCTGTGGGTATAACTCCCATCAGAAGCACATTTGTGAGAGTTTTGATCTCCACCCAGCAGCTGCACAGAGTTGTTGAGTATGCTGTGGGTTTAAAAAAGACTGGAACTATAAGTTTCATTTCATCCTCTGAATGGATGCAACTCCAAGTGATGCTCAGATTTCCTGACCACCACTGCAGGTACCAGGTGCCTGTAGCTCTCAGGCCTGGTTAATACAGGAATATATTATGAAAGGAAGCATCGAGTGTAACTGGCTTTGAAATTTCAGAACAAAGTGGAATGCTTTGGCATGATCTTTATCACTTTCAGTGATCATCACCAAAAAAGAAAGTATCGGATTCTGTGCCTGTTCATGCCTTGTTCTGATGCTGGCCTCAGTTTTGATTTCTTCTCCACATCCATGTCATTGGGGAGTTAGTGTCGAAGTCATCCGTGAGAGCAAATTTTGGGGAGTTAGTGTCGAAGTCATCCGTGAGAGCAAATTTTGGGGAGTTAGTGTCGAAGTCATCCGTGAGAGCAAATTTTGGGGAGTTAGTGTCGAAGTCATCCGTGAGAGCAAGTTCATAGAAGCTGTCATTGGTAGGATGTGGTGATACGCACCAGAAGATGTTCACTCACGCTCACTTCGCGACTAAGCGGGTACTGTCATTTGTAAAGGGCCTAGTAGGTGGTGGTGTGGAGATGTTGGATCAGAAGAGGCACCACTCAAGATTGAAGACTACTAAAGCAGCTGTGCAGTGTCGTCTCATGTGGATTGCTTGTGATGACTTGCATTGTTGCAATCAATTGATGTTGATGCAGAGGCTGTGACAGGATAATTTTGGACGTGGTTGTATATTGATTGGTGGGGTGGTGGGGTGCTGGAATGAGCAATGTGAGTTTGTCGTCATGGAGAGAGTAGGGAAGATGAGACGGCCAGAACAAAAGAACAGGGTAACAACTCAACACCGATGTTAAACTTATTTCAGTGCATGCACATAGATTAACGTAACATAGACTAACAGGCACATGTACTGAGGACTCCTCTTTCTGTACATATGTACATGAGCATAATGGTCCGGTTATCTTTGAACTGAACAATGACTAATTGCATGCTGTTTGTGGCTGTATAGATGTGTTCATTGTCAAAATGTCATAATGGATGCTGTACTTTTGTGTGTGCATGCAATTGTACTCCACCATTTACCAAAGAAAATGCAAGAAAATATGATCAGAGACTAATATAACAAGGAAAAAGTATTTTCAAAATGATAAATTTTCAACAGTACTACAAGCACGGTTGTAGGTTACGGTGCATCAACAAACAACAATGTAGTGGTTTGTTGTTTTGACTAGCTCTATTTTCTGTGATTTCCTTTCTTCTGTGCTTAGGTGTAAGATGGGGGAGAGGTGAGATGGGTTGAAGAAACTCAGTTTCTATACCCTTTAATGCATGTTGTAATGTTGAATATATCCATCAGACATTTGTGAGAATTGTGAGAGGAACTGTTATTGTTCTTTGATCGAGAACTTTTGTGACAGTTACTGGCATGTCTGTGCATTTTATAATCTAAATCAAAGAGCTAAAGGGACCTTACATAATTTCCTTGATTTTCAAAAGGAAACTATAAATAGTTACAATCCATTGGTTAAAAGATTTGTCCATTCACACACATTGATATGCAATGCCCCTTTACACACTGTTACCGTTGTTTCAGTGACGCTGGTTCAGCGCTATCTTGTTCTGCAAGTCTTTCTGACCAAAGGACAGGACTTTTCTATGGAGCTGGGGTGAGATACATATCTGTTTTCAGTCGTTTAACAGAAGTTTCTCTTTAAAAAGTGTGCTGAGAAGTGGTATGTACAGCGCACTTCCTTAGCTGTAGTTGCTGTTGGAGTCTGAGTAAGATGTAAGGTAATAATATCTGCAGCATACTTCATGAGCTTTAATTGGTCAGATTTCGTTGAGTAAATCTGTGAGTCTGGTTTCTCCACTGCAGAGAGAAAGAAAGTGAGAGAGAGAAAGAAGCAGAGAGAGAGACAGACTAATTGATTATATAATCGTGCAGACAGCTGTTTCATCATCTGTGAAACGTGTGTTTTGTCTTAACTTCTTATTCAGCTCTAAATTGTGTTATTTTGTTACTGGTTATTTTTTTTTTACCTTGTGATATGCATGTTGTGTGTGTGTGTGTGTGTGTGTGTGTGTGTGTGTGTGATATATATCTCTGTTTTGTATATGTGTACATGCGTATGTTTTGAGCATTATTGTGTATTCATGTTCTGGTCACAATGTGTGAGAGCATATGTGTATTTGTGGAACACGTGTGATCTCTCATTGGCTCATGTATGTTCAGGGTGAGTGACCTGTCCAACGGCAAGAGGAGGATACTGCTGTCCACTTCCCAGAAGGAGACCCAGGTGACCCCACTCCATGCCCGTGTTCCTCTTTGTGTTGTACGTCGGGCTGTGGTAAGAAAAAAAATAAAATGAAGTAAAAGAAAAAAGAAAGAATAGAGAAACTGAAAAAGGGCGGAATCTTTGTATCCAAACAACCTGCTTTCATGTTCACAAGCACATAACTCCATCGTCACTGCTAAGGATTACAGAAAACATCATCATGATTAACATTTTGACATGCAGTGAGGCTTGCATTGAAGTTTCACCTGATGGGTACACTTACAGTGCCCACATGCTGTGGAAAAGTTTTTGGACTTTTAAGTTCTTTTGTGGCTGTAGGTTGTAACTTTCTGTTTACAATGTATGTTTTGGATTGTACTGATTTGTAGTCATGTTGTCGATGCTTCGGTCTCTGCCCATCTGTGTCAGTCTCTGTCTTTCTCTGTCAATCTTTCTCTTTGTGTATCTACCTCCGTCCATTTGACTGACTGTCTGTTGTTCGTTGGAAGAACAAGAAACAAAGGGGGTGAAAAAAAAAAGAATGCTGAGACATTATCTTACTTATGGATAACTGTAATACTTACACCAGTTGGTAAAGATTTTGGTGCCGTTTTAACTGTTGCTTCAAAATACTTACATGGTATGAGGAGAGAATAGGGGAGGGGAAGGACAAGATGGAGGGGGGTCTACAACTTTCCAGATGATATGAAATCTTCCTATAGTTTTTTTTACATGTAATTGATTATTCAGTTGATTGATTTCTTTCTTCCAGTTGAGTTATTAATCACAATGGACAAAAATTACACAAATGGTGAAAAAGTGTTACACTGTCCACTCTTCTAGTGCCTTCTAATCAGCGGGTAAAAACATGAATCTAACCTTTCACCTAAGTCTGACATGATTCCGGTGCTGTTGCAGTGGTTGAACTTGTGCATGGACATGGTGTCTCTGGTGGGAGAGACGTGGTCTGGGCAGACCTTCCATGCCATTGACCACATTACCGTGTCGGCCAACTGCAAAGTCCGCCGGATGTTCACCATGAAGAGTCAGCCTCCAGACACCACTGATGATGATGGTTAGTCTGATAGACTGCCAGAATGGAGGAGTAATATATCATTTATCATGTCTGTGTATGGAATTGAAAGAAACGCCTAAAGGAACAATAAGTGAATAAACAAACAATATACTTATAAATGATAAATGAATACAATGAATTGCAACAATGAATTGCAACATTTGCAATAAAGAAAAAAGGAATTTGCGCAACAGAAGAAAAGATAAATGTATGGATGAGATGAGGTGGGGTGGGGGAGTCGAGCTTTTATACTAACTTGGTTTACAAAATACACAGTCATCTGGTACATAAGTTGAAAGATCAATCATTTGTAATAGTTGTCCTGATGTGTTTTTATGGGAAGTTTTGGGATTGGTTCCAGAATTGTACGGCAGTCAGTGCAGCAACGTAGGAGAAGTGGAACTGATTCCGAAACAAGTACAGCTGGCACCTGATATTCTTCAGCTCACACAGGTGAGTTAATTTTAATGGATTCTAATTAAAAACAATGATCTTTGTCATTTTTTTTCTTCTGTTCGTCGTGAAGCATATGAGAGTCTAGGAGTGACAAAGAGAGAGAGAGAAAGAAAGAATAATGGTGGTGATCACTCAGAGTATGTATTTGACCCAGTTTACTTCTTTTATTTATTTGATGATTTCTTTTTTTTTTTTTTTTTTTTTTTTTGCTGTCCCAACCTTGCGCCACCTCAGAGGCAGTGCACCCACGCTGCTCATTCCGACACCCCGTCCACAGCCACAGCCCGGCAGGCCCTGCTGCAGCCTCGGCACTGGCAATCCACAGGGAGCAGTCAGTGTCAGGTCGCCGAGAGGCAACCCACCGGAGGAGACACTGCACTGCTGCCAAGTCACTTTGGTGGTGTTCAGTGGTGCCTGTTCTGATCTAACATACGCAGGACACCACCTACTAAGCCCCCTACTGACGACAATGATTGCTTAGTCGTGGAGCCGGCGTGAGTGAGCTCTCCCTCCAGAGGGCGCCACCACGTCCGTCCACCGACAGCCCCCATGGACTCGCTGATACCGGTGACCCCGACGGAACCAAACCAAAGCCACAGACGTGGAGAGGACACTGAAACAGGTCACCATGAGAGCAGGGCATGAAGGGCCACAGAATTTGAGACTTTTTTTTTATGCTGATTGATGAGAATGAGGATGATTAAGATGATGCTACTGATTTCCATTTCGGTCTGAGACTACATGACAGGGCTGTACTCTACGCTTCCTTTCATAATATATCCTGGCGTCAAGCAGGCCTGAGAGATACAGGCACCTGCAGTGTTGGTCAGGAAATTTGAGCAACACTCTCAGAAACGCATCCATTAAGTGGATGAAACTCGACTGTGTGGTCCCAGTCTTCCCAACTGAGTCCGCAGCAAATTCAACTCTGGGTAGGAGCCGGTCGGGGCAGAAAAACCCACATGACTCTGATGGGATTCGAACCCACGACCTCCCAGCCAGGAGTCGGTGACGCTAACCACTTCGCCACAGCGGCTGGTTTATTTGATGATTTCATTTGTTGATTATCAATGTGATCTTTGGATATTTTCAGTGAATTTGATTCAGTGTTTAGTGTTCTGTATCCTTATCTGTATCTTTGATTGTATGCGAATGAATGACTTGTGAGTTGATTTTAACGTGGTGACAGCCCTGATGTTGCCCTTTGCGGTCGGCTGGGCTATAAGCAACATTATCTTATCTTATCTTAAACTCATTGCTGATCTACCTGTTTCTGTATGCTTGTTTGATGTGATTGAACATCCTGTAAATACAGTGCATTTTTTGTGTGTCTGTTTTCTGAATATATTGATTTTTTTTCAGGTGTGTGGTTATACATTTATTTGATAATTATTAGCTTACTCATTCATTTATGATTGTGTGTGAAGGTGTTGTCAATGAGAAAGATCAGGTGTGCTGAGCGGATCAAGAATGGTAAAGGGCCAGATCTTGCTGAGCAGATCAGACCAGGCTCCATGCTGGATCTGGGTGAGTGAGCATCAGCTGCTGTGGCGTAGTGGTTAGTGTTGTGGATTCCTGGCTACAGGGTTGTGGGTTTGATTCCCATCTGAGCCGTATATTTTTGGTATTTTTCTGCCCGTTAATGACACCTACCCTGAGGTGAGTTTGCTGACAGATATGTTTCTGAGAGTGTTACTCAAATTTCCTGACCAACACTGCAAGTGTCTATAATTCATGGGCCTGATTGATGCCAGGATATAGTACTAAAGTAAACATAAAGTACAGCCCTGTCATGCATTCTCAGACCAGATTGCAACTTCGTGGCATCATCTTAATCATCCTGTATTCACTGATTAGCATTAAAAGGAAAAAAAAAAGATCAAAATTCTGTGTCCCTTCAAACTATGCTTTTGTGATGACCTCAGTTTCAACTCCCTGTCTGTGTCAATGTCCTTGGTGAGCTTGTGTCAGAGTCACGTGTCGGTGCAGTCATGGGAATGGTTGCTGGATAGACTCAATTATGCTGGCTCAGTGACTAAGCAATTATTGTCATCAGTAGGGAGCTTAGTAGGTAGTTTCCTGTGTATGCAGGATCAGAACAAGCACCACTGAGCACCACCGAAATGACTCGCCAGCAGTGCAGCGTCTCCTCTGGTGGGTCAGCTCATGATGGCTTGACATTGACTTGACTCCCCATGTTAATCATGGGTGCTGAGGCTACGACAAGACGGGCCAGTGTGTGGCTGGGGATAATGCCACTGAGAGGGCGGGGAAGATGAAACAGAAGAAAGAAGAAATTGCGTGTGTAGGACAGAGGGGTGGGAGGTATTAGATGTGTGTGTGTGTGTGTGTGCGCGCGTGCATGTATATTCCTTACAGAATGCATGAAACTTGCAAATGTTAAGTAAACATAGGAATGATGCCGCTATACAGCCATAGCCACTAACCAGTTCCTTTTGATTTATTGAATTGTATTTATTTACTTTTTCATGAATTTTGTTTTACATTGTACTAAGGTACCTCCATGCTAACCCGTTTTCTGTAATCTTGAAATCTGCGTTTATGTTGGTTAAGTATGTGCGAGAATGAACAGTCTTGCAGTGTGTGTTTATGCGAGTGTGTGTGTGTGTGTGTGTGTGTGTGTGTGTGTGTGTGTGTGTTGCTTAATGATTTCACATTAAGAAGTTTCTCTGTGACTGCAGATCTGAATGGCAGTGCAAACAAAGGGAACTTCCACATTGCTTTTGGTTCTAAAGTCAGTGTAGCAGAGACAAGCCGCAGATCTTCCAGACAGGTAGGATGTGAGATTTGTTTCTGCAGTCTGCTGTGTGTGTGTGTGTGTGTGTGTGTGTGTGTGTGTGTGTGTGTGTGTGTGTGTGTGTATATGTGTGTGTATGCATGAGTGTGTGTGTGTGTGTGTGTGAGTGTAGGAAAGTGGCGGGTTGGTGAATGGGAGGTGTGGGGAAAGAGGTGGGAGACATGTTTGTATATGGAACTGGGAGGTGCATGTGTGTTTGTGGCGAAAGGAGGAGAGTGTATGTCTTTGTGGGGAAGGAAGGAAGGCTGTGGTGTGTGTGTCGGAGGGAGGGGGTGTTATTAATAATGTGTGTATGTGTGTGTGTGTGTTTGAGGGAGGTAAGGGGGTAAATGTAAGAGACGGAAGATGAAAAAATGGATGAGTAGGAGAGAGTTGTGTTTGCAAATGTGAACAAAGATTTGTAGTGATTGTTAGACTTGCAGACTGACATAATGCTTATAGTCACAAACACACACAGATTTGAGAATAAAATATGCTGAAAATAAGGTGGCAGACATCATCAATAATGCCAGTACTGGGGCCATTGCCATGATAATTTTGACAAGGCAGGAAATAATTGAATATTTTTCACAGTATACAGTCTAATTATCGAATTTTCAGTTGGATTAATCTGGAAACTATCTTGAGGTGGTTCAGTTGTTGTGGGTCTAACTTACTTTTTATGATAGTTTCATTGGGAGTTATGCTGCTGTTTTGTTTCAGGGTTCTACCACAAGTCGAAGTGTAAGGTCTACCTTGTCCCGTGCAGATGGTAAGTCCATTTGCATGTTGTAGTCTGATAGATGTACAGCGTTTGTGATCTGTTTAAAGCAAATCTTTATTTTTGTTATTGTTAGTGGTGGTTCATTGCTAGATTCTGACACTACTCTTCTTTTTCTTTCTTTTTTTTTTTTTTTTTGAATGTATGTTCTGTCTTTAAGCGGCATGGGGATTGCCCATCAAACTTGAAGAATTAGAACAAGTTTGTTATTGTGTTAGGAGACTGAGAAATTGAAAGAAATTTGTAAAGCGGGATTTACCAGGTGGTCAGTGAAAGAGAGAGAGAGAGAGATGTAAACAAAGAAGTTCCCATTGGCATCTGGTTATCATTTTCAGTGATTTGTGTGATTTGTGAATTTTCTGCCCAGTTTGATTGTTGATCTTTAGCACCGAGTGTTAAAGGCTAGGCGCTTTTTCAGTAGAAAGCGCTCCATGACCTTCTTGAAGTTCTTTGATGGTAATTACCTCTAGGGTTTGTTATTATTGTGGTTGTTTTTTTGTTTGTTTTATGTTTCTCTTTACTGTTTTCTGTCATTGTAGACCATTCTGCTGTCTTCGTTCTGGAAACTCTTACTGAAAAGTTGACAATTCACCAATGGATGCTCAGATTTGTGTCAGATCTCGGCTTTTGGAAAAGAAGTTTGGATTTTTTTGGGGGGGTGAGGGAGGGCGTGTCTGACGCACACCTGGAATTTCAGTGATTTTTGCTTTTTGTCAGTGGTAGCCCTGCCTGTGGAAAGGTACCCTAATGAATAGAAACATTTGCCGAGGAAGCCTGGGAATCCTGAGTTGATAGTTTGAGTATGACACAGGGTGTGTTTTTCTTCCCTTCTCACTAGGCGTTTAGTTATGGTCTGTATGCAAAATCTAAGAGGAGAAGATAAAAACTGAGATCCAGTATAAAACATGGAATTATTTCAATTGTGTGCCAGGGGTTATTGCATGGGGTCCATATTTGGGGAATTGTATGTGACGCTGATATGAGTCACCTTTATTGTGCATCAGGAGCGTTTGGCAAGTAGTGTATGTAGATTTATGTGTGATACTTACGTCAGTCACCATATGTTGTTTGTCAGGGGCCTATGGTAGTGGATCCATGCGTGACGTAAGAGAGAGCGTGGGAAGCCAGGATGGTGTAATGACTGCAAGGTCAGGGGTGAAGGATGCCAGCCAGCGTCCCGTCAAGCCAGGCATGTCCGGTCCTTTGGTATCCACTGGCACCTATTCTCGTCAGGTTTCTGAAGCTGTGACCTGTGAGGAGCAAGACAGCATCACCATTAATGGTAATGAACTGAGACTTGTGGGAATATGAAGGAGAGTAGATCTGGGTATGGAACAAAATAGAGACAAGAATATGTGTGATCACAAACTGTTTTCGCAACTGCTAACTGAGAATTCAAGTTATTGTAATAGAATGCTGTATGCGTGTCATATTGTCTTTTTTTGATCAGTTTTGCTCCAATTTTGCGTGTTTTTTTTTCATCCAGAAAATCTGAAATGGAGTAAATGGATGTTTGTTGTATTTTTTTAATGTGGTTAAAGTCGTATCCTACAGTAAGAAAAAACCTGCTGCCACTGTGATCGCCATTCCCTAAAATGTGTGTGATTTGCTGCTACTTGTCATCCGGTTTTATTCATGTTAGCGTTAATACTTCAGTTGTTTAGTGGTTCTTGAGATGTGCTGTCTCCTTAATGTGGACTGGATCACCAAAATTTCAAAGTTCGTGTTCATTCAGAAAGAATCCACATGTTGCAGGCCATGGTCAGTCTCATATCGTGACCCCTCATCCCCCACGAGAGCCTTCCAAGGACCGTGTTCGACGTTACCATCGTGTGAAGTCGGTGTCTAACAGTGCCGTATTTAACCACAACCAGCAGGGGGGTCTGACCAATGGGACAGAGGCGGTCCGCAGCAGCAAAGACAGGGTGTCCAGTGCGGGGTCCATAACCGGTCAGTGGCCTCTCATTCTTCCTCTGGTGCTGTTGGGAATCTCAAGCAAAACGAATGCCAGTATTCTAGCGCAAACAGATATCTGGCGGGCACAGACAAGGCTAAAATAAGTCTGTTTCATAAACATGCAAGATAAAAATCATTTTCCCATATGTATAGCTTTTTACTGATTGTCATAGGGCTCAGTCTTTTTGTCATTCATTGCCTCGGGGTTAGTCTGATATCATTTTCTTGAGGCTTAGGCTTGTTTTTTTTTTTATTAGTATCCCAGGACAGCATAAAAATCATTTTCCCCTCTGTATAGCATTTTTCTTATTTTCATAGGGCTTTGTCTTTTTATCTTTCATTGCCTCGGAACTTAGTCTTATATCATTTTCTTGAGACTAAGGTTTGTTTTTTTATTACTATCTTAAGACTTGATCTTTTTATCATTCCTTTGGAGCGTAGTCATTTTGTCATTGTCTCAGAGTCTTTATCATTGTCTTGGGGCTACTATTTTTTTTTTCTTTTTAATATTATCAAGGGGTTTAGACACAGATGATGACAGAATTGTGTGATATTGTCTTGATGACATTCATGTTCTTTTTCTATTGGCAAAATAGAGATATAAATGTCTATTTCCTTCATTGAACTCATGTGAAGAGAAACTAAGAACCTGAAATGAAAGTCACGGGTGGCTGGAGTTGAAATGGTTACGATGATAACAGTAAGAAGAATTACCACATTTAAGTGAAAAGATGAAGAGTGTGTTTTTCATATAAAGAACATGTAACACATTTTTTCTTCTGCCTTTGTGTTGACCTCAGAAGAGACAGACAGCGACTTTGCCTCCAAACCAAGCTCTGGCTCATCCTTCACCACCAGGAGCAGTCACTCTGACTTGCACTTCAAACCCAGCGAGGCGCGTCATGGGTCAGGAGACTCGCTGACACGCCAGTCTATCGGCCCGCGCACAGGGCGGACGAATAAGGCAGCCAGTGGTCGTGCTTTAGGTGAATGCTTTTTATACATGGATCTATGGGAAAGTTTTTCAGGTTACTTTTTGGGAGTAGTGTAGGCGGAGATGGAATAGAGAGCTAGTTGTTGAAGTCTTTGTGACTCTAATTCTAAGGAAATGTGGATGGGCGCAATAGCTTAGAGTTATTTCCCATGGCATATGTTTAAAGGGTCTGTGAGGTCTGTGTTTTAAATTTGGCAATGCTTAGTGGATGGATGGGAATTTTTTTTTTAGTCTACCTGGTCATGGTCTGTGCAAGCTTTCAATTTGTGTCTGTATACTTACTAAATATTAGATATGCATGTCAACGACCCCTGTAACCTAAGTCAGTTTTTTGATGGGTTATGATGAATTATGAGTTTACCCACAAGTGAACACAAGTGCGTCAGTTGAAAGAGGGAAGTTTTGGAATTTAGAAATACTTTGAAACACATACTTTGTGATGTAGCATTTGTATGCGTGTACAAATCGTGCGTCTTGTTATTGTTCAAGAGGTTTGATTGTATTGTGTGTATTTGTGTCCACCATTGCTCAGTGTGGACAGAGACTTAGAACTGAAGTACACACCATGTCACCACTTTGGGTACCATTCACTGTTAAGCCCTTTAGAATTCCAGACAGCAAGTGAACCAGTAAGGGTGATGTTGAACACAGGTCCAGAGGGAGACAGCGTGCAGGATTCAGTGAGTGATGTGATCGCTCTTCTTCGGGCTGAAGAGCCACCCATCGGGGGACAGCTGGAGGAGGAGGAAGAGGCCCAGAGTTCTGACAGTGGCACAGAGAGCTCCCAGCCGGGGGAGTACGAAGAGAGCGATGAGTGAGTGGCTGGGAGCAGACTGAACTCAGAATGAATGGAGTGTGAGAAAGGGTATCTCTGTAGAACTATGGAAGAATGCATCACTGTTGCTTGAACTGGTGGAATAGGTAGATGAAGAATCACAGGGTTGGTTCGTAGGGTTGGCACGCACTGTTGTTCATGAGCTGAACAACATTGTTGATAGATATACCCAGATAAATCCATACTAATGTACTTAAGGTATTGCAAGCAACATCAATATCCTATAAACAAAAATTTCTCTGGATTCCACAGGTGAAAGATAAGCCGGACGGAAAATCACATAGACTGTCACGTTGGTGACAGATGATATTTTCTGTTCAGAGATAGAGAGGGAGAAGGGAGAATGGGAGGAGCAGATCAGGTGCCAAGTGCTGTATGTTATGGGCATTCAGTGTCAGTGACAGCTACATATATATAAGGACTTGTTAATGATGAAGACCTTGGGGAAATATAGTTGATACAAAAAGGGTGTATGCTGCATTCCATTGTATCGGTAAGGTTCAAGTTATATGTTTTGATTATGTCAGCAGCTTTGTATGACAGGAAAGCAGAAGACAGTCACGATCCTTCCATCAAAATTATGCAGCTACTTTGCGCGCTAAAAGTTCTTCACAGCCACAGCACTGCAAAAAGCTTTGGACCAGTGATGGGTGAAAATGTTCCATCATGGAAAATTTAAAGTGCCATCCATTTTGTTGCCAAATGAAACTGAAAATGTCTGGAACCCATGAATACATGTATTACTAAACAAGCTACATGCACTGCTGCAGTTAATGAGCTTAGAAGTTAAAATTGTTGGTAGATGTTACACATTAAATCTTTACTAATGTATTCGAGGTACTGCACACAACATGCTTGAAACACACAAGATTAAAGAAGCAAGATGCATTCACTGGAGGTCTTTGTCTCTAGCCCTCACACAAAAATCTTCCCACACTATTCAAAATCAAGCCGGGCTATAAATGAAGAGAAACAGAGTGATAACATGTTGCTCAGCCATCTTCATCTGTCAGGTTTTTTTTTTTTTTTTTAAAGATGTAGAGTGCAGATTGTGACCAGGATATCTCTGAACAGTATTTGAAATTTTAGATCATGTGACATTTTCAAGCATGCTTGATTTCAGTGAAGGGTCAAGTGACACGGCCAACAAACTGCACTTGTTTGTGTCCCGTCCGATGCAGGCTCCCCGAAGAAACGTCTCCCCCGGCACCACCGATCAGGAACCGGTAGGTGGTAGTGATCATAAGTGAATGCAAATGATTATGATATAGATGTTTCGTTTTGAAGCTCAGTTCCGTCAGAACCTGTAGCTTTCAACATGTGAAAATATAAGTTTTAGATATATACAAAAAGAGAGAAGTGTTTGAACATGTAATGTATTCATAAAACAGCAAACCTCTAGAGTAGAACCTGTCAGGACTCATCTTTGCCATAATCTTTGTGTATCGGCTGACTCTGGAAACACCTACGTAATAACATTGATGTTGGGGAATGCCTACATAAACTGACATTGGTATAGAAATGGAAATTGAAGGGCTGGGTATGATAAGAGTTTGCTATATTTCACAATGATGTAAGTAAAGAGTCTTCACACCTGTATGAATGTTGTGCTGAGACAGTATTTTGCATGTTTGGTATAGAATAGAATGCATAGGAAAAACATATTTACTTTGGAAACGTGGCATGGCATGGAACAATCATGGTTAGGTTGCCAGTTTCCGCTAAAGTTTAAATCTTATTCAGTATATGTAAACTCTACCTCAGAATACAAATGCACATATCTCAGAGACTAACAAAGATAGCTGAAATGTTCTTTTCATTTTGTTCAGAATTAACTTCTCATAACAAAAGTCTAACCTGATTTTGTACAATTTGACTGTTTTCTATGATTTTTGGATGCAGCATCACAATTTCTTGCAGTATTGGACATGATCACTTCCTTTTAGGAAATGGTGGTTGCAAGTTGATCTACTAAACTGACGAATATTAATGATCTCATTGGGATCAGTGGGTTTGTTAAAAGCTCACAGGTTCCCAGCACAAAATCAATGAAATGTTGCCATATAATCTCTTGAAAAAGTTTAGCTTTTCTAGCTATGTTTAAATACATCAGATGGTTTAAACGTTATTTCTTGCAGAACAAGCGCAGTCATTTGAAAGCAACGCGAGCCACTGTTCGTCGCTCTACGTCAGAGATTGTGTCTTCCCGGGGGGCTCGGCCGGAGGATGACTTTCACAGTGGTTTGACCAGCAGTGATGAAGATGACAATTACCACAAGCCTCGCCCAGGCCAAGGGTCAAGGCCACATAGTGACACCTCGGCAACAGGCAGCCCCAAGACAAGGTGTGGTCCACGAGTAATACTGCCATGTCAATGTCAAAGTGCTTTATCTGTCCTCTTGAATTCATGTTTGTCCATGAAAATGTTTTACAGATTTGGAAATGAAATGAGGCAGGGAACAGTAAACAATAAACAGTAAACAAGTGGGGTATTTTTTGCTCCCATAAGAAAACCTAACACAGAGTAACTTTTATTCAAGACTGGCACAGCCTTTTAAACTTGAATAAAGTCAGACAAATACGTAGACGAACATTTCAAATATGTAGACGAACAATCTAATAGTGGGGGAAAAAACAAGCGCAGGCCAACAACTGAACTGTCTTCAGGGGGGGGAGGGGGGGGGGAGGGAGTTTGAAGATGGAGAAACTGGGAACATGAAATTAAGAAAATATGTTACAGATATGAAAACTCTTCACTAGCTGCATAAGGGAACCATTCAGTCCCTTTTGAAGGCAGATATATTTGTATTGCCTGCTCTGAGGCCTTTCGTCCGCTGGGTCGGAACTCATCAGGGAGACACGGCTGGTTGTGTCTGCACTCCTGGCGTCAAATAGAGACGGGAGCAAAAAATACCCCACTTGTTTACTGTTTATCGTTTACTGTTCCCTGCCTCATTTCATTTCCGATTTTGTTTTGATTAAATTGAGGTTATTTGTATTTGTTTCTGTCCGTCTGTGTGTTTGTCTTTTGATCTCCCTTGCATCTTTGGGTGGATCCTCAAGCATAGGCTCAAAGATTGTCCCCTACATTTTATACTATTTGCATAATGTCTTTAGCTTTTCAGCAACTTTTTTCCTACCCACACTTTCGTTTGGTTTCATTTACTACTCTTCGCTGGCTGCTTTGGGGGTGCTATTGGATTCTTTTTTGCACCCTTGGTGGTGAGAACACCACAGTATTATGGACTGTGGTGTGTCTCTATTTGACGCCAGGAGCGCAGACGCAACCAGCCGTGTCTCCCTGATGAGTTCCGACCCAGCGGACGAAAGGCCTCGGAGCAGGCAGTACAAATATATCTGCCTTCAAAAGGGATTGCGATGGTTCCATTATGCAGCTAGTGAAGAGTTTTCATATCTGTAACATATTTTCTTAATTTCATGTTCCCAGTTTCTCCATCTTCAAACTCCCCCCTCCCCCCCCCCTCCTTAAGTCCAAATTTTTGCCAAGTCATTACTATGAAGACAGTTCAGTTGTTGGCCTGCGCTTGTTTTTTCCCCCACTATTAGATTGTTCGTCTATGTATTTGTCTGACTTTATTCAAGTTTAAAAGGTTGTGCCAGTCTTGAATAAAAGTTACTCTGTGTTAGGTTTTCTTATGGGAGCAAAAAATACCCCACTTGTTTACTGTTTATCGTTTTACAGATTTGTCTGCTATATACCAACTGGCTATATTTGTGCATAGTTTAGTGTGAAATTGATTATATGCTAATTAAATTTTTAAAAAAATGCGGATTGGCCAACTTTTCTTTAGCAACTTATTTTGTTGTGATGATTTTTTCTAAGATGTAGAGATTTCAAGAATATCACCAAGAGTTGCTTCCCTTGGCTTTTTAACCAAATATTTTTTTTGTTTTTTGTAAAGCAATTCACTCCTCCCAGAGTTATTCTGAAATATGATTTACGACGAAGTTGAAAGTGTGTCTCATGATGAATTTTGTGCAGAAATAAAGCTGTTTATTGTGATTAACATTAGAGATCAACATTGATGGAACTAATTTGATCGAGTTGAAAATCGCAGTCAGATGCCAGCCTGGATGTATGTGACAACACCATAGTGATTCCAGTATGAAATTGCAGACTGACAGTAATTTGGAAAAGGTAAAACGATACAGTTCAACTGGGTATTTAAGACAGAAATTTGATGAATATTTCCAGCTATTTCAGGTAATAAACCATATTGACTTGAAATTGCAGCCACACCAAGTCTGAGTGTACGATCTCTAAAATCGATTCATGTAAATGTTGTTCTTTTGCTATTCTATTGAATGCCATTACAGCTTAAAAGAAGAAAAGACAAGTGAACATTGAACATCTATTTTCAGATATGAATTTCGTTTGAATCAAGAGACAGATTTCAGTGATTGTGATGTTAGATTGCAAATTAATCTAAAATGAAAAAGATTAATCATGCATGTAGTGGCATCACTGAGAACAGATTTCACTGGAACGATAGTTTTACTGTTGATCAAATTTGGTTGTATCAGTAACATAACGTGTAATTTCATTTTTTTTCTTTTCAAATATTCCTATGAAAAATCTGTATTCATTAAAGAGCAACATACTGAAAAAAAAATTTAATTACTGGAACCAGAACAGTGGCAGCTTACTGGAAAAGGCCCAGATCAGGGGCCTATTTGTAGAAAAGAAGTGTGGAAAATTAAGTTTGATATTAATACAAAAAGAAAGGTTAAAAGATTGAGCTGCCAAATGAACACGTGAAACACTTATTTTCATGATTTTAGTTTTAACTTCCACCTTTGATCATTATTAGTTTGAAACTCAACTTTACATTTTAAAAATGTATTTCCTGCAAGTGTGTTTATGTGTATGAACATCTAGTGCGAGGCTTGAAAATATTCAAATTTACTTTCTGGAATACTGTCAAGCAAAATTAAGGGTAGAAAGAACTGCTTTCGAAATGCTCAAACTAAACTCTGAAGTCAGTGAAATATTCACCCATACTCCTGACTCAGTTGCCAATGCTTTCACGTCATCAGAGGTGGAAACAGTGTGACAGAGCGGCCTGGCGTGATGAAAGGGAGATCAGCAAGCATACCCAAGACGTCTGTCAGCCCGGACTTCAAACGGCCAGCATTCAACCCTGCCTTGTATGGAAGCAGAAACAATGCCTTACATACAACCCCTCGTCAGACCCCGGTTCGACGAAGTCGCAAGTCGTTGCGTGAAATCAAACCCAATCTGGAGGACAGTGTTCATCACAGCAAAATAAGCGAAGTAAGTTCTGGAGTTGATAATGTGGTGAGTGAAACAAGATACTGTGAGGTGAGGTGACAGTTTGATCACTTGCTGGTATGCAGAGCTTTTGTTCTCTCAGGCACTCTCCAGATACAGTTGACCTTGCCATGTTTATAACTATCTACACTATGAAATGGACAGAAATAAAAAGACATCATATTGCTTAACAATGACATGTCCATTTTTCTTTTCTTTTTTTTCTTCAATTTAAAAATTTTCAGAGTGGATCGTGACGATGATATTTCTGAAGAATATTTCTTTGAGTTTTAACCCCTTGAGCGCCAGCGTCTATGTAAATGAGTTCATTCCCCTTGCCAAGGGTTTTGGGGCGTTTTTGCATAAAATAAACAAAAATTCGTAGCTCCTCATCCAGCTAAGAAAACCCCATAAAACTGTACATTTTAGGAATCTGCGTTATTCCTCTATGTGTTGACATAAAAATCAAACAGAAATCTTTATCTGGGTATAAGCACCATGCTGTTATATAAACAGATGTGGAAAAAAAGGAAGGATGAAATTTGTTAGAAAAATATTTGTAAAGTATAAACATGCAGCTGGAAGTTTTTGCCAGTTGGAACTTTTATCCCCAGGTTTCCACTAAATGGCAGTGTTGCTGGGCTATAAAAATTTGGTAGTGAAAAATTGGCTTGAAACCTAGCTGTCCTAGTTCAAGTTGCAGCTGCTGATTGTCTGCCACGCCCCCTTGACACACCGCCTCTCCCTCTCCCTCTGCCGTGAACCCCCCCCTCCTCACTTCAACCTGTCTTCTCTTTCACAGACTGAAAGCAAATCTTCATCTCCGCGTGTGTCAGTTTCAAGCTGGTGAGAAGCACACGCGCTGGCTGGCTCACTCGGCGTACCGACGCTTGTGTCAGCTGGGTCAACTTGACCCATCAACGATGCATGCACCAAATCGTCATCACTTTCCCATGTGTCAAGCGAATCGACTGACTCAAGATTTGAATCACCCTCTTCTAGAGTAGTATTCACTGTTTTGAAATCAGAAAAGGTTTTTCGAGTTGATTGTAGGCCGCTAAGTCCAGGTGTGTCGTCTGCTACTGTTGGTGAGTGAAAACTACTCAGAGCCTGTGGGGTCTTCACTTTCAATGGACGGGGCACACAGTATGTGTACATGTCATGCAATACGATTTAATTGGCCACTGGACGGGATCCTTCGTCATACACCAAATAAATCACTGAAATCACTAGGGTTTTCCAGCTAAAAATAGCGAAAGATCACCGACCGAAATTTCGGTCGCTGGCACTGAAGCGGAAGTATTTTATTGACCGAAATATCGGTCACTGGCACTCAGCAGGTTAAGAACATGTGATATTTTCATGTGTCTTTGGCTTCAGGGAAGGGTTTAGTGGCACATCCAACCAGCTGCACCTCTTTGTATCCCAATCTTTCATACAGTCATTCATTTCCTTCAGTAAGAAACCATAGTGTCACGTATAGGAGAAGTTACGAATCTGAGTGCAATCAGGTAATCTGCAATGACTTTGTAAGACATACCATATTGAAGACAGACTGCAGAAGTTTGAAATGAAAGAGTCAGTGAGTTTTTGTTTTTCATTTGGGGCACAGAAATCCTATGATCACACCAAGTACCAGATGGCGGACGTGACTGAGTCTTTCGAAGCGCAAATGTTGGCCAGCATGAAAAGACAGGAAGAGGAAGAGCTGGAGGACGTGTCCCCGCTCCCCCAGGGTCTCTCAGGTTCCTTAGCCCGTCAACCTGTGCCCCCCTCCCAGCCCCAACACCCGGGCCTGACTGTTCGGACGAGCCAGCAGGTGTGCAGCGAATCTCCCTACACTACAAGTGATGACGACACCAGCTTTAGTACATGGAAAGCGCCCGTAAGTGTGTTGTGTGTGTGTGTGTGTGTGATAGCTATGTATCTTGTTGAAAAACTTTGTGTTGAGCCTTACCAAATTTTTCTCAGTGAAATTTGGGCAGCAGTGCGAGGAGAGAGTTGTGACACAGTACACCTGTTTACTGGTTGTGAATGTTTTTTTCAGTGTATCAAAGAGCATTTTTTTCATTTTTAGCAAAATTTGGCCCAGGATAGCTTCCTTCTTCGGTATTCACAGTGCATGTTGCACACAAGGCCTCAGTTTGTTGTGTCACCAGAAAGACTAGCTTTCAGACCAATACCTTGGGTCAACTGAAAAGTTGAAGAAAAATTCTGCCTTGGATTCTGTCATTATCTAGGCGAACACA
Source organism: Conus canariensis (assembly GCA_033310375.1). Lineage (NCBI taxonomy): Eukaryota > Metazoa > Mollusca > Gastropoda > Neogastropoda > Conidae > Conus > Conus canariensis. The sequence continues at coordinate 53,457,995 of CM065721.1, forward strand.
TTATTTACAGTGCCAGCTGCATGGGTCACATGTGAATGTTGGTTGGAAACTTTGTTAAGTTTACTTTTAAGATATTCAGATGAATTGTTACCTCAGCGCCTCTTGTAAATTTGTTAAGTTTATTTATAAAATATTCAGATGAATTGTTATCTCAGCACTACTTGTGAATTTCTGGAATCTATGTCCTTATTAAAAGATAGCAAAGATGGTGAAAGGTATGCATGATTATCTTACAATGTGTGTACGATCCATCTGCAAATGCAGTGGGAAGAATGTGATGACTTCCATTTAAGAGTTTTCCCAAACTCAAAGAAGCATGTTTAGCACTGGATGTTTCATCTTTTCCAAGTTCAGCAGCCTCTCGCAGTGTGTGTTGCCAGCATCTTGCCTCCTTGTTCGTGGAACCTCGACCTTTTTCAGAACAGCACTTTCTGAGAGAAGACTACAGTGTTTTCAATCTACAGGAAAAAAATTGCACAATATAGTTAAATGGTCAAGCAAGAGTAGCTTCCCCTGAATTAAAGCTTGCTTTGGATAAAAAAATAAAAATCCCAGTTTAGCTGATTCTTAAGCTTGTCAGTGAAGTTTTGCCACGAGACTGGTGAGTTTAAGGATTCTTCCATCTGTTGGCATAAAGCAAAAAGAAGAAAGTGCTTTTGCAGGCTACCCACTGTGTCGCAAGTCCCAACATGGTATTGCCTTTTGAAGTGTGAAGAGGTTCCATAGCTAGTGCTGTGGCTATGGGGGAAAAGTCTTATTGCACGCAGGGATAGACTCAGCTTGAGGGCAAGTAATTGTACCACAACAACTTGACTGTGCATTGTATTTTTTCAACCAGTTTATGCATAACTGGAATGGGAAGGTAAAACATACGTGTTTGAGCTGTCCTTCTGAAGTTCCTTGGAAATCGGCTCCCTTTCTGGGCATGGTTCTGAACATATCCTGAGTACAGTTTGTCAGATCCTTGCTTGGTTGTGGGACTTCTCTCCAAGCCATCTGATGAGCTGTGTGGTCTAAAAGATCATCTTGTACTTTGGGATTTATAAAGCTCAAGTATTTCACTGCAGACTCCATGATCATGTTCAGAGGAATTCTATTTGATTTGATCAAATTGATGTGTAAATTGTGCTTCAAAAGTTTGTTGGGGTGGTTTTGTGTGTGTGTGTGTGTGTGTGTGTGTGTGTGTGTGTGTATTTTTGTTTTCAGGAATTGAGTGTTTTGGGGTTATCTCAGTTTCTGTTTTTCATGTAGCTGTGATGTTAACTAGCCTTCAACTGCTGCCTCTGTGGATCGCTGGACTTGAAACGTGACATAAAAATATAGTGGGGTGACTGGAGAGGGGGTGTAAGGGGAGGGAGTATTTTCTGTTTGTGTCCTTCAGGCTTAAGAAGTCTTTGCCTGGTTGTGCATAAGAGATACTGGCTCTCTAAACATAAAAGAAAAAATGGAATTACTGAGTGGAGGAAGAAAGGAACAAACAAAATTAATTACAAAATAGACACTATCTGTTTTGAACTGTTTGGTCCTGTTCAGGCAGGACAAACAACATTCAAAACAGTGAAAACAAAGGACAATCAATCACTTATCTCTTGGATCTTGGTACAAAGTGTGGCGTGCATGAAAGTCTGAAATTACAGAATAGCAAGAGAAGAGGGGAGAACTTGAAGGGGAGAGGGTACAGATTAAAATAATAACAATTAAAAAAAGGAAAATTAATTGTCTAATCATATGATAGCAATATTATTAATAATAGTAATAATGATAATGATGATAATATCTGTAGCATGGTTGAAAGACGAGAAGTACAGAATGGGAAGAAAAGAGGGAGGGGAAAAAAAACACAACTGTAGTAGCTCCTTTGTCTGCCTTTAGATCATCAAGACCAAGTAAAACACAACTTAAAATGTAAGTTCTTGATCATAGTTTTCTCCCAGTTTTTTTTTTTTTTTCTTTTTAGTTTTTTGTTAATCGTATCCATTTCAGTCCTATCAAGAACTGATTTTGGTAGGGGAAGGTTGAAAAAATTACAAGACAGGACAAAAACTAGAAGCTTTTCTTTTTCTTCATCTTATTTTTCCTAATTTTTGTGATTGATTATTTTGTTGTTTCAAACAGGCCCCCAACCAAATGGCACACAACTATCAGGATGAGATGAGATCACGTCTCAGTAGTGACACGCTCACCTCTTCCAATCCCAGGTCAGTGAACATAATTACTGCACCCTTTAATGTTTCTACTGTGACTGTTGTTCTCTGTCTTTTTCATCTCTGAGATAATCATTCTAGAGCTGTACAAAGAGTGAGAGGGCATTGATAATTGATCCATTCTTTTTTAATCATCCAACTTTCCAAGCACTGTTATTACAGAAAGCTCCCCAACTGTAACTTCTGTGAAAGTAGTATTCCCTTTTCTGTCATTCTCTTTGACTCGGCATTTTTTTTTCTTTATTTTATTTTTTAAAATTAGTTTTGTCTTTCTTTACCGTCATCCATTGTTTTCTGCCTTTGCATACCATTGTTGGTGTCTTTCTGCAGGAAACTCTTTTACGTTTTTTCTTTCTTATCATAAATCATGATGTGGACACCTTTTTAAAAAAAAAATTGTATTCTGGCAATTAGGAAGTGAAAATTGTACACAATGTGCAGGGTGGATACTAGCTGTCTATTGTACGGTATCTGTTTGCTCATACGCTTTTTTGAATGTTTTTTGGTGCCATTTGAATGGTTTTTGTTTATCTTTTACAGTTAAAAAACAAAGTGGGAGTGTGAAATGAAGGGGATGTTCAGCCTAGTGTTTTTTGCTAATTATATCATTAATTTTGGCACCCTTGTCACGATTTGCTTTGGTTGGTTTCTTTTTGGGGATATAGAGGATCTGCGTTATTCAGAACGTGATGTTCCTCCCTATGTGAGTTAGACAGCCCCCCAAAAAGCATAATACAAACAAGAAAAAGACAGTCGCATCATAAGGAACAAGCTTGCCATTTATAATATACTGTTCAAGAAAAGTTAAGGACCAACATTTCACTGACTTATAAAAAAGAAAATTGGGAAGTGATCATTCTCCAAGTGTAACATGAATTTATTGAATATGTGGAAAGTGTGTAAAGACAATGACAAGTCCGAGGAATCAACAAACTGGAATCGAGCGCAGTACAAATACCCCCAGCCCCAAATTTGAAAGTCACAGGAGGAGTGTTTGTTCAATGTCATGGTCAATAACGTGTGTGTCCCCCGTTATTGGTAAGGCATTCAAGGCAGCGTTGTCGCATGGAGTTCACCAGTGTGCGCAGAAAGGCCTGGGGGACAGCAGCCCACTCCTGCTGGAGTGACTCAAACAGCTGATCCAGGTTAGCAGGAGGAGGACGACGCTGCTGCAGTCTCCGGCCCAGCTCATCCCAAAGATGTTCGATGGGGTTCAGGTCTGGGCTGTTTGCGGGCCACTGCATTCTGTTGACACCAGCAGCTTGGAGAAACGTGTTTACTGCTCTGGTGCGATGGGGCCGTGCATTGTCGTCTTGAAAGACTGTCTGAGGTCCAAGCTGTCGAAGGGCTGGCAGCACCAGAGGTTGCAAAATCTGTTTGGTAGTGAACACCATTCAAGTTCCCTGCCACATTGTAGAGAACCGTTCTGTAGTGTGCGCTTCTGCCGCCCCAAATCATAACGGATTCCCCCACCATAGCGGTTCCTTTCCAGGACAGCTTCTTCTGCAAAACGCTCCCCACGGCGTCTCCAGACCCTGTTCCATCTATCGGTGGGATCCAGGCAGAACCACGACTCGTCTGTAAACATCACGTTAGCCCACTGTTCATGTGTCCATCTCATGTGCTGCGTGCACCATACTCGGCGTGCTGCTCTGTGGGCATCAGTCAAACGAGGTCTTATGGCTGGTTGTCGAGCATGGAGGTTAGCGGCGTGTAGGCGGTTTCGTATGGTCTGATCACTGACAACAGTGTTGGTGGCATCTCTAAGGCGACGTCTGATGTTGTTTGCACTTGCTGTTCTTTCTTGTGTGGCCTGCCTTTCAATGTGTTAGTCCTCTCGTGGTGTTGTTATTCTGGGTCAACCAGAGCGTGGTCGTTCTTGCACTCTTCCCGTGTCTTGAAAGCGTTCTCTGAATCTGATAACAACAGTGTGTGATACCCCAAGTCTCCGTGCCACTTCCCGGACTGCAACTCCTTCTTGGAGCCATCCTATTGCTCTTCCTCGATCCAGCTCATTCAGTCTTCGACATGGAGGCATGCTGTTGCATTGCATTTTTCGCCAGTACAGTGGCTTTTAAAGACATTTGGTTGAGCATACTTTATGACCTACAGCCTGATTTAGCTCATGCTTCACATGATTTTGATTCAGCACATGCTCCTCGGATCCCAAACATCAGAAATTCACCCCAATTTGTTCCAAAAATGACAAGTCGCGACACGTGTTTTTCAAGGCACATGAGAAATGTGTGTCACAAAATTGCAGTTGCCGCATTCACTATCAATTTGTGCGTGTGGTTCAGTTGTTTGGACCACAAAGGCGGTACAATTGAATTTTTGTGAATTTTAAAAAGTTTTTGTGCATTCTCAATGTTGGTCCGTAACTTTTTTTGAACAGTAGAGAAAGTGCAAAAAAGAAGAGAAAAAAAAGCAAACAAAACCAAGTCAAACATTAATCAGAACAAGAGCAAAATCCTTTTCATGATATGTTTCCAATAGAGATCAAGGTATCAATTTATAACGGACAATAAAAAGTTCAATCAAAGAGAAAAAAAATCCATTCTTTACTTCCTTCTGCAGAATGATTCAGACAACATCACCAAGAACCAGGCAGCACCTGCTAAGGAAGCAGTGTACTGAAGAAAATCCATTCCTTTATGTGTTACGGAACGTTTCAGATGGCACCAGGACAGTGAAGATAGTACTTTGTAACCAACAATGAAAAGGTTGTGTGGAGTTTGAGGCCATTCCTTATTGTGTTGTGGCGTGTTTCAGAGACTGGAGCAGCGTGTTCAGTCCTCCGATCATCTTGCCATCTGACAGGGATCTTCAGGGCACCCTGGAGGGGCAGTTTGAAGACCTCAATGATGCCGGAGCAGACGCCCATACAAGTTAGTTCCTCATGTTTTTTTTATGCATGTGCTTGTTGAAGAGGAGAGATGATGCAGAAAATACTATTTATGGCCTCAGTTATCCTATTTATGTGCAGACTTCATTGCTTTCTCTCTCAGTGTTATAGAATATTTATTTAACTAATAGATTGGTTAATGAAACAGTTACCTTCTACTTCTGCTTGTTAACACCGCCAGCCTCAAAACTGAAGATTCTGCTACACCAGTTTGCATGTGCTCATATTCTTGTCATCCCTTCGTATTGGCTTTTGATGGCCTGCTCTTTCGAAAGATGGGATGGGATTTAGTGTGCATAGAAGATTTTTTTTATGTATGGTTTCATGGTTTGAAGTCTTACCTGAAGGAGTAGAAGGGATCCGAGTCCTGCACAGGTATCAACTCTCTTCCAGCCTGGCTGTCTAGGTAGGACCAAAGCCAAGGGACAGGACTCGGATGTATTCATATCAACCAGGCCCAAGCTCTAGGCCAGCCACACCCATATCATTTGGTAAAAATATACATAGTACCGTAAAGTTCGGTCAATTGAGCGCACCTGTATATAAGCCGCACCCACTAAATTTGTTAAAAATCTGAACTTTTTTCACAAATAAGCCGCACTGGTTTATAAGCTGCACAGTCCGATGTGCCGCAGGCGGCAGCTGGCTGAGCGTTGAGTTAACATAGTGTCAAAAATCAACACATACAATGCGTTCATTGCATTCATTGGCGCTTAAATAGGTCAGAATACAAGAGCATGTTTCCAGCTTTACTTCAGTCTTTTTTTTTTTTTTTTTTAGTACGATGTGTTTTAAATCAATTAGAATCGAAGTTTTTATGAGGCTTCTTACAACTGTTGTCTTTCCAACATCATTGCTTAAAAAAAAAATACCAAAAAAAAACAACACATTAACGATGCGCTAGAAAGGCAGTTCTCTCCTGCATTCATTGGTGTATCAAGCTAAGCGATTGGTTGAGTACTCGAAAGTGCAAGCCAATCAAAGCGAAGGTATCAAATGCAAACCTTCACTCCCTGTCCACGATTTCAACAATGGCGGATCGAAGCCAAGGTCTGACAATGACCGAGTCGAATGCGCTAATCGTTTTTGAATTGCAAGACGCACTTGGTAAGATAACGCATATAATAACAAACCAGAACATTAATGAAACGATTCGATTGTTTTATTTCGCTTAATACCGTGCCAATGCTTAGTTATTTTGTTTGTAATTCAGCTAGTGTTAGTCAAGATTAAACAGGTCGGAAACGGCCCACACATTGCGCCGTTCGAAGCGATCGTATTTTTGTAGAAGACAAACTGATGAAAAAAGATATCAGTAATGGGCTTTACTTATGTCGATTCCTGTATTTCTGAACGGATTACTGATTCCATTACACGATTAGAGAAAATCGTAGTTAAAAGCATCATAAAAATTCATGAACAGTAAACACGATATGGCGAGTTACAGAGAAGCTAAGAATAGATGAGGGTGTGATGCTTCTGAAATATGGGGAGTTTGTGTTATACTCCCTGTTTGGCTAGTATACTTACCATGTCAGACCATAGCATTCAACGGCAGTTAGCCAGCTCTGTCAGGCCGAATTTTTTCCGTGGCCAATGCAGTCATAAGACAGTCACGTGATGTCACCCCACTTCCGGCCCCGGAAGAAGCCAGTGTCAACTTCCTATAAGTCATTCAGCGAGGCCTGGTGTATGGTGACCCCGAGAACCTTGGCGCCAGAGGGGAAGGTAGGGAGGGAATTAGAGTCTGACATGGTAAGTATACTAGCCAAACAGGGAGTATAACACAAACTCCCCATTTTGGCGTCATATACTTTACCATGTCAGACCATAGCAGAATTTAAAGGAATCGGAGGAGGGCGAGCGCCCTAGTGGTTCTTGGGGTTGACCGATATGGCTGCATTGGCCGCCACAAAGGAAATCCCCTTAGACCCATCAGCTCTGGTCATGCGGATATCCCTCAGGTAAAAATTAATGAAGGGATTTTCCGAACGCCAGTAGGCTGCCTCCAGCAGGTGGCGCACGGGGACAGAGTACTGGAACGCTGTGGAAGTGGCCAGTGCTCTGACCTCGTGGGCCCTGGGTGATAGGACAGGGAGATCCTTGTACGCCTGAGCGTAGGTAGATCTCACCGTCTTGGAGAGCCACCTGGAGATAGTTCCCGCCGAGATATCTCTAGTATTGTTGGGGTTGAGGGAGATAAGGAGTCGTCTCTGGGAGGAGCGCCTGGGGCGTGTGCGTTCCCAGTAGTACCTGAGACACCTGGAGGGGCAAAGGTCCATGTCTCCATCTTTTTCTCCCTTTCCCAAGATGTCGGAACTCCGGAAGGAACTTGAGAGAGACTGAGCCGTCCCTGTGGAAGGCGATATCTGTGGGGTCACCGCTGAGGGCGTGAATCTCACTTCGTCTTCTGGCCGAGGCCAGGGCGAGGAGAAAGGTGGTCTTAAAGGAGAGGAGGTCAAAAGGAATAGAAGCAATGGGTTCAAAAGGGGTTTTTCTGAGGGCATCGAGGACCGTAAAAAGGTCCCAGAGGGGAATGCGCCTAGGGGACTGAGCTTCCCGTAGAGCAACTCCTCTAGACACCTCTCTGAGGAGAAAGTCATTGTCAAAAGAAGGGCCCCCCAGTTGACGAATGGTAGTGCAGATAGCTGATCTGTAGCCCCGAATGGAGCCAGCCGACAGTTTAAGGGAAGAGGATAGGTGGGAGAGGAAATTTCCTATTTGGATGTTGGAGGGGCAGTAATGGGGAACAGAGTTATCTGAGCACCAGGTTATCCATCTCTCCCAACGGTAGTTGTAGAGGGATTCGGTGCTGGCTCTGCGAGATGCCGAGGCGAAGTCCCGTAATCCCTGAGAGGCCCCTGCCCCGGCTAGTGTGTCTAGGACGGACTGGGGTCTCTCCGAGTGGGGGGTAGATGCAGATGTTCGCAGTTGGGCTGGCATAGAAGCCACGCGTGTAGGCGAAGCATCTTGGGATTGGAGTGAGGAAGACCTGACCGGGGTTGTCTCAGCATGTCCCAGCGAGGGCTGAGCCGGAGGGGGGGAACGTGGGTGAGGGACTTGGGGTCCGGGAACCAAGACTGGGTCGGCCACCATGGCGTTACGAGGATCAGCCTGGGTCTTTCCAGCCTTGCCTTCCTGATCACCTTGTGTAGGATGGGGAAGGGGGGAAAGGCATACGCCAGTAGGCCCGTCCCGGGGAGGGATAGTGCGTCGACTGCATCCGCCTGGGGATCTGGAACGGGAGAGACGTACAGGGGCAGGTGATGGTTGAAGCTGGTGGCAAACAGGTCGATCATGGGCACAAACCAATGGTTGCGCGACACCAGCGAAGGAGGGCCTCTGTTCTGAGGGAGAGGCCTATGGAGCGGGCCTCTCCCCCTTTGTTGACATAGCAAGCTACCGACGTATTGTCCGTGAGGAGGAGAACAAGTCGGTGCGCGACCTTGTGCTGGAGTTGGAGAAGGGCTAGCCTGACCGCTTCCAGCTCCCACTCCCCGAGGCGTGACTGTCCTCCACGTGGGCCCCCCAGCCCAAGTTGGAGGCGTCTGTATAAAGTTCCAGTGGTTGGGTTGGGTTGGGAGGGAGATGGGGACCCCGGTGGAGAGAGTGGCTGGAGTGAGCCGCTCCTCCGTCGCCGAAATGAACCAGTGTCCGAGGGGAATGACCTGGTCCCAGCGGTCGGAGGTCTGTGACAAACGTCGGCGGAACTCCCTCTGAAGTTGGCGTTTGGGGACCCGCCGCAGGGGAATGAGGGGAGACAGGGACTCCATCATTCCTAGGAGGGAGGACAGGGTTCTGGCCGAGGTGTGGGGTGCCTGTGACAGGCAGGAGATGAGGTCCACTATGCGTGCAGGCCTCTCCGGGGTCTGCCAGACGAACCGTAGGAATCGTCTGTGGGCCGGGTGAATCAGGATCTGAAAAATAGGCGTCCTTCAGGTCTACGGATGTGGCCCAGTCGCGATGATGGATGGAGTCTCGGATCTGGGTGGGGGTCTCCATCTTGAACTTGGTGGGCCTGAGGAACTTGTTGAGGGGCGAAAAATCTAGAATGGGCCTCCATCCTCCCGAGGCTTTTGGGATCACAAAGAGTAGAAGCCGGGGTTTGGGTGGGAAATCTCCGAGATGGCCCCTCTTTTGAGGAGGTCTTGGACTTCCGTGCGAAGAGCTTCTGCTTTGGCGGGGGAGGGTTCGTTGGGGGAGGGAGGGGGAGATAGCATGAGGGGGGGGACGCTCGTGGGCCCAAGGAAGGCGAAACCCTTCCTGTAGCACCGCCACTATCCAGGGGTGAGGCGTATGCGTCTCCACTGGTGGGCATGCCGGGAGAGGCTGCCCGCCAGGGGGGGCGAGGGTCTGGGCTGGTGGGTGGGGGATAGGGCGAGGGGGGGTGCTACCTGATCTAAGTCCCCCTCGGGCTGTCTCCCTAGTCAGCTCCGGGAGCGTGACTGTTGGCCTAACCGAAAATTTTGCTGATGGGGTTTTGGCTTAGGCCTTGGGAGAAGATTAGGTCGCTTGGCGGGCCGTGCGGTGCGGGAAGGCGATTGTCTGGGATAGGGTCTGTGCCTGGGGAAGGAACGAAGTGGGGGTCTAGCAGGGCGTGGCGGTGGCCTGGGCGCAAAGGACACAGCCTGCTTGCGTTCCTCAACTGCTTGTGCTATGACGTCAGCCGAGTAGTCGCCAAAGAGCGACTGGACCTGGCCCGGGATGCATCGCAGGGCTGCCTTAAGCGTCGGGGAGAGAGAGGTCCGCGCCAGCACGGCCTCTCTCGCGACCAACAAGCAGTTGAAGTGGCTTCTGGCTGCGCTGTCCGCCGCAGCCGAAAGGTGATGCGAAATCCTGTTAACTAGGTGTCGCATGAAAGGATCGCTGAACAAGCGAGGGTCAGGCTCTTGGTGCGCCTCAGAGCCCGGGTCCCCCGGTACTGGGATGGCACCATCGTCCTCCGGCCATAGAGCCTCCGCTCGCTGAAGGGGCATGTCCAAGTAGGTGTGTCCCGCCGTGGTGTGGAGGATGCCCATCCTGGCTACTCGGACCCATTCCTTTAGGTTCTTAAAGGAGATGGCGCCGGAAGTAGGGGGGGGCAGGTGGGGGATCAACCGACGGTCCGACTGGGAAATGCCCATCTCCCTGGTCACGGGATTGTCCGTAAACAAGGAGGCGACTGAGGGGTTCTTGGGTAGATTGGTCTAGATCTCTGGGCCGGGGGAGAGGGAGAGAAATTCGTCAGCGGGTGCGGCCTCTCTCCTAACGAGGTCTGGTCGCCACCGTTCTATCGTGCGGACATCGTACAATGAGGTGGGGGCTAGCTCCTCGTCATCGTCCGCCTCAGGGAGGTACTGGTCCTGAGAGGGTTCATAGCACCCGTCTTCAGGAGGTAAGTCGAGGGGTGCCTGTAGTGTGTCCCCGGTGGCCCTATAATCGGCGGCCGGGACATCGTCCTGCCGATAGGACAGCGCCCGAGGAGGGAGACCAAGGTCGACCCAGGTAAGTGAGGCCGGGTGCCACATTCGACCATGTAGCTGGTCGTGCTGGGTGTTGGCGTTAAGCCACTGGTCTCTCTCGGGGGCATAGAGCCACCGGTCCCCGGGGAGGTAAACGGGCTGTGGCGGCCCTGGGGAAAAACCATGGTAGGTAGGCCGCACTCAAGGTCTGACCAGCGCGTTGGGCGAATGCGTAGGTCAGACATCCGCCGAGTCGTAGCCACGAGACCCTCTTCTTCTTGTAGGCAGAAAGTCCCCGGGGACCCGGGTAACCTGAATCACTGTTGGGGGGGGCTTGAGAGGCCGTGGCCTGTCGTCCCCGTCCAGGTCTGTGCACTGCACCATACACGTCCTTGGAATGGGCCTGGGAGGGCCATAATGGTATGGAGGAGGATGCGGAAGTCGAGCCCCCAACCCGCGAAAGTGCGGATTGGTCAGGATGCGGTCCCGTGTTCCTCCCCCTGGAGGAATATGTCAGGTTACCCTTGGTCCCGCTGGTAGATCCTCCCCCCGGAGGAGCGGGACCGCGGACGTTGCCCAAATGGGGATCCGAAAGGTCGGTTCCCCAACGTCCAATACCCCTAGGGAAGAAGGTGACGTTCGATCGGGGTAGGTCGACCGTCCTTGTGCATGGGCACGGCCGGGCCCATGGCGCGGCGTGCCCGCACGCCCAGGATTATGGACACCACCGAGGTCGTGCGTCGGGGTGACCATAAGGCTGCTTCCGGAGTCGAAGCGCTCCTCGAGCTCAGGTGTTGGCTGCACCTGTGCCCGGTGGGGCCGAGCGCTATGAGTGCACGTATCAATTTGGGGGGAAAAAGAGATACGTGACTCATCAAGGCGAGTGACGGATGGTGATTCCATCCCAGATCCGTCACCCGTGCTGGTCCGCGGCTCGGCAAGGTGCCCCGGGGGCCGAGATTCGCGTGACTCAGCATGATAGTTAGAAGTCTCCGAGCGAGTCCGTAGGCTAGAGGGCAAGCTGGCCGATGGAGAAGGGGTGGGGGAGGGCGAATTCCGTTGGCTAGTCTTTGCTCGGCCGGGCCCCTTGAGGGGAGCCTTGCCATTAGACTTTCTGGGCAGCACCTTGAGGGGAGCTTTGCCCTTAGACTAGCAGGCAGATCAAATGAAAGGCATTTTGAAATGGTGGCCGCTTGCCTATCAGCCTTGGGACGCCGCGGTCGTGCGTCCGTCGGTTTGGTAGACGAGGAAGATCACGCGTCCCTTCCGCGGAGAAGTCGTCTCTGTCTACCCGAACCGTACGTTCATCAGTGCGAACGGATTGCTCCGAGATGGAATCGACCCGCGGGTTCTCCGGGAAATTGAGCGAACTCCGAGCAGTGGAGTGGCTCGACCCGGCGGTGTCCTTCACCATGTTGGGCACAGGTGGATAGAGCAAACCCGGAACACACGACCGCAAAGAGGAGACAAGGTGGCCGATCGAGAAAATCAATTAATCTCGATCGTCCGTGTGGTGTCGTGCAAAGTGCTCGAGAGATCGACTGAAAACTCGAACTACCCGTACACGCCACCGGTCGTGTGACTGGTATGGCTATTAATAGCAATCTCTACACGTGGAGTATCACTGTGTATAGGTGTGATAGTTCTTGGGCACTAAATCTTAATAAGCAGATCAGTGTCACACACCCTTACTCGAACACGTTCTACCTGTGAAGGGTAAAGAGTACAGGTGTGATAGTTATTGAGCCCTAAACCTTAATATGCGGAACCAGCACAAAATGCGTGCTGAACCCGAGGCTCGGCAATATGGTGGGGGAACACGACCGGCGAGCGGTGCCGACGATCGCGAGTAACAAAGTCGCGAGAGTGCCGGTAAAAGAGACAAATCTTTAATAAATACGCTCCCGAGAGTGCCGGTAAAAGAGACAAATCTTTTAATAAATACGCTCCCACCAAGAGCCTCACACGGCAAAAATACTCAGGGTCTAGTGCAAGCCGGAACCAGCACAAAATGCGTGCTGAACCCGAGGCTCGGCAATATGGTGGGGGAACACGACCGGCGAGCGGTGCCGACGATCGCGAGTAACAAAGTCGCGGGAGTGCCGGTAAAAGAGACAAATCTTTTAATAAATACGCTCCCGAGAGTGCCGGTAAAAGAGACAAATCTTTTGATAAATACGCTCCCACCAAGAGCCTCACATTTGCAAGCCACAACTGAATCAAGTATAGAACAAAACACAGCAAAGTTAACACAAAGGCAAGTATAGGCGAGACAGAGCACAAGACTTATCTTGCTTTGACGGCAGGCCGAAGATGAATGACTTATAGGAAGTTGACACTGGCTTCTTCCGGGGCCGGAAGTGGGGTGACATCACGTGACTGTCTTATGACTGCATTGGCCACGGAAAAAATTCGGCCTGACAGAGCTGGCTAACTGCCGTTGAATGCTATGGTCTGACATGGTAAAGTATATGACGCCAAACAGAAAAATCTGCAAATAAGCCGTATCGTTGTTTAAGCCGCAGGGTTTAAAGCTGGGGAAAAAAGTCGCGGCTTATAGTCCGAACTTTACGGTATGCGAGCCAGAAGCTGCCTCCTCATCTTTCTAACTTTAATTTTGTGTCTCCTTTTCTTTTTTTTCCCCAGCTGGCCCCAGTACATCAGAAGATGAAGAGCTGGACCTGATGTTTGATCCCAACCTCAACTGTTACTATGACCCAAAGACACTCAAGTATTATGAGCTGGCCACCTGAAAGGCTGAGACTGTGCTGTGAGAGAGGGCAATAGGAGTGTCAAGGACTGTGCTGATGTTGGGTGCTGACTGGCGGATGACAGTATGGTGGCTGTTTCAGTGGTGAATGAACTGATCACAGCCATGGACTGTGAATGAAGACATCATACAAGACCTCCTGGTTGTCATGCCAAAGGAAACGACCATCTCATCTTGTACAAGCCGTGTGTTCAAAAATATGACGGAAAAAGGGCAAGATCTGAGCTACACTCTTGTTGATGGTTGCATTCCATCATTTATTTGAGCGTTTTGAAAGGGTTGCTTTGTCTGAAAGAAGATGAGAAATCTGATGCCAGTGTGATGTAAAAAGATCTTGGTGAATTTGTGAGCAACTGATCAGATGTATGATAGGTGAGAATGTGTATACTTGATGTGCTGGGTGACGATCGGACTGCAGTTTGTTGTGCAGCGTTCTGCTTATGATCAATCCAGTGGTGGCATGCCATGTAGTGTTTGTGGCATGATCCCAGTATGTAGCCATTTGAGTAAGAGGTTTCCCAGTGTTTGAAGATGAAATAACAAACAGCGAAATCTTTTTACTTCCTTTGATAGTTCAAACATGAGCCTTCCTTCTTTGATTGGACTGGGGTTGAATCTGCCACGGGAACTTGGTCGTCAGTTCGCAGACATTTGTGGCTATACATAACAGAACTCAGTGCAGATATCTCTGTTCTGGTGTATTTTATATGATAGGAAAAGAATAAGTCAGGTCATTTTCTCTTTAAACTGTCAGTGGTCCAATCTTTAAGATGTTGAAAGTAATTGACCAACATACCAATTACAGTAGCCGACTTAAAGGTTCTTGACCAGTAGTGAGGCTGCTGGGACCAGACTTGCAATTCTGTTTGAACCTTTTATCTGATTCTGTTTTGTTTCCATAGTGATAATTAATGTTCAGTCCAGACTTTCTAAGTGACTCGCAGGCTTGGTTTGGCATTTTCACATATCATGTTTCTACTATGCATACATCCATGTTTGAAATTGCATGCATGTGAAAGGTTGCAAGCTCAAGAGAGGATGCAGTGTTTGGGGGCAATGAGTTCTTGTCATGACAATGTGATACTGTAGCAAACTACACAATGTACATAGAGATACATTCTGGTCTTGGATGTGTGTAGATGGATTTTATTGAAAAGATAAAAAAAAAAATGGATTGAAACTGCTGAAAATACAGGTAATAGAAAAAGAAAGTTTTGTGCGATTTTTTATTGTGTGCATGCGTGTTTATACTTTGAGCAGTTATACAGTATAACCTTAAGCATAATGTTCATACCTTTCCAAAATCCTTGTTAATTGCATATATGACAGTGCTGATTCATTCCTGATGCTGTTTTTGAAAAGACCTCCTATGCAAATTCCCCCCCCCCCCCTCCCCCATAGGCCAGTGTCCTGAATTTCAACACACTTTTGAGAGAGAACCCACTGGGGACTGTTACAGATAGGGACAAACGACAAACATCCCTTTCAAAATATAAAGTTTTAAGTGGTGCTTAGGTCTTTCATCTCTAGCATGTTCCACCATTCATGTGGGTCAATCATCAGATGTGGATTATTGTCCCCTGACAGTTGGTCATAGAAGCACCATGATGGATGCTTGGGCCAGTGACGCCTGTTGTCCTGTATTCATTGAGGGAAAGTGTAAAACTTTCTGTTCTGCAAAACATTCTGGGTGTCATGGTTTCCGATCATGTTTGTGGGGGGTGGGGAATTTATCCCTAAAGTCCAACGGGAGCATCTTTTTATCACATGTAGACAAACCTGACAGCAGAGTCGGGAAGTTTTGGACATGCACATCAGTCCAGAACTGGCTATGAAATCCAGCCAAGGTAGGAGAAATCACTGAACAGATTGCTAGCTGTGACAAGCGAATCCGAGTGTGTAAGACTGATGATGGAACTATACAGTGTATCCCAATTCTTCAGGAAAGGAAAAAAGAAATCTCAATGCTGCCAGACCTTAAAAAAGATAATGTATATGAACAGTAGCAATGTTTAAAAGGACAGAAAGAGTAGCACTTGTTTTGTACATTATTTGCATGTAAGTCTTGATGTCTGTGACGATGTTGAGTGTGCGAACATGCATATATAAGTACATCTGTGCAGTGTCACACACACACACACACATATATATATATATATACGATAAGATAATGTTGCTTATAGCCCAGCCGACCGCAAGGGGCCACATCAGGGCTGTATATATATATATACAGATATGAATATGTATGTATATATATATATATATATATACAGATATGAATATATATATACATATATGTATATATATAAACACAAGTTCAGAAAAATTCTGAAAAATTTCAGTTTGTTATTGACTTTTGCTTCATGTGCCCCTGTTGGAAAAATTTGGGGGCTGTCAGGCTAACGGGAATCTCCCCCGTCCTCATTTTTGGGCCACAGGGTAAACAGTGTAACCATTCCTGTCCTTTACCGTGTCCTGCTAGGACTTCTTTTTGTCTGTCCCTGCGATGTCCACAGGGTTCAAACAATGTCCTCCAAAGTCCTTGAATTTTGAGGACCCATTTTGAAATTTGGACTATTTTGCACATAAATTCCTGAAGAGTACTAGTTTGTATTTTGGTAAGAAAATCACAAAATTATTCAGAGAAATAGTGAAATACCTAAATAAAATTGAGTTTGAGTCATATTTGCCAAAAATATCCATTCCCTTGTCTGCTACTGACTGGATTCTACCAAGTGACTGTAAGAAACAATTACGGTTAAAAGTCTTGAAAATCTCGTTGCAAGTCCTTGAATTTTTTTTTTTTAAGTCTGAAATTTTTTTAATATAAGAAAATAACAAAATTATTCAGAGAAAATCTAAATAAAACTGAGTTTGATTTAAATTTGCCAAAAATATCCTTTCCCCTACTGTCTGCTACAAACTGGATTCGACTAAGCGACAGTAAGAAGCAACCACAGTAAAAAGTCCTCCCAGTCACCAGTGATGTTCAGTGATGGCTCATTTGATTCAAAACACCCAGGACACCACCTACCAAGCCTTCCGTTGATGAAAAACTGACCAGCTTGAGCATTTCCCTCCGGAGGGTACCACTGCGTCTATCTCTTGACGGTTTCCAAGGACTCGCCAATACCAAAGGCTTGACACAAACAAGGATGGACATATTGAGTCATTATTAAAGCTGCCATAAGAATAACAAATAAGTGGAGTTGTATTCTAGTGGATGGTGATTTGTATGCTTGTATATGGTGACGCTAGCAAAGTACTGTGAAGATTTCTGCTGTTTGAGTTCAGTTTTCCTCCCCAATAGCCTAATGCCAGTCTCTGTTGACTATAAGCAGGCAATCTTAAGAATAAAGTATCTCTCATGCTGTGGCTAATCACTTCATCCAGTGGGACTATTCCCTCCATACCTCACTCCCTTTCACCAAAGTGACCTGTGCCTGTTAAATCAAGATATCTGTGTGCACAAATTAAAAAAAAAAAAGTCGTTTTTCACAAGAATATAGATGAAGTAGTTGGAAGGAGAAGAAGATTCTGATAACACACACACACATACACAAAAGATGGATAAATACATGAGAAACGTGAGGAAAGTTACAGAAGTTGGCGATAAAATTAACCACAATGAGAAACCAGAAGTCCTCACACATGAGGCTACATCAGAATATCTTCTGTGTTATATATTAATCCATAAATCCCTTGATGGCTGGTATAGAATGAACGGTAATGAATAGACAGTATAAACCCATCTGTTTTTCACTTCACTGTCAAATTTGTAAACTCTCAAAAAAACAAACAAACAAACAAAAAAAGACAAAAAAAAACCCAACACATGAACTTCACTGCAGTTGTCAGATACTTGCCAGACAATCTTGCATTTCAAACTTTCCAATGAAATGATTTTATTAAGGACGCCTTTTGACAAACTCACATCAACATTACCAGACATCACACATTTTGAAGTCTATTTCAAATTGTAACTGTCACATCTTCAAGTCTTGCCACTATTCCTGAGTTTTATTTCTGTAAAATAAGAGAAATCAATCCAAATAATTTGTTTAATTCAACAGCAAGATTCTACGTTCATTCAGAAGGGCCATTTTTGGTATCCCAAACCTTAGAAAAACGCAGGGTTCAAGTTGTCTCCCTTCCCATGCAAGGCCAACATTTTACCTAACTAGAACACCTCTTTAGTGTGATAGGACAATTTATCTGATTAGAAAATATCCTAAAGTCATACACATACTAATACCATGAACATCTGCATGCACCACTCCCCCTCCCCCCACCTCTTTATCCATATTTGAACAATAGATTTTCAATGGAGGAGGATCATTCAGTCCTAGTGATTTGATCTCCAATAAATACTGACCCCCTCCCTCCCCCTTCATCTCCCCCCCCGCCCCCCCCTCCAAAATGGAGTTCTTTTATTTGCCATCAGATCTGATCCAAACTCTGCAAAAGTTTGAAGCAATGTTAATGGATGACTAGCAGAAAACTCTGCAGGCAGGAAAGCACCATGATATCTGACAAGTATTTTCAGGGGTGCAGATTCCACTGTCAGCATGTCAGACAAAGTCATACAGGTATTTCATCACGTCAAAGCTGATTGTTCTGGAAAAAAAAGGAAAAAAGATTTTAAAAAAATTACAGAATCGATAATAGGTTGCGGACATACATATAATGTCAACAAGAAAAAGTGTACAGAGCAAACTATCACAGTCATAAACAAAATCAAGTTTCGGCATAGACCATTCTTTCTACATCACATACACACATGAGAGATAAAGTGAGAGAGAGAAATGTGCAAACTCAATGTAACTATAAAAGCTAATATATATATATACACACATACATACAGAGCTCGGAGAGTGAAACTGACAGTAGCACTGCTGAAAATATGCAAAAAAAAACACACAAAAAAGAGTACCAAAACAAGACAAAACCCCCACAAATAAAGGTGCTAAACAATGATTATTCAACGCACTACAATCACAGCCATCACATCGTTTTCAGATGGCACAGATAAGGCTGAAAAAAGGTGGTTATGGTAACATGGGGGAAAAAAAAGGGATCTTCAAGTACATTTGAACTTTTGTTTTCTCTAAACCTTTCACGAAGGCTGACACTCATGAATGCTGACAATCCATAACAATCAAGGGTCCTACTTTTCATCAATTTTACTGATTTGAGAGAAATGTAAAAGCAAAACAAAAAAAGCAAACATCACAAAACGAAAACGGGAGGTGTGTGTGTGTGTGTGTGTGGGGGGGGGGGGGGGGGGGAAGGGTTGTGGGTGTAGAGGGAAGGGCTGGGCAGATGCAAAAAGGAAACAAAGAATGGGCAATGGAATCGACAGAGTGCTGGTCGAGTTTTCAGTTTGCTAGCAGATGAAACAGATCTTGGATAAACTTCGTGTGACCAGGATGATGCAAAAATGAAAGAGATTGACAACAATCATATAAGAAAAGTGCCCTGTATCCCATTTGATACTCAGATCTGGGTCATATCGCACGATTTTCGAGGCAAATTTCAAAATGCTGTCTGGGAGTGAGGGGATAGGGGGAGGTGGCATGTCCTGGATCCCATCAGAATTTCAGGATTTGTGAGTTTTCCTAAAAGTTTCAGCTAATGCACAGTTTTCACTCTGATGTCTGGACCTTTAAGACACCTCCAGTTTGCGCATCATGCGTGCAGCAATCTATATTAGTCTTATAACAAAAAAAAACCCTGCCATTTTTCTTGCTAGTTCAATGAAGGATGACTGGAGATAACATATAACATGTCAATTACCTCCTCATATCATGATGGCTCATTCCCGCGAGTAATGAGTTCTCAACAGCACATTTGGATGGCGTATGCATGGGTTTTTTTTTGTTTTTTTTCTTACTTTAGTCAGGAAAAAAATGTAGGATTGGCAAAAAAAACAAACAAACCCAGGATTGGTCAGCTTACCATATATGTACAAATAATACTCCAAAAGTGGCTTAAGTAGAAGAATGGCTATGTAAAAGAAAGAAGGTAATTTCAGAATCAAAGCACAACAGGGAGAGGGGCAGAAGGGAAGAGGTGAGCTTGATCTTTTCAACAGTAATACACAGCAATGCATTTATGCATGACATCAATGTTGATTTTGATTGGTCATACACATTATGAACATATCTGTGAGCTGAAAGAAGCGGGGGGGGGGGAAGAAAGGAATAGTCATCTGAAACGACCAACAAAACTTGACCCCCCAGCAAGTTGGCCTACCATGGAGTGAGAGGGAAAAGAGAACAACTCCAGGGGGAACAAAACACACAAACATACACACCACCACCACCGCCACCTCATCAAATGCAGTTAAAATGGAAACAGCTACAAAGCTCTACTTTAAAAAAAAGAAAGTATTGAAAAAAAAGAGAAAGAGTGAAGAACAGCAGGAAACAAGATACAATGCAAAATGAAGGCACGGCAAGAGAAGAGGGGTAGAAAGAGAAAAAAAACATGAGTAATGAGACAAGAGGAAAGGATGAATGATGGGGAAGAGTGTTAAAAGACAACTGACTGAAAACGTCTTATTCGTATTCTTCCATTTTATTCTGCTTTTCCTACTGACAACAACAATGGATGATTATTATAAGTTTATCATAATCACATAAACAAAAGCATAAAAAAACACCACACACAAGCCCCCCCCCCCCCCCTCCTAAAATACTTGCCATCCCCCCCCCCCCCCCTCCCCTCCTAAAATACTTGCCATTCACCCAATGTCAAATCAATCATAACTATCACAACACTCACCTTGCAACAGATCGAATAAAATCAAGGGAGACCAGGCACTTGTACCGAGGCATGTCGATCTGACTGTCGCTGCAGGTTTGTCCCAACAGGTGAAGGCTAACCAGACTGCTGATCTGTGGGCAAGACAGATGACCAAGGGCACACTTCAACTGTCTACACAGCAAACGAATAACCACACTCTATCAGTATCACTGATGGATGAGGAAAGCTCTGAAAGCACAGTCTCTCTACACAAACCACATTTCCTAATTTGTCGGGCGACTGATTTGTACACCTTTGTGCTTATTGTTTCATAATCATCTTATCATAACCTGTTTATCTAACTTGGTTCACAAAAATGAATGAGTGCACCTGTGAAGTTATGTGTCTCTGGAGTTCGGGGTAGGCAAAATAAGTGAAGAAGAAGCAGAAAACAAAATACTTCTCTGGGAAACTGGAAAGCAGCACTACATTTGGAATGCGATGGTGGGGGCCTGGTTGACCTAGTGAACAAAGCTATGTACCAGTAACCCATTTCTGACCTAGTTTCTGAAATGAACTTCACTCAGTGGCCTGGGCTGTCTTGAAGAATACATAGAAATACCAGTGCATGCAGTAAAAAGAACAGTTAAAAAAAAAAAAAAGTCCTACAATGAACCATTTGTTGTTATCCTTCAAACTCTTAAAAAAATGGGATGAAAGGAAATGGACATTGTTCACCGAAATACAACAACAAAAACTAAAAAAATTTTTTTTAAATCATATAGGCATATGACTCTTTAATTCCATCTTTTGTAGAAGAGCAGGCCATTGTGTGCCTGTGAGATGGATTCTATCCCTCCAGCTTAAAAAGAATGTGTATAGTAGGGTTGTGTTCAATGATCATCCCTGAAGACAGGATGTGCTGCTTCCATGATGGTAATAGCAAAGATCACATGCGCAAAAACTTACTGATGGTGAACCTCAAGAGCTCTACCCAAGCAACGAAAAAATGTGAGCTGAGTAGCGTTGCTTTTACTAATGCTAGGCTATCACTATACTCGGAGCAAGCGAGTTGATCCATCCATTTTTTTTTCTTTTTTTCATTATAAACTGCTTCTTCTGTTCTTTTGTTCCAACCATTAAGTATCATCGCCAGCCTCAGGGAAAGCAAAATGGGTCACCCTGTTGGACAGAGGTGGGACAGGTCCAAAGAAGTTTTTAACCCTCCTGAGACAATGGTGATGATGGTCAGTACATGTCGACCCTTTTCAATAATGAAAAACAGCAATATGCAGGGAGAAGACCATGTTCAGATTTCAGCTTGATCAAGAACAAGCCAATAACATTATGTCTGTATTGTTTTTGCTTTTTATCAAAATTTCTAAAATACTGGACATTTTGTTTTCTCGCTAATACAAAATGAAACCATCTCCCCCCCCCCCCCCCCCCACACACAAAAAAAACAAACAAAAAAAGCCCAGTAATGGTTGGCCTGCCATATTAGACTCTTAACTCATTTCTAATCCTTGGCATGCTATCTCTGAAATTTCAAATGATTTATTTATTTCTAACCCTTTAACACAGAATCTGTAGTCAAATCAATGTTACGTTGAAAAGCTTTCTTTGGCATTCACCATGTCTGTGGACATAGATTAAAGCCACTGAATCAAAACCAGCACCACCACAAAATAAAGAGGGGGGGGGGGAGGGGGGGGAGGGGTAGAGAGATAAACGTACCTGAGAAAAGACGATGGCGGAGGGAGCTATCTTTTCTTCCACAATGGAGTAGAAAATGGCCAGCAGACGATCCAGAGGGAACGGTTTGGGGCCAAGCAAATGGTTGGAAGCCTGGGGAAAGAAATTTGTACATTTTCCCCCTTAGACATAGTCACATCATGGCCTGTGTGATCATTTCACTAGAGACTGATGGAAGGAATGGACAGCTACAAGCCTTTTGTTTGAAGAAAATGAAGAACGAGAAGAAAATCTTAGGGAAAAACAACAATCCCCACACAAAAACAAACTAGCAAAATCATTGGAGAATTTAGTTCATTACGTTACAAACCAAAGAGCAACAAAAAATTCTGTTAATTTTATATAAAACTTAAATGTGAGAAATGTTTAAAACAGGAATTTTCTCCAGAACAATACTATTTGTCAGTATATCTACCTGGCACACTTTGTTTATCAGAGAGATATTAACATTTTTTAGTAACAAAGTATCACAGAAGACGAATAAAAATATAAAAAACAACAACAAAACGAAGGTCATACGAGAACAATCCTGCCTACTTTTTGAGTCTGGGTTTGTTTCTTAAACCTGCTATTTGCCTGGGGAGCTGGTCACACAACTGACTGGAACACACAATCCATTATCAGGTTGTTACATTACACATCATACAGAAATATGAGTTTTCAAAAATATAATGTAAGATTCAGGACTTGTTTTGAAGTCAAGATATTTTCACAGGTACAAAAGGTTGCTAGCTGCTTCAAGAAAAGCATTATACATTGGTCCTAAAGCTGTGATCAGTTTCAAAACACAATTGTGTTCACCATAACTTACCCTCTCATGTTTCTTCATCAGCTTGGACCGCTTACTGATCTTGCCAGATTTCTGGACAAAGAGGTGGAAATTCATATATGTATGAATCCTTCCAGCGTAGATACTGACCCCCAACTCTTCCCTCACCCCCTCCCTCACCACTGTTACATGTTTTACATATTCAATTACACACATACACCAAGCAACAACAACCAGCACTATTTTATGTGTTAAGATGCTTATGTGTACACATACATGCTTGAACAATACCCTAAAAATGTCTTTACATAGCTGAACATATTGGCAGGGGAAAACAAGTATTGGCAAACAATCCCTCCATCTTCAGAACAACTACCAAGCAAAGAGTTAAAGAGAAACTTAAAGAGAGAGGGAGGGTGGTGAAGGGGCAGACCCAGAAGAGGCAGAGGAAGAAGAGGAATAGTTAATGTAAACAAACCCTTCACTGGCAGCATAAGGTAATTAATCATCAAAATCTGTGTTAAAAACAGAACCATTTCGTGCCCCAGTCCAGAGTCAGCTTTCCTAACCTGGGTGAGCCATCAGTGGGAACTCAGCAGCTCCTGTTAGTCCAACATGCATTTGAAATGGGGATATACCACCTGCAATACTGTGGGATTTCACCACTAAGGGCAAAGGCAGGATATAGAGGTAGGAACAAAGAACCATGAGGAAAGAAGTGATAAAAAAAAAGAAAATAAGGTATAGAGTAAAATCAATATAGAAGGAAATCGTGGAGCCTATGCTTTAGGATCCAAAGAGGATGCACATGTGCCAGCAGTCTGACATGGGGAGTTTGTATTATACTCCCTGTTTGGCTAGTATACTTACCATGTCAGACCGTAGCATTCCACGGCAGTTAGTCAGCTCTGCCAGGCCAAATTTTTTGTGGCTAATGCAGTAATAAGACCATCACGTGACGCCCACCTTACTTCCGGCAGGGAGAAGCCAGTGTAAACTTCCTGTTCCTCATTCAACGAGGCCTATGCGCAAGGTAACCCCGAGAACCATAGCGCTAGTGGGGAAGGTAGGGTGGGCATTAGAGTCTGACATGGTAAGTATACTAGCCAAACAGGGAGTATAATACAAACTCCCCATTTTGGCATCATATACTTTACCATGTCAGACAATAGCAGAATTAAAAGGAATTGGAGGAGGGCTTAGTGCCCTAATGGTTCTTGGGGTTAGCAGAGGAATAGATATGGCTGCGTTAGCTGCAAAAGGAGTCCCTAGAGCCATCAGCCCTGGACATGCGGACATCCCTTAAATAAAAGTTTAAGAAGGGATCTTCCGGATGCCAGTAGGCCGCCTCCAGGATGTGGTGCAAGAGGACAGAGCGCTGGATCGATGTGGAAGTGGCCAGCGCCCTGACCTCATGGGCACGAGGAGATAAGACGGGGAGATCCTTATACGCCTGGGCGTAGGCCGATCTGCCCATCTTGGAAGCATCTAGAGATAGTACTGGGAGGAACGCCTGGGGCGCGGGGGTTCCCAGTAGCCCGAATGGAGCCAGCCGAGAGCCTAAACGAAGAAGATAGGTGAGATAGAAACTGCCTATCTGAAATTTGGAAGGCCAGATGGAGGAAGAGAGTTGAGCATCAGGAGGCCATCTCTCCCCTTGGAAAAGGGCTCACCCTGTGGAGGATTGGGAATGGAGGGAAGGCGTATGGTGTATTGTCTTAAATGAGTGACGGGAGATCGTAAGGCGAACTCTTCTTCTTCTTCTTCCTCTTTCTTAAAACATCAGCCATCATCATTTTGATGGTAGAGATGAGTGTACAAACCCGATCGACCGTACTAGACGAGCGATCGTAAGAAAGATGATCAGGAGTAGTAGAACAAATGAAAAGAAGGCGCTATTAATAGAGGAGGAAAACCTCCATAGAGTGAACAGGTACGACGAACGAGGACGACCACGCAGGGGTCGGCCGAAATGGCGAGAATAAAGATGGCGGCTCGAACAACCGGCGAAGATCGATCGTCGAAGTGAATTTACTGATGGAGAGTGTGGATAAACAAAGCGCCGAGATCGATGGAAATCGAAGGGGGAAGAGAATAAAGAGAGAGGGGGGGGGGGGGGGGGGGAGACGCGTTACTACAAGGGAGGATGCGTTCCAACACCTGCGAGTAAGGGCCGAATGGAGAAAAATGGAGTGAAGAGAAGTTGTGAGCAGTCATGCCGTAGAGCGCGAATAAAATGAAATAAAACGTCATCCATAAGCCTCACGCGGCAATGGTACCCATGGTCTAACGTAAGCCACAACAGAACAAGTAAAGAAGGCAAGCACACAAGCAATCTCTACAAAAACAGAAGTATAGGCGAGATAGAGCAAAAACCTGTCCTTGTTCGGCAGGAGGCCGAGGTTGAATGAGGAACAGAAAGTTTACACCGGCTTCTCCCTGCCGGAAGTAAGGTGGGCGTCACGTGATGGTTTTATTACTGCATTAGCCACAAAAAATTCGGCCTGGCAGAGCTGACTAACTGCCGTGGAATGCTACGGTCTGACATGGTAAAGTATATGACGCCAAAAGGTCAGTTCTACTGATTAATTACCCAAGCATTGATGTACTTACAAATAAAGTTTTAACCTTATACAATTAGGTTGTAATAGGCACTGTTGGCATCCAGTAAAACTTATTTGAAAAAGTACAAAATGACCTATATTTCTCTTAACTGCTGCAAAACTCATGGATAAAAAAAAAAGAGTGACTTTCAATATTGTTAAAAAAAGAATCTATTACCTAGCAGGTCTGAGATCAAGAAGCAATGCTGTCAATTATTAGGAAGTAATTGAAACAGTACAGTCAGAAGTTCTGCTGCTTGCTGTAAGACAGCCACTATTTTTCTCACAGTGAAGTGGTCTTGACTTACCTTACAAAAGAAGCGTTTATCAGACATAACAGGGTTGTAAGAGGCAATATAGGCAGCCACCAGGAGGTACTTGGAGTAATACGGCAGCTCCACGTGGCTCCGTGACACTGGAACTGAAAAAAAAAAATAGCGAATGCCAGAAAAAAATCAACACAGTGCTCTGGAATACAAACTCTTAGATGTGAATTCTGGAAGAACATTATTACCCTAAACTCTCATGCTCTTTCTGAAATTTAGAAATCTGATGAACCTGTGGCTGAAATATTTACCAACAATGATGACACTGTTTAACCATTTCTCTTATATTCAATTCTCCCTGAAAGAAAAATTGAAAAACAGACTTTGCCTCCCGCTGCATTTGTCAGTATAAAGCTGCCAACAAAAAAAACAACAGCATTTTGGGAATCAACATGCTGTGTTTCTTCTACAGACGGAATTGTGTCTCCTGAGGTTGCACTGTAACAGTGATTGGGACGTGGAAAGTTAACATGGCTTTTCTCCCAAGCCCAGCTCCTTTTTCTTTTTTGATACTGGCAGCTGTACTCTGCACTGCATGGCTTGTGTGCATGCTTTCTTCCCTGATGGGTGCTTATGCCTGCTGATCCCAGAGTCTGGTCCGAAACTGGCTGCTTGATGCAGCACTGTCTCTCCAATCCATGGCAGCCTGTGCACGGTGAGGAGCCACATCCTCTTAAGGAGTCATGGAAATGGGTAGCTTGACAACAAGCTTCATATCGCTGATCTAGAGGAGTAAACCTTAAGGCAGGTGTGTTTAGCACACAAGAAATTTTCTGCAGGACAAGCTTCAACAGTCAGCCATGGAGGAGGAATGGGGTTGATTGTGATGAAAGGCTGCTGTCTGAGGTGAACGAGTCCCAAGAAATGCACAGGACAGATGGGATTTCTGTTACAGTCGCCATTACTCCATCTACGGGAAGATCACTCTTATGTAATAACAGGCTGAAGTTGGCTCTGGGCCCTGTTTAACATGTGTTACCGCTGGACAACTCATCTTGCTCTTCATGAAACTTTAGGTGAAGCACCACACTCTTCAATATATATAAAGGACGAACTATATTTACTAAAAACAGGTAAGTTATGACAGAACTACAAATTTTGCATCATATTGTTTTAAAAATGCAGGTATAAATCTACACAATGCTCTGGCATTGTCTTCCGTTACACTATACCTGCCACTGATATTGTTCTGGTGCACTGATAACATACGCACAGCCAGCAACAACAGAAAAAAGATGGAATAAAGTCTATGTGTATGACGTGTATGTAACTGGATTTGTTGTCCAAGCAATATAGACAGACCAAAAAATAAAGGGTGCCAGAATGGCATATAGAAAATGAGAGAGTGAGAGAGAGGGAGAGGGAGGGAGGGGGAGAGAGAGAGAGAGAGAGAGAGAGAGAGAGAGAGAGAGAGAGAGGAGAGAGAGAGAGAGAGGAATGAAAATAAACAGACCCAATGGGGCACATGCTCCGTCCTCGTCGTCTGAGTGTCTCTTCTGCATCTGCTCCCACTGGGAACTGAAGACAAATGGGGAATCAATCAATCAACCAATCCAGCCGTTTAAACCATAAAAAATAATTAATTCAAGAGCAGTGAAACCAAGAACTATCAGACAGCAGCTATTGACAAATCCATTTACGCCCTTCTCTCATAGCGTAACAATTTCTCTCATTCTTCGTTCTTTGGTTAGAACTCTTGAGGCTCACCACTGACGTGATTTTTGCATTTGCAGCCATTTTAAATCCTACTGGGTGAAATGCAAAATCTTTGCGCAAGAGTTCACACTCAGGACATAATTAAGTTTAAAGTTGCATCCAAAGACAGAGTTCTGGAGTCTGCACAAAAGTCAACTGCAAACAGAATTATATATTATATTGGGTATTTATATAGCGCCTATCCTCGGTCACAGACCAAGCTCTAAGCGCTTTACAATAAACACACTACCTCACTCACTCAACGGGCTGCCTACCCAGGTAAAGCCGGCTGAAGAGCAGCCTACTGGCGCTCATTCAGTCGTTTCCCGTACCATTCAAATATCAGTCGCACATTTTCATTTATCTCATTTATTCCTCCAGTTTCTCACATAGGATGCATTCGATGTTTATACGTGTCCTCTGTTTCCACCGGTACACAATGGCACACGATAACAGTAAGTGACAATTTTTGTGGCTTGGTAAGAAATACCAGGCGGCTATCTTCAAGCTACATCAATTTTGCCAGGGCGGTGGGGAACCCCCCTGCTCTTTTCGATTTTCAACTGCTGTGGGTTCTTTAACGTGTGCAGGGGGCCAGGAAGGCACACGGGTCCGACTCGCTTATAGTCCCCATCCGATGGACTTGACGTTCAGTTCGGTTTGTCATTCAAACTGGGAAAGAAAGGGCGAGAAAGGCAAGGCTCGAACCCACGTACTTCTCACACGTTGGATTGGCAGGCGAACGTCTTAACCACTCTGCCACCTTTCTTCCAAAACCACTCTGCCACCTTTCTTCCAGAATATCTCTTCCAAATCACAAATCTTGAAGGGGAATCAAACTCTGGGTCTTGGAACAGGAGTCCAAAGCCTTACCTACTAGACCAACCAGGCCCTGTGCAGATTTCAGTTTCGCTTTCCTCTCTATATCTAAATCTATGGCTAATTTGTTTACAAACATTTTTATGTGGGTGGTTTCATGGTGACTTGTCAATTGAAAGATGTGTTGACACCATCCCCCAGAGGGACACGCTCACTTACGACAGTCCTGCCGCTGTTATTAGTTTGGTGCTCACTAGATGGTGCCCTGCTTCCAATGTTACATCATCAAAGGCACTACTGAGCATCATCAAACAGATCAAGTGGCAGTGCAGTATCTCCTTTGGAGGGAGGCCTGATGGCAGACTGATCTTAACAGTTGCCTATGCACCACAGGCACTGAGACTATGACTCCATGAACCGGGCTGTATTGTGGGGGGGGGGGTGGGGGTAGGGGTGTGTGTGTAGGGGGCATCATATGAGGCATTAAACATTCAGTTTCAATTTCACATGCCAGCTCATCAGAAAAGTAGTTCTCTTGAGCCAAAAACAATAATAATAAACAAATATCTACAAGGTATGTTCACACTGAATTTACAACATGGTTAACTGCAGACCTGTTCATCCCCTCTGAGGACTACGTGAACAATGGCAAGCTGCAAAGTGCGGGTAAATAATGTTATCATGTCGGCAAAATTTGAAACAAATTGATTGTTAAATCTACTTCATAATATAGAATCTGAATCACAGAGAGAAAGAGACACACACACACACAGAGACAAAGAGAGAGAGAGAGGGAAGGAAAAGGAGTGGGAGAGGGAGGGAGAAATGGGAGCACAGAGAACTACAGTTGAACAAAACAGTTCAAATTTCAGTTCAGGTTATTTCCACTGTTCTCACCTGGACACTTCTCTTAGGTAGACTGTGTGCAAAGCCTTCTTCAGGTGAGGTTCAATATTGCGCCATAACTTTCCACTGTCTTTCTCTGTCACTGTTCAAGACGGGCAGAATGAGAGTATCAAATCATACTAGCACAATTTCAAACTGATTTATAAACAAAAGCAAGACTGACCACTTACATTGTATTGTATTCTCATCACATCATATTCCTCATGTGAAATTTGAGGTGCTTATGCTATGAAGAATGTGTAAATGGTGGTCAAATGCAACTCTCTAATTGCAGAGCTGGTAAAATAACGACCGCCAAGTGCTGAGCAAGAGATGTAAAGGGATGAAACGAAAGAAAAAAGACAAGACGAAAAGAGTCAAATACTCACCCTCTTTCTTCTGCAGAGGTTCCACATACTTCGGGAAATTCAGCAGAGCCTATGAATGAAAGAAAATGGAAACCTGTTCAATACCGACATAAAATCCGTCACAACATGAAATGTGAGATACTGTGCCCTTGCACTACAAGTAACGTATTATCAGAGAAGCCTTTTGACTTCCATATCAGACACAAACCTTCTGACTTCCATATCAGACACAACGGTCAAATAATGATCACTAAAGGGGAGAAAAAAGCTTTTGATGAGTACCATATAAAAAAAAACGCAATATCTCTTCGATTGCTTTGATTGACATTTTCTTAGATGTGGAGAGAGAGAAAGAAAAAGAGAGACAGAGAGACAGACAGAGAGGCAATGGAAAGAGTGAGACAGACAGAGAGAGAGAAAGAGAGGGAAAAGAAAGAGTGAGAAAGTGAGAGAGACAGAGACAGATTCAGAGAGACAGAGAGCATGTATGTCTCTTTGGACATCTGGAAGGCATAGTATAATCACATTCAGATCATTGAGTTCATCAGTTCTAACCTCACCATGTGTCGGAGTTCCCTCAAATCTCGGCAGACATGGTAGAAGACAGAGAGGAAAAGGCTGACGTAGTTCAGATACAGGCCCTTCAAGTGATCTTCTGGGCAATCCAGCAACATGATCTTCTTTAGTTCATCTGCAGAGAGAGAGAGAGAGAGGAGAGAGAGGAGAAGAGAGAGAGGAGAGAGAGAGAGAAATCCTTTTAAGGCTTTCTTTTTTCCCATTTTTCGTTTTAAATTTTGCATTTCAGAATTTCAACCAATTTCGCTGTTTACCTTGCGCTGCCCACAAAAAGCATAAAAGGATTGACTGGCATGGAGGAAAGCATCTTCTAAAATGGAAGGAGAAGCAATGCGCATGTGCTGGTGGACAACTGAACTTGCACTCTGTGTGTATAAAACAATCTTCGATAAATAATCTGAATTGTTTGTCTCCTTTATAAAAAAAAAAGGAAAAAAAAACAAACCTTTCCCTCAAATCTGGGAAAAAAGGGAATACTGGTGATTTTACCAGTTAGACCAATCAACTGCTGCTGACATGATGACTGCTGCTACATTTTCCGCTTCATGATGTCTCACCTTGGCTGAAGTCAGGCAGATAGATGCTGAAGGGCTCACAAAAGCCAGTGCCAAAGCGAAACTTTTCCCACAATATGTCACTCAGAAGTATGATGCAGACATTGAGCTTGGTCTGCGAAAAGAAAAAAAACAGAAATAAGAGAGAGAGATGTGTGAATGAGATACACAGGTACACAGAGAGAGAGAGAGAGAGAGAGAGAGAGAGAGAGAGAGAGAGAGAGAGAGAGAGAGAGAAAGAGAGAGAAAGAGAGAGAGACAGAGTGAGAGAGACAGCAAGGACGAGATAGAGGAAATATGAGGGCAACAGGCAGAGATCCACAGTAATTTATAAATTTATCTTTTGAAAACAAGATCTGCGTATTTGCTTGCTCTTATAAAAGAAATATTAAACAAGAAATATTAGGCCTGACAGATCATCATGGCACATAAAGGAGATCATGGTTTAATACACACAGAAACACATACACACGCATGCTCGCATGTATACACGTGTGCAAAAACACATACAGACAACATGAACTCCAACAAACATATTAAAAATCAGATTATATTCATAATGAAAACTGAAACATTGTACTTTTTCCCTTAAATAAATCGACTGTTTATAAGGTAAGAAAAAAAAAAAAGACACAAATAAACTGTTTTAAGTTCTTTGGGTCTCAACCACAATCACAATCTCTGTAATCAGTTTCTCATGAATAAAAACGCTTCAAGTTTGTCATGAATCGAACACACATACGTACTTCTGTCTCTCTGCACCAGTACACACACTTTGCACACAGAAAAACTCTTAGACATATACCAGTTCTTGCAGTCTAAGAAAAGCAGGAAGTAGGTTGGCATCCATGTCACGTAGTCGTTCAGCTCTGTCAAGGACCTGAAAACAAGGGGAGAAAAGGATACAGTGGCACCTATCAATTATGCCACATAGTTGTTCAGTTTGTCAAGGACTGTAAACACAGAGAGAAATGAACACAGTGTAACCTGGCCGTCAGTCATGTCATGTAATCACCCATCTCTGACAAGGACAAGTTAAACAGAGGGAAACACGGACATAGTGGAACCTGTCAATCATGTCATGCATTTGTTCATTTCTGTCACAGACCCGCCAACAGAGGGAAGACTGGGCAAAGGGGAACCTGTCAGCCATGTCACATACCAACTCAGCTCTGTCGAGACTGCAAACAGAGGGAAAAAAATGGACATAGGGGAACGTGTGGACCATGTCACACCCTTGTTCAGATCTGTCAACGACCAGCAAACAGAGGAAAAGAATGGACACAGGGGAACCTGTGGATCATGCCACACCCTTGTTCAGATCTGTCAACGACCAGCAAACAGAGGGGGAGATGAACACAGAGGGACCTGCCAACAATGTCAAGTAGTTGTTCATCTCTGTAAAGGACCTTCAGAGAAACGTCACACATTTGTTCAGATCTGTCACAGACCTGCGAACAGAGGAAGAAACAGACAAAGTGAATCCTAATGGGGAGATAAATCTAATACGAACAAAGACTGAAATATTCCAGAAAAACACATTTTTACATTTTCCTTAAGGTGCGCACACATGTATGTGCTTCCTTTTGCTGTCCACATATGTATGTGCTACCCTTCTGCCATCTATGTAATACACATGTATGCGTTTGTATTTGAGAAATTCAAGCTTTCAGTGTACTTGAGAAAATTCCTGCTTTTACACCCTAACATTCTCAGAAAAGTAACTATCAGCTCATTGTAGAAGGTTCTTGCTACAGATCCTGATCCACACACACACTGGTCAAGGTAAATGTCTGCGGTTTAAACAAAGAACTTTGTTAGGTTTTCTCAAGCTGACCTGCTTGACCTGACAGCACTCCTTTTGCCACAGAAAATGGTATCTAAGGGATTTCCTAGTGAGTGATCGTACAAGTCATGTGTGTGTGTGTGTGTGTACATGTGTGTGTGGGAGTATTTTTGTGAACTGTATGCGCACATGTCCAGACATGTGCATATGTATTTGTGTGTGTGAGTCCAAGTACACGTGCATGCTTGCATTCGTACTTATATGTGCATGCATGTATCCATGTATGTGTGTACACACTTATACTCATACATACACATATGTATGTGTATTAGTGTGTGTGTAGGTGTGCGTGTGTGTGTGAGTGTGTCTTAATCTGAAGAACCCTCCAATGATGTAGGAGATGTTCAATCTGCCACACTCACTCTCCACAGCTGAAAACTCTCCATTACCCAAGCTCACGCTGGACAAGAACCAGGCACTATGTTCATTCACTCTGTTCCACATGCAGGTACGACTTACAATGTACAGTGTCTCTTTCTGAAGACTGCAGCCCTCCACCTCCGATTTCAGATGGCGAATGAAATCATTCATACTGTCACAAGTGGTCTGTCTTGTCGACTTCTCTCCGTCTTGCCTTGAAGGGAGGTTGTTCAAAATGTGTTCGTAGAGGTATCGGGAACTGTAGCACTCTATGCAGTTGATCCATACACTGGGAAGCTAGACAGGGACATAACAAGTAAATGTTAATAACAGAAACCTGAAAAAGGAGGAGAGTACATGGGTGCAGAAATTCAGGGGGGTAAGCCATTACGAAACACTTGCATCCGTTCTTCTCTTTATCCTGACCAGGCAAAAGCAGTAAGTTTGAGAACGTTTTTGTTTGTCGTCTCATCTTTCATGTCTTCAGTAGAGCAATTCTCCAGTGCTGCTTTCAAATTCCAGACACCCTTCCACTCACGCACAGCCACAACTAAGTTTCCTCTGACGCTGCCTGAGCATCAGTGGTCCTTAAGCAATCAGTATTATGTCATCTTGAGGCAACCCACCTCAGGGGACACTGCGCAGCTGTTGACTCACTTGGCCATTTCCACCGATACCTATTCTGACACTTTGTACTGAAAACTGATAATTACTTATCCTGATCAGTCTGTAGGAGACAAACATCTGTGTGATGCATAACTGCTGAGAATTGGATGCAGTTGTGCTTTTGAAGTACATACAAAGTAAATACAGAGCCCATCCCATACTATGGACACACAAAAAAAACTTGACCCTTAAAAAACGCAAGTAAACTGAAATAATGTATAAACAATGCCTTTTAATCATTTTCAAAGAAAACTTTGACTAGAATGTTTGTTAACAAACTTACAAAGATAAAAGACTTCAACATGCTTTATGCAACCATGGACATAGCTTTGTCAACAAATGGTGCTGGAGTTCTCAGGAAAGGCATGTTTACCTTTAATCGAAATTCAAACTACTGTGCTTGACATAGTAAACGGTTTTGAAGCAACCCATGAAGTTATTTGGTTAACAAATACCACAGGATATTAAAACAGACTGCAGTGATTCAAAAAGAAAAGAAAAAATACAAATTAAAAAACCCACTTTAAGGTGCAAAGTAACCTAACCAAGGGTTAGATACTTGGTTGCTATAAGCGACTGACCCTTTCTTCCCCCTTCAGCAGATAAATTCATTCTGCATATTTCAATCTGATCCACACTGCTGTCACACATAAACTCTTTGCCGGCCATTCATTATTTGTGGTTGAACAGATTCAGCTGACTTATTGCCCCCCTCCTCCCTCACCCCCCTCCTTCCACCTCTCACTCTATTCCCTGCTCTTGTTCTCCGTTTCCAAACTGTTCTCGCTTCGCCACTTCTGTCTTTCTACAATGCAGTTCTCCTGCTAACAGCTTTCTGGGAAATATCGTTCTGTGCGTTTTTGGAGTGTTATTTGTCATGTATGAAGAAGACATTTTTGGTGACAATTCAACGGTCTGTTTGGTATTAAACAGATTTTACTTTGCACCTTGTTTTGTGTTTTTGTCTTTCGCTTTGTTGACAAACACTGCAGCAAAAGCTCCTCACAAAAGTGGATTATTTGACAAATTCAAGGACACTGTTATTTTCTTTTTTTGTGCTAGATTTCCAAAGGATACCTCCACCATTGAAATGACAAGGTTCAATATTTGTTCTTAACTCACTTGCAGCGTTCTCAACATGGTCTCTGTGATGTAACTTTTCCCAGTTGCTGTGTGACCGTACATGAAAATACTGGCTGGAGTCATGTGACCTCTCTGTAAAAATAACCACAATAAGTTACCGAACAAAATATCAAAAACTAAAGCACATCATAACATTCCAGAAGACCACTATGCAACCGAAAATGTACATATTCTTCTCAAAATTTGCCAAAGCAAATGCTATGATTATACTTTTTTTTTGTTTTTAAAGAGAAAGTTGATACTTTTTCTAGTCTGTCAATACAAAAAAAAACAAACAAAAAAAAAACAAAACAAAAAAACATGATAACTCAACAACAAAACAAACAAAAACCAACACACACACAATTATATATATCTAGAGCTATCCATATCTCTCTATCTATATATACAAATGTGTGTGAGCGTGTGTGTGTGTGTGTGTGTGTGTGTGTGTGTGTGTGTGTGTGTGTGTGTGTGTGTGCGTGTGTGTGTATAAATAAATATATACATCTATATATATGTATATATTACTAACAATAGTGATGTAGTCGCTATCACAACAAACTAACAATTGGGAGACTGCAGGTTCAAACCTACTCGTAACTTTTATAACAAGGGGATTTATCATTATCAACTGGCTTCTAGCTCTTCTCCACCATCTCACTGTGGTGAACATGGTTCCAGACACCAACATTTATAACAGCACAAATCTGCTCAAACAGTACTGCTGCTTTTCTTTATTTGTCTTTTTTTTTTTTTTAAGTCATACTATGAAATAAAAATGACATAATCGCACACACAAACCCAAACCCTGAAAGTCCTATAAATGAAAATTTTCATTTCCAATACCATCCAATTCATATCTTGTCCAGCCACGTCAATGTTTATGGGTCATTTTATAAAAAGTTGTTTATATAAGAACCACACATCACACAATATATGATCTAGGATCATGTAACTTAAACATTTTTTATTATTTTAAGGGAGTTATACTCTATTTCCGAGAGAAATACCCCATTCTGAATCACAGTAGGTACAATGAAGTAATAAATGCAAATTAAAATTTTACAAACCATCCCAAGACCTACTTCTTAATATACATGTGATACCACAAGAGTGGGGTGTGAATCAGACAATGTGTTAATGATTTCATGTACATGCAATAATTCCTCATTTTCTGCTCTGTAATAGCACTATCTGAACAAACAGGCTGCAATTCTGAACTCATCTTCAGTCATCTAGAGACAACAGACAATTCCAGAAATATGTGGTACTACATCAAATGACTACCTCTCCAAAGAGTGACAACAGAAGGTTGAGTTGGGAGTCCCGGCACATCACTTGTTGTCGCAGCTGGCTCAGTAGAGAAGGGTCATGACCCCAACAGTAGTCTCCGTTTGATACAGGCTTGTTGCTCCCCATGCCTGAATCAGGAACACCAGGAAACCTTCAGCAAAAGTCGCTCAGTTTATATAAAAAGTACACAGCAATATGAAAATATTTCAGTAAAATCATACAACTCATTCTCCCTTTTTTGTTTCTTTTTCTTTTCAAAGTGCTTTTTTTTCAGCCTGATCTACAACAGCTGCCAGCACAACAAAAATTAATTAATCAATACAAATTTGTGATCACAAGTCTGCACTCCTTGGTTTGATCAAGCTCATTTCAGTTCCAGGATGCTGAACTAAAAAATTCAACACATTTCTCAGCAAAGATGCTGTTCATCTGCATGACCAGACAATTAAATGAAAACACTTGAAGCTCAAACGATTAGAGAACTTGCTTTCTACTTCTAGTGTTTCTAATTCATGTATTAAAAAAAACTCTTGATATGTTTTCATTTCCAAATTATCTGTCTTGATCACAGCATTCCTCCTCACGTCAGACTAATTTTTGTAAGAAATTAAAGCAATCAAGACATGATAAGTGAATCAAACTGACCGACTAAATTTTCAATGTACAACTTGAGTACTAATTAAATTTCAATAATGATCAGCTTCTTAAATGGTATTTCATTTGATTAAAAAGTAGTCAAACAGGAAATGTTTTAATTAATATTCATAGTCATTCTATTGTTTCACAGAATAATCATACACAGTAATCCAGCATTTTTTTTTTTTTTTTTTTTGATTCAGTAAATTTGGGGCAAGCTGGCTTTTTTCAGGACTGGCAGAACACTAACATAATAATACACGCAGAAGCTGAGTTGAACATATCGCAAATATGACACCATGTCATATATTCATGTAAAACCTCCCCGTCCCACTCCAGTGCTAATTTCAGAGACACATCACCCCTGATACGTCCCTTTGTGGTTGGCTGGACAAGAAGCAAAATAGTCTCTCTCACATCCCTTCTCCTTCACTCCCTCTCCTTTTTCTCATAGTGCATGAATAATCCCTCTCTCTCCCTCATTCTTCTCTAATGAAATGATGATGAGAAAGTATAAGCTGATCTTTCTTTCTTTCTCTTCCTTGCATCTGTCATTCTGTGGTCCAAATTGATGCTTGTACAAGCCACACAAAAAGAAGTCCATCTTGTAATTCAGTGTTTAATATTCAGTCAGAGGGGTGTCCTATATGTTGTCATCCGGAACTCTTGCTGCCTTCATCTCTGGTGGCCATGGAGACCGGACCTTTTCTACTGCCATGCATCTCACATTGTCCATGCTGAGAATAGATGAACTGGTTTTAAGTGATGGGAACCTGTTTCTTACCCTATGTCATTCTTGTAGATTCTCTGCGTTTTAAGGTCGTTGCGTGTGTGTATCTCTGTATGTGTATGTATTTATTTTATGTATATACTGTTACATGAAACAATAAGATGATGTTAGAATGTTCTCCAGTCTGCTGAACTACGATTCTATGAAGCTGATGTCAACGTCCCGCACCCTATGGTTCTAGTACTTAGCATCTGGTATTGCGCTTGAAGCATCCTTGTGGGTGTGGATCAGGAAAAAGCAGGATAGAAGCCATCGGTATTCTTTTGAGCGATGCAGGATTTCTCTCCCTCATGCTGGAGTTGATGGAACAGCTCATCTCATTCTGTTCTGCCATGGATCATTTATTTCTGAAGTTCACTGAGACAGGGCCAAACTGATGGATAGTCAAGATGGTAGATACTGATAGGCTTCCTGTAACTAGTATAAAGGCCGGTGTGGATAAAACTGTCTTTTGGTGAGATGATTATGTCCACAGATGGTATGTCTGTTCGATTCCAACCAGATACTGGCATCATACTGATCACTGGAAACAGCTTCTTACTCTTGTCGAACTTTCTCCTTCATGTCAAGAAAACTTCTTGTCCAATTTAATGAGGCCCACATAATCATTAAAATACGAGCTTACTCTTCTCTGATTGTGATGATGGATAAGCACTAAAAACTGGTGCAATATTAAATCATCTTAACTCACTATGCGTGAATCTGCTTATGACCGACGATCATTTATACGAACCGCGTGTACCGGAAGTCAGGGTGGAGGTTTGTAAACCATTCAGCTGTTCGAGTCATTAATCTAAATCAGCACTGCATTCCTTCCTACTTCTCTCATGCCAGCACTTGCATTCAAATCAAGAAACCAAATAACTCATATGAAACATGTTGAAAGTTCTTAGTTCACCTGCGATACGTACTTGCTTTGGTTGTTGATCTACCTCGTTTCCTTTTCCCGCCACTTCCGTTTCACAAACCAATCGATGCGAGTTTTTCTGACCCCTCAATAAGTCACATGAATATTCATGACGTAATCTAAAAATAGCCCGCCTTCACATGGTTCTGTCAACACATTGGACCACAGAGGCAGTAGCCCACGTCTGTTTGAGGAAAACCTGCCAGACGAGTTTTGGGCTGTACTGGGCAGACTTTCAGGTATTGTGGGTCTAAATTTGTTGGAGAGGAAATATGCACGAGTAGTTACACGCCCGGCTTCAGAACGGCCTCACCCTTTCTTTTCGACCTGTGGACTGCCATCTCTTGAAAAAGGGGGTGTGGACAAGACAGCAGTGCCAGAGTCCAGAGTCCAGAGACTTTCAGGTGTGACCGAACACTTCTTTGACCAACCGATTTCGTGAACAGAGAACACCAGAATGGATGTCAATCGATTCAACCCCGACACGGCGAAAGCTTACCATTTTCGTTACATGCGCGAATATCGGGCAGTGGCGGTTCTTTGGGGCCTTCTTTCTATCATCTGGTGTATTCTGAACGTCGTCACCTTCGTCCAGCCTCAATGGATCGGCGATACACCTGAAAGTCCGGGCTTTGGTCACATGGGAGTGTTCGAGTACTGCTACCCCGACTCGAACAGGGAATCATACGTGTGTTCTGGCTCTTTCACTGACTTCGATACCATTCTCACCGATGCTTTCCGAGCGTGTACGTTTTTCGTTGGCGTGTCGGCTTTGTTGATGCTCATCGTCGTCGCCGCCCTGCTCCTGTTCTTCTGCTTCAAGAAAACGGCTGTGTTTATCTTCTCTGGCATTCTCCAGATTTTCTCAGGTGAGAGTACTGTATGGAGAAGGTTGGAGGGGGAGGAGGAGGGAAGGTTAGGGAAGACTTGTCAAGTAGTCTAGTACTATGTGATCAGACTGCAATCTGCATCATTTGAAAAAAGGAAATCTAAAAAAAGCATCATACATTTCTATACATGTATTGACATGACAGAAAACCTTTGTTTCTCCAAAATGGTAGAATATTGGTGCATTGCTGTTCACTGTGAACAACCTCCAACCCTGACACCATGATTCACACACATACGTGCAACCAACACAACATACATCCGTACTAGTGGCCCAATTCATGCATACAC
The DNA here is from genome assembly GCA_033310375.1 of Conus canariensis. Taxonomy (NCBI): domain Eukaryota; kingdom Metazoa; phylum Mollusca; class Gastropoda; order Neogastropoda; family Conidae; genus Conus; species Conus canariensis. Next base: position 53,497,214 of record CM065721.1, read on the forward strand.
GTACACAACACACACTGACAGACTGACAGACAGATACCTCCTCCCCACTCTCTCTCTCTCTCTCTCACACACACACACACTCTCTCTCTCTCTCTCACACACACACACACACACACACACACACACACACACACACACACACACACACACACACACACACTGTGTGTGTGTGTCTGCTAAAAAAAAAAAGAAAGTATTTTCTAGTTTCCTGACAATAGTAACAGTAAGTGCTGTTAATTTAATTTTTTTTTTTTAATGTGACTTCACTGTCATCCAGGTAGTATTGACAACTGGCTTTTCCAGTCATATTTGTTATCGTGAGAGAGAGAGAGAGAGAGAGAGAGAGAGAGAGAGAGAGGAGAGAGAGAGAGAGAGAGTGTGTGTGTGTACATCCATCTCATAAACGTATATAGTTGAACAGTTATAATACGGGTTACATCACTAAAGTATGTAAAATGAATGTCTATACTTTACAATAATAAATTCTTAATTCAGGACAAAGTAATAATACAATCAAAGGCCTGTTTGCTTCTCAGATTCTAACAACCCGTTACTTATGGTGAAGGTGACTGTGATAGGGTACTAAATCAAGTATAAAAAGAAAAAAAAACAGTCGGGTAGGTTTAATAAGTGCAGGCTGACGGAATTAACATCAACAAAATAACGATGACATAATAACACCACCACGGACATATCCACACACACACACACACACACACACACACACACACACACACACACACACACACACACACACTGGCACACACACTGGCACTTGCATACAAACACAACACACACACACACACACACACACACACAGAGTACACACACACACACACACACACACACACACACACACACACACACACACACACACACACGCACGCACGCACGCACACGCGGATAAAATTAGGAGTTGCCTATTCCACATTATAATACCATTAGACGTTTATAATACATCCATTGGTTTATTGATTAGCGATTGGCGGACATTGATACAATCAAAAAAAAAAGAAGAAAAAGGGTAGGTCAAACCGACTTTTTTCTCTTAGGGTGAACGTATTCTCGTTACTGCAGCTGCTGTTGGTTGTTGCTGATCAACATGGTCGTTTAAAAACATTGTCACCATTATTCATCGTTACTATTGTGACCCGGCAGAGGGCGAGGGCAAAGGAGGGAAAGGTGGTTGGGTGTTGGGGCAGTTGCACACAGACCCATACCACCTCCCCCGCCCCATAATGCAAGCAAGCACGATTCACAGTCTTCTAGGGAGCATCATTTTGTGCATGTTTTATATCTGTTATGAGTGACGTCTGAAAGCCAGTTCTCGAAAATTAACGTCTGCATTGCTTTAAGCTCTGTTTTGCCGTGTTTGTAAATGTGTAGTTTGGCGCAATATATTGCCCCCCTCAAAAAAAAAATGGGGGGGGGGGGGGGAGAAGAGAGAGAGAGAGAGAGAGGAGAGAGAGAGAGAGAGAGAGGGGGGGGGGAAGAAAGAAGAAAAAAGATCGTGTACAAAACTGCTGCAGCGCAAGATGAAGGTTGATTCATACAGGTGATTTAATGTGCTACCTTGCGGCAAACACCACGCTATGCTCAGCTGGTTAAAAAAAAAAAAAAAATCAGAAGCTGGGGCACGACGTGCAAAGTCCATTATATCCTTCCTGTAACATACTCACTCCTTCAAGCGAAGTGGGACTCTGTGTTCACGGGCCAAACTCATTGACAGCAAACACGGTTGGCCTTTTGTCAACAACGGTGGAATCCTAGGCTCGATGGAAGAGGGGTGGGGGTGGGGGCGGGGGCGGTTGTCAACGTAGTGATTGTGGCCGCAACGAAGATAAAGAAAGGGCAGACACCCACCTCCCCTCCCACGGTGTTATTAGAGCGACTAAACGCAGGGGAGTGGGTGCCATGTTGATGAACGAGAGATCAAGCCGTAAAGTTGATCTGTTTGTTGAACGATCTCGTCAAACAACGTCCCATGTGGAGGGAGGTTCCTTCAGGGTTGCTTTATATTAAAACCTTTGCTGGCCCAAAGTTTGTTCTTTTGTTACGGTTTTCTTCTTCTTTTTTTTTTTTTTTCCTAACAGCAGCGAAACCCAAATGTTTGGGCTTGCTTTACTATCCGCTAAATGTACTAGGAGTCAATCTAACTTGGGATAAAAAAGAAAAAAAAAAAAAGCGAACAAA
>CM065721.1:53504406-53511906 GCA_033310375.1 Conus canariensis
TGTGTGGTAGATACCCATTTAGATTTACGTCATCCGATTTTGCCTTTCACACAACCGACATAACAACAACAACATAAAAAGCCTTGAAGCCAGCAGCTAGCATAGTAGGTTGCAAACGTCCCCCCCCCCCCCCCCCCCCCCAGCTGGTGTATGGGCATTTTACCCCCCTCCCCCCCTACACACACACATACACGCGCGCGCTCGCGCGCGCGCGCGCGCGCACACACACACACACACACACACACACACACACACACACACACACACACACACACACACTTTCCTCAGACACAGATTGCTTTTTTTTTTTTTGATCACTCGCCCACGTCTTTTGAGGCTGTGTCATTTGACGTCAATGTTAATCGTGTTGACTAATACATGAATAAAGCCATGCTGCTGTTAAAAACACAAACATTCCCTGACTGGATTGGAGGTCTCCGCCGCCATTCCCTCCCCGACCTTTCCCCGCTCCACCCCCCACGCCAGATTAACATTTTATGTGTTCACACGCCACTGCATGCTGAAGCATGCTGGGTCTTCCGGTTTAGGACGTTTGAGGGTTGTTTTTGAAGGCAGGGTCGTGCGGAGTTGCGGTGAAGTATCCCTCGTCCGTCTTGGCTGTATTTATTATACTATACTCTCACAGGCCTGGCTGAACTTTTATTATTGATCAACTTTTCACACACACACACACACACACACACACACACACACACACACACACACACACACACACATCATGTGGCACATACGCGCATAAAGACAAAGTAGGAAAGCGAGTGAGAGTTCTCCCCGTTTGTTAAGGTGCTCTCTCTCTCTCTCTCTCTCTCTCTCTCTCTGCGTGTGTGTGTGTGTGCGTGCGCGTGCGTGTGTGTGTGTGTATGAACCCCTTTACCTCACCCCCTTTCTCCCACACCTTACGGTCTGACTCTCGATCTCTCATGCTCTTGTCTTTCGGATGCCTAGAGCCACACCCTCCTTTGCCTCTCGCTGTATTGTCCTTTCTCACGCTGTGTCGTCAGCACATTCTTTGGTGCTGAGTGTTGGGAATGTTGGGCTGCTCATGGCCGCGCGCATGCCCGCTTCACTGAACCCTCTGCTCCCCCAAGTTCTGTAATGAGCTCCAGTGGTCGGTCCTCACGGCCCTTGCGCCCAGACTGGATCCCCCCCCCCCTGCCCCTCCGGCTCCCCTCCACCACCCCAAGAAAGAAAGAGGGTAGAGGTGGGAAAGCATTAACTGTGCGGCTTGTGGAAAAAAGAAAGTCTTCATCCCCTGTAATTATAAGCTCATTGCTTTGTGATTCAAAGGACATGAATTCATGTCCGTTTGTTTGTTTGTTTATTAATTTATGTATATAGTAATTTTTACTAATGTTTAAAAAAAGCGGAAATAAGATTTAGAAACTTGGAACAAGAAGGGAAAAAAAGACGAGAGGAAGAAAAGGGATGGACTTTTTTTCCCCCCTAACCAGGACAACTAGGTTGCTTCCCTTGAATGAAAAAAGAAATGGTGCCGTGTCAACCACAGCCCCCACCCATATGACCACACGCCACAATTAGGATTTTGCATCAAATCACTATAATCCATGTAAGCATTTTGAGGTATAGTATAAGTTTGAGCCAGCATTTGATATTAGGCTGACCATTGATCAAAAGAACAACCCTCCACCAATCATTTCACCTGTTCTGGGGGATTTCCACCAATGACATAATTAAAATCTTCAAATACATGACATTCCCCTCAGCTGACGTCACATTTAAGGCCTTCGCACTTACCCGTGACCCTATCTTTGCGCCAGGTAGTTTCCCCCAATCAGTCTCCTTCCTTTGATTTTAATCTTGGAACCACCTGGTGTGTACATTGATGGCCATATGAAAGAAAACGAAGAGAATCAACTTTCAGGCACAACAGAAATCATCAAAACATTATAATTGTGCCAGTTTATAAATACTCAACGCCTTAAGCAAGGCCTTGGCGCATTGATTTATGGTGTGCAGCCATTTCTCTGGTGTCACCCTCAGAAGGTGGAACTTTCTCAATGGCAACTAACGTCCATTGTTATGATTGAATGATGGAAGCACGTGCTTCCCCTGAACCTATCCTATCTCAGGCCCGCCAGGATGGGTAGTTTTGATGTAGAAAAAGATGGCAGCTGTTTGACAGCACACACACACACACACACACACACACACACACACACACACACACACACACACACCACACACACACAGCACGCACTCACGTACACACACACACACACACACACACACACACACACACACACACACACACACACACACACACACTATTTTATCCAGTTTTTTCTGATCATTTGTACACGCCGGCTGCTGCTACTCTACCTTATGCTTCATTTAGCTCTGGATCAGGGATGTGTATACAGGTGAAGGAATAAGCTGAAGAGGCGTGTGTAAAATGTGTGTGCGTGTGCTGGAGGGGGTAATGGGGTGTGTGTGAGAGATGACATCATCTAAAAAGAAGACAGATGGCGGTTACTGAAAGTTTGAAAAAAGTATAATTCATATAGTACAGGTGGAACTTTGAAGAGAGACAAAGATAAGTTCTAGTCTGATTTATTCTGATCTGTCCACGAAGGGTTTGGGGTTTGAAAGCGGGTCATTAAATGACTGTCCCGACTCTGGAGAAGGGGGCAGATGAACAGGTTTGTGAACGTCAGGCTGGTCCAGTCGAACACATCAGTGTTTAGAATCATCGCTAGGGAAGCGTGTGTGTGTGTGTGTGTGTGTGTGTGTGTGTGTGTGTGTGTGTGGAAAGTGATGGCGTGGGGAGTGGGGGGGGGGGTGAGGGGGGGGGCAATAAACTTCTTGTTTCCACAACCCGCAGATCTCCACCTTCTCTCTCTCTCTCTCTCTCTCTCTCTCTCTCTCTCTCTCTCTCTCTCTCTCTCTCTCTCTCTCTGCCTGTCTGTCTGTCTGTCTCTCTTGGTTTAAGTCTGTTGGAATAAATAACTGAATCCGAATCTCTTCATTTTGCCTCTGACATTCGAAGTCTCTTTACCGGTCTTCCTCCATGCAGGCTACCTCCACTTCTCTGTCTGTCTCTGTCTCTGTCTCTGTCTGTCTGTCAGCCTGCCTGTCTGTCTGTCTGTCTGTGCCTCTTCCTCTCTTCAAAAAAGTGTGCCTTTCTAACGTAGGGATTGTGCTCATCAGTGCTATCTTCAACATCTGACACTCATTTTTTTTTTTTTTTTTTTTTTTAATGACCCTCACACATTGCCAAATAACACCTTGGGACGTCAAGTCTCTGACCAACATGTATGTATGTATGTGTGTGTGTGTGTGTGTGTGTGTCTGTCTGTCTATGTGTGTCTGTCTGTCGTTGGGCATGATGGATCCCATCTCCCATGGACAGAGTCACCTCACCAAACTACAGCGGGGACCGGATAGTGATTCGCAGACTCTGGGAACGAACAGCCCCCAGATGAACATAACACGAAGTCACGCAGAGAGCCTTTGTTGCCGTCATACAAAGACTCAGACCGGAATGCTTTTCAGCCACGGTTTCGGGGGATCCTTGAGGTTTCTCGGATAGTTATTAGCGAAAGGAGGGGGGATTCTCTCTCTCTCTCTCTCTCTCTCTCCTCTCTCTCTCCTCACACACACACACACACACGCACGCACGCACGCACGCGCGCGCGCGCCACACACACACACACACACACACACACACACACACACACACACACACACACCGCGAGCGTGCGAGAGAGAGAGAGAGAGAGAGAGAGAGAGAGAGAGAGAGAGAGAGACAAAGTAACTGTATCGCGAGAGGGAGGGAAAGCAGAGGGCTTTTTTTTTTTTTTTTTCTCAAAGTGCTGTGGCGACCCAGGGACAGGAATTTTCACACGACTCAAATCGTTTGTCAAATGACCTGTGACCGGAAGAACTATTGAGGGTTTAAGATACGAAAGTGGGAGACAAGCCACAGTTGTTTTTTTTTCCAATATGATGAACGAATGAATATAAAAAGACTGGGACACATATCCAGCGTCGCGTTAAGATGTCCTTTTCACTTCTGTCAGGGTCGAAGACAAACATTTTGACAACGTACAAACTAGACCTTTGTGAATGTATTAATAATTTCTGATCGAGTGGGAATCGGTTTTTTTTGTTGTTGTTATCGTTGTTGTTTTTCACATTTCATTTTCATTTGTAACAAAATGTGTTTTTGAAAAGAAAAAAAAAAGAAAGATAAGAATTTTAGAAAAAGACGCCCCCCCCCCCCCCTTTTTTTTGAGTATTTCCGTTTTCCACCTCACCTGCTGGTGCTGGATTAGGGCAACAGTCCTGGGGTCAGACCTTTGCTGGCCGTTACAGGCGACTGAATCCTCCCCTCCCCCCGTACATTGTCATTCTCCCGCTGACTGCTACCAGAGGGGTACTGCTTTTTGTGCCGAGTCTGCACAAAGGGTGTGTAAGAGGGTAAGCAAATAAAGCTTACCAAGCACTATCCAGCCGACCAAACCAAAGGAAAATAGCAAATACGGTTACGTAAACAGCGACAAATACACCATCATTGTTATTATTATTATCATTATCATCATCATCATCATAGTCAACAACAGCTTAATACAGCTCTTGAAAGCCCCTTCTCATATGAGCCCAATACGTTTTACATGAACATAGTATGCACCACGCAAACGTACACTTCACAGCAATAATCTGATCACCCAGCAAACCAACAAAAGTGTGCGTGCGCGAGCATAATCACAAACAACAACACACTCGCACGAAAGACAAATTGACGTACGCTCACGCACGCATACTTGCGCGCGCGCGCGCACACACGACACACACACACACACACACGCACGCACGCACCACACGCACGCACAAACACACCACAAGCACACACACACAGACACACACACGCGCGCTCTCTCTCTCTCTGTCTGTCTTTCTCATACACACACACACACACACACACACACACACACACACACACACACACACACACACACACACCGTGTCCCTTCTCGCTCCTCTACCAGTGAGAGGCGTGAAAAATGGTCAAGGAGTGGACGTGTGTAACGTACCATTCACGAAGGGGGTCTACTCATTCAGGTCTTTCGGTATAAGGGCCTGGGCTTTCGAGACTCGCTAAGCTCCCAGTGTAAACGGACATTAGTCAGCAAAAACACAAAGCGGAGATTGTTTTTTTTTTTTCCCCCCATAGCAGGAGAGAATCATCGAGAGATTCTTAAGTTTTTTTTCCCCCATAGCAGGAGCGAATCGTCGAACCTTGTCGTTTCCATTCAAGCTTGCATGCAGTGTATGCAGCGGCGGTGCTGCTGCTCAGACTTGGTTTCCTTTTTTTTTTTCTTTTTCTTTTTTTTTTGTTGTCTCCCGCGCCCGTGACATTGCTCTTGCGTCACGCGTTCCGGCTCCAGCAATACACAGACACGCCCTGCAGTGTCTTTGTCGCCACCTCAGCACGGCTGTCCTCAAGGAGCGGTCCGTGTGTCAGTGCGTAACGAGACAACCCGCCGCAGAAGACACAGCACTGCTGGCCGAGCTGACTTCGGCGGTGTTCAGTGGCGCGTGTTCTGGATTCAGCGATATGCGCAGGACACCGCTTGCTATGTCCCCTTACCGATGATAAGGGAGTGATGAGCGTCTACCTCCGTAGAGTGCCACCGCCACAGGCTGTGCGTAGACGGTGCCGGAAGGAAAGAAAAATGCGGGGGAAGATGGAGGGGTAGGGTATGGGGATGGGGGTGTAGGTAGATTATAATTCAGTCATTGCGTCGACAGATACGCGAAATTGCAATCAATATGGTTTTCGTTATGTTCATATGGCTGCTGCTGCTACTGCTGTCTCTCGCTCTCTGTCTGTCTGCCTCCCCGCCCCCCTCCCCCCAACCCCCTGCTCTGTGTGTGTGTGTGTGTGTGTGTGTGTGTGTGTGTGTGTGTGTGTGTGTGTGTGTGGAGAGAGAGAGAGAGAGAGAGAGAGAGAGAGAGAGAGATATGCACGTATAGGGAGGTATAGGAACATATCTGATTTCATTACATCAGCCACAATTTGACACCGAATTGTTTTCTTGTTTGGGGGATCGTGTTGCATGAGGCATGGAAGCAGCTGGGAGAGAGAGAACTCTGTCTGTCTCTCAGTCTTTCTGTCTGTCTGTCTGTTTCTCTCTGTCTGTCTGTCTGTCTGTCTGTCTCTCTCTCTCTCTATCTTCTATGAGCCAAACAGGATTCATAGATGAATAATTTTTTTTAAAGAAGGTTATTCTAAGAAGGACCAAAAGACATGGAACAGAGGCGCAGACCCATGGTCTGTCCAAATGCACGCGGGCACGCGCTTCCATGTCTCCCCCACTCCTCCTAACCCAACCTCCCCTCCCACACACACTCGTGCATGCGCATACACGTACGCGCAGGCACAAACACAGAGCTCCTGGCGGAGAGGTTTTAGAACAGAGAGGTGTAGTGAAAGCTCTAGGAAAAAGATGATTCCAGACAAGGACAGCAGTAGACAGAGAAGAGCTTCAGACAAAGAGAGCTCTAGCTCTAGACAGAGAGAGGTCCAGACAAAAAGAGCTCTAGACAGAGAGCTCTAAACATGAAGAAGACTCGGGTCTAGACAGGAATCCAGACACGGATGACTCTAGACACAGATGGTATTAGACATACAGCCCAAGAGAGTGAGGATTTAGATAAGAGATTGGACTCAATGCAGAGGGAACTTTAGATAGGGAAGACTCGAGACAAACAGACTTCTAGACAGAGAGAGAGAGGGGAGAGAGAGAGAGAGAGAGAAGAAAGAGAGAGAGAGAGAGAGAGAGGAGAGAGAGAGGACTGAAGACAGTGAGTGCCCCGGACAGAGCCAACACAGACAGACAAAGCCAACCAACCAGACTAACTGACCTCACCGTTCATTTCCCCCTCGTGTTGCAGCACTCTTCATGTTCCTCGCCTGCGTCATCTACCCAGTGGGCTGGAACCACGCCGAGGTGAGACTCATCTGCGGCGAGGATGCGGACGAATTCAAGTTGGGCGAGTGCAAAATCCGCTGGGCCTACATCCTGGCCATCCTGGGCATCTTTGACGCGGCTCTTCTGGCCATCCTGGCCTTCTTCCTGGCCGCAAAGCGGGCCAAGATCGAGATCTACTCCGCCACGGGCACCATGACCAAGTGTGAGTAGTGGACAGTGTTAACGTAGAACTTCCAACGCCGTTGACTTCTCTGTCTGTCTGTCTGTCTGTCTGTCTGTCTGTCTGTCTGTCTGTCTCTCTCTCTCTCTCTGCGATTTCCCCTTCCTTTATTGGACACAAATAAGTACAGAATGCATGTAGTGGTTTCATGCACACTTGCTTTTCTTTTTTGTATTATGTTCAGCTTTTTCTGTCTTTTTCTCTCCTTTTCAAGTCGTGCTGTGTGTATTGCAACGCCAGTCCAGGATGTGTTTCTTTTATAAAATGTGTGTCTCTTTTGTTTATTGTAACCCCCCCTCTCAT
>CM065721.1:53514406-53524406 GCA_033310375.1 Conus canariensis
GGGAAAATAATAAAACAGATTCCAACATTAATGAAAACAAGGCAAAATGCACACCAACACACAAAGTATAAAATAACGCTGATTTATATACCAGACGTTAACGTCTGCAGACAAAAATTTACAACAATATTTCCGTGACAGCAGTCCGAACGAGAACTTTACCCCAGTGAAATAGCGACTGGCAAGGTTTTTGCCAAACTCTGCAGAGAAAATATAGCCAAGAGTAGTTGATAGTTGTTATGGAGCTGCTCAATAAAACGCATTCTTCGGGTAAGGACCCCCTCCTCTCTTTCATAGACAGACAAACACGCACGCACACATAACACACACACACACACACACACACACACACACACACACACACACACACACATACACACACACACACCACACACACACACACACACACACACACACACACACACACACACACACGAGCATTGACAGACATTATTACCACTTTACATTTTATAACCACAGATAATTGGCTCCAAACTATTTAACGTGTGGAGGATGCTAGAAAGTTACATTCTAATCTTTCTTCCCGCTTATCGCGCTATCAGTGGGCTTGTGTCCGTCACAGACGGGACATCAAAGTTAGGGTCTCCTGTTTCAATAACCCCTTTTCCAGTATCATGATTTTGACTCGTATGCGGCAGCCTTTACGGGCCTTCCAGCTATCGTAGTAAAGATCTGATGTATATTCCAAACGTTTTCACCTCAGTGAGTTGTGTAGGAGATACTGCATTGTCAAAGTGACGGAAATTTCTTTGTGTGTATGTAAGATTAACATGAATCAGTACATTGTATTTGTCATTCACAACACTAAAAGCAAAAAGAAATGCCGGACGTTTTGAACGCAGGATGTTCAGAGCCGCTGTAAAAGCTGCATGCCCCGGGCCAGTCTACTTACACGCAAAGGAGGGTTTTGACTGACAGCCTTGTAAAATAAAATGTCATTAATTTGTTGAGTAGATAATTATGTCGTTCGTTCATATGTTTGTCTAACTTGTTCAAAAGGAAGTGCTTTAAGTTTGTACCTGCATATTGGACATACATTAGAAGATTAGATTGGATACTTTAATAATCTTTCTGTCAAAGGAGTGGTGGCGTTCCTCATAGATTCATAGTTACGCATTCCGTTTTGTTGTCATAGATGTACTTGCTGCTTTATTTGCAATATGTTCTAAATATACACAAATACGTCTGTATGTATGTTTCTCCGAGGTGACTCTGCAACTGGACAAGGATGTTGACAGGAAAAGCTGCGCGCGCGCACGTGTGTGTGTGTGTGTGTGTGTGTGTGTATGTGTGTGTGTGTGTGTGTGTGTGTGTGTGTGTGTGTGTGTGTGTGTGTGGTCTAATGGCAGGTAGATAGGTATGAAGAATAATCTTTCTATTTGATATAGATCTAGATTCAAAGTGACAAGATTTATCGATAAATCACGTTGGTGCTGTTCGGACAAGTGGATACAGATTACAATGTTTTGTGAGACTGCGTGAAATACACGGAAGCTTGAAATCATCAGTAACAAAAACACATCTTACATTCAGATCCATCAATGCCTTAGAAATCTTTTGATCTTGTGTGTTAGTGTGTTTTTGATTGAAACTACAAATTAATAATAAATTTCGCGTTCCCTTTCCCCTCTCTCCCATGAAAACAAAATATATTAGTCGTTGGGGAAAAAAACAAGAAATGAATTTTCATTATTATCTGATTTGTCATCGGTTTTATTTTGGTGATGCACTTCATTACAAATTTAAAATGTTATCAAGAGGAAACTGATCACAGTAAATTGAACAAGGAAACTGAAAACGAGGGAAATATAACTGGGAACTGAGTTGTACTCCGTGTGTGCGTGTTGTGTGTGTGTGTGTGTGTGTGTGTGTGTGTGGGGAAAGTTTTCACTCAATGTAAGATGCTTTGCAAGTTATCATGGCATTTATAGTTGAATGACATGCATAGTTAAAAAGATTTCGCTTCAATGAAATAATTCTCAAATACTGTACCAACAGAAGCATCGTCTCTTTTCACATCGACGCAGTCGTCATTGTAGATGTTCTGACTCATCTTTGCTATGCATCCCCCCCCCCCCCCCCCGGTTTTCCCTGGATTGTAGGGATATGAAGCATTGGTCCTGTCAATTTCTGCCTCCTTCACTCCTTTAAAGAACCAACAAACTCAAGATGCAAAAGGAACAAACGTTTACTGCCTAAAGTTTATGATGGAAGTCAGGGTATTTTCTGGTCGTCTAATATAATCTCAACTGCTCTCCCTAGCCTGTCTTTCTATTGTTTTCACGTACACAGTATTGGCTAAACCAGCCGTTTTTCAAGAGAAATTGTTATTGACCCGCCAGACAACAGGACAAACAACTTACAAGACAAAACACGACGCGTTTTGACCTCTATGGTTTCTTTCAGGCAAGACAAACAACATTCAGGACAATGATCTTGCCTGAGGAAGACCAGAGATGTCGAAGTGCGTCGTGTCTTGTAATTTGTGTGTCCCTGTTCTCTGGCGGATCAATAACAATTTCTCTTCCAAAATTTGTTTTTGTTTTGATTTCCGCCTGCAGTCACCTCACTTTGAAACACTAAAGTTATGTAAAATAGAACTAACAAAAACGGTACGTGTGGGGAACATATTTGCATGTAACCTTTTGCAATTTTCATACAAAGTTTTGTATCTTAATTTTCAACAATTGGTAATTTATTGACCAATAGTTGTGATATTTTGCATTTATCCGTTGTATGCATGTTTCAAGGGTACAATACATCTTTGTTATCGAATTCTCAAAAGCAGCATTTGGCGAATATTTTCTTCTTAATTCCACAAATCCAAAGGCTCTCTCTCTCTCTCTCTCTCTCTCTCTCTGTTTTTTCTTAACATGATGTCGAAATTGAAGCATCGGGCAGGTGGAGGAGACAGAGATGGGAGGAGGGGGGGGGGGGGGGGCAGTGGTTATGTAATGTATCAGCGAATTATATCCCTTTGGTTCATTTGTGTATTGTTGCCAATAATTAAGGTATCTGTCTGTCCATCTCTTTTGTCTTCAAGGTTGTACTTTGAAGTGTCAGAACACTGGTGATGGGTTACTTATTCCTTTATGAATCTCTCACTTCCTTGTTCGACCTCTTTTGCAATCAGTGGTTATGAAAAAAACTGATGAATGTCTGCTGATCTTTGAACAAGGAAAATGGAACAGCTAACTGTCTCTTTGAACGTGTTTTCTCATACGCATCATCAAACCTTTTTCACCTATTATTAACATGTGTATTATGAGATTGGAAATGTATTGTACATCTCAAATAAACAAATAGTTTTCTAATCTTTGGTCTTTCTTTTTTTTTTTTTTGGTTGTGCATGTTTCATCTTGTGTGTGTGTGTGTGTGTGTGTGTGTGTGTGTGTGTGTGTGTGTGTGTGTGTGATCCATGGAATGCGCACGTTTGTGGATGCGAGAGAGACAGTGAGTGTGTGTGTGTGTGTGTGTGTGTGTGCGCGCGCGCGCACGAAAGTGTGTGCAAATGTGTATGTTTGCATGCGCGTGTGCATTTATCAACTTGATCCAAGTACTGGAAACTGAGGACCATGGCCAAAGGGAGACAAATTGGGCTTGGTGCTTTTTTTTTATCTCCCTGACCAGCCGGCATGAGCACGAGCAACTGGCAAAACCGATAAGAGGGAGGAAACACTCCCGTGCACTTAACCAATCAAGACTCAGATAGGATTTGTTGTTGTTGTTGTATATCCAATAAAACCCGCGCATGCGCGTACACACTAGCGCGCGCACATGCATGAAAACACATGCACGCGTGGGCGCGAGCACACCACACACACACACACACACACACACCTTACAGAATGTAGTTGAAGCATTGGTTTAGGGCTTACTGGCGTGGCGTTCTAACCGCTATATTATAACTGATACTAACACTATGGCTAGTAAAAATTCAGTGCTTTTATGTGTGTCTGCTCTGCAAAAAAAAAAAAAAATTACCTGAAGTTTTCAAGTTGTTTTGGCTACGAATTCCGTTTGATCAAACATGTACAGTGGACTACTATGCTTTTGGTTTTATTTCCTTCCAGTTCAGTCTGGAGTACACGCAAGAAGTGAATGTGGTGGAAGTCGTCAACGCCTTTCGAGAAAAGCAGATAAATCCTAGTCTCACGGTGGACAACTAAGCTACACACAAAAAGTTAAGGATCACTTTCACAAACATTCATAACGGTCAAAATAAGAAAGTCAATGCGTTGAAGTTTGGCCAACATTTAATTCCATTCTTTAGTGATAACGATACACAATTGCCTTCAATCTCGAGCAGTCGTTTGGTGTGTACATTTGATTAAAGTGTGTACGTATCCAAATTTGATTTCCCAAAGTCATTGAAATCACAAGACAGGGCATACTGATGCTCCCAAAAGCTCAGTAATGCGTGTAACACCACCATGGCTGTTCTGGCACTCGACGCAGCAAGTCCTCATCGAGTTGACCAGGTTGGTGAAGATCCTCTGTGGAAGCGCCTGCCACTCAGCCAGCAGCATCTGGTAGAGGTGTTGGGCATCCCTGGGAGGGGGGTGGCTCCCCACTTTGCGATCCAGCCCATCCCAGAGGTTCTCAATCGGGTTGAGATCGGGACTGCATGCTGGCCACTCCATTCTGTTGACTCCAGACTGCTGCAGGAAGTCGTTGACCACCCTTGCCCTGTGGGGGCGAGCATTGTCATCCTGGTAGACAGCCCTCGGTCCCATCTGCTGCAGTGTAGGCACAGCCAGCGGTCGAAGGATCTCATCCCGGTATCGGATGCCAGTCAGGTTACCCTGTACATGATACAAGGGTGTTCTGTGGTGAAGGCTGAAGGCCCCCCAGACCATTACAGAACCTCCACCAAAGGCCACCTTTTCTTGGACAGTGGCGTCAGTAAAGCGTTGCCCTGGGCGCCTCCAGACCCTCAGTCGGCCGTCGTTGTGGTGAAGGGTGAAGCGTGATTCATCACTGAACAGGACCTGGGACCATTGCTGACGTGTCCACCTCACGTGACGTGCGCAGAAGGCGCGGCGTGCTGCCCTATGGGCTGGAGTTAAGCGTGGCCGTACTGCTGGGCGACGAGAATGGAGATTAAACCCATGTAGGCGGTTCCGTATGGTCTGCTGGCTGATGTTGATGTTAGTAGCCACCCTGAACTGCCTTTGAATTATGCTGGAAGAGGCTGTTCTTGTATGCAGGGCTTGTCGTTCAATGAGACGATCGTCACGTGGGGTTGTCTTCTTTGGTCGACCAGATCTGCGTCTTTCATGGACAATCCCAGTGGCTGTGAAGCGTTGAATCAGTCGGACAATGACCGAGATGGACACATGAAGTCGCCTGGCCACTTCTCGCTTGGGAACACCATCTTGGAACCATGCAACAGCTCGTCCCCTATCCAACTCGCTTAATTTTCGTCGTGGAGGCATTGTCAGATCAGGCCTACTACTGGTGGAATGTCTTCTTATATAGCCAAGCGAGCGACAGCATCTCACACATAAACAGCAGTGCTTGCACGTGCATAATGGTTTTTCCATCTGGCAAGTGCAATGTGTTCAGGCAGAACGGTCCAAAACAAGGTCATTTTTCGCAAGTTTCCGCTTTTCCGTTTGCGGCCCAGCTCAGTAGTAGAGAATCCCATGCAATTTTCGCACTAACACAACATCGCCCACTTACAGCTGAACAAGAATTCATGACAATTTGACTGGACTAAGAAATAAATAACAGTAGCGAACTGAGTTTATTACGCACCTGTTTTCACATACCGATCCTTAACTTTTTGTGCGTAGTATATTTTGTATGCAAACATGATCTGTGATCCTGATGCAGTTTGTCGTTATGACAAGATAATTTCAAATGCAAAATTCTACCGCAAGTGGTTGACCATTTCGACATTTACGTTGTTCAAAATTCATAATAACGTTTGTAGTTCTTGTAACAGATAAACATGTCATGTAAATAGGGGCCTAGTAGAAAGCGGCAGGTTTTTTCCTCGAGTAAAACAAGAAGAAAACATGTTTAGTAATGACTTGTGATGTTAAAAAAGACGGTAATTGACAATTTCATCTTTACCACTCCATACACAGTAATTGTATTTATGGTTGGTAAATCAGGACTCCAAATACCCGCAACATTCTTCACGGCAGGAGGCAGCAAATCATGGCCAAGTAGAAAGAAACTCGTAGAGAGCGTGGCAGCAGAGAGTCCTCAGAAGAGAAGCCCCCTTCAAGCAAGTGTTTCGGCCCTTATCTCCTGACACTCTAGGGGGGTTGGGCCACACCCGGTTCATGACTCCGGATGTCCCTCTGCTGCCCCTTTTTTTTTTCCCATCTTGGGACGAGCCATGGCTGGGATTCGAACCCATGACCCTCTGGACATGCTCATTTTCCACTTAATGACTCGCGCTTTAACCACTGAGCCACAGGGACACCTGATATTTGTAGGGAAATTAAGCCTTATGAAGTTCACTTTTGTTCCTCCTTGACCAGATCCAGCTTGAACACCTCTCTGCCGCTTCTGCCATTGCTTTCAGGGCTCTGGTTTTTTCCTTCCCTGCAACTGAGAGCTGTTTCATGAGGCTGTATGCAGACGTTCCTACAAACCCCCTAGCTCCAATTTCTGCAGTGAGGACTTTGACCTGATAGCCTTCTCTCCTCAGGCTGTTTGCCAGATCAGCATACTTTTCAGTCTTGTAGATTTGAGCTGCCTCCATTCTGTTCTCATATGGCACCGTGAGCTCGATCATGATCAGCTGCTTGGTTGACTGAGAGTGGACTACTATGTCTGGTCTCATGCCACTCTTGCTGATGATCTCTGGGTGACTCTTCCATTCTGGGAGGTCTGCAGTGCACTCCCAGTCATCTGCCCCATCCAGCAGACTCTGCCTGCATGTTTCGAGTGGCACTGTTGTTCTTGGCCATGATTTGCTGCCTCCTGCCGTGAAGAATGTTGCGGGTGCTTTTGGAGTCCTGATTTTCCCTTTTGTGGTGTTGGTACTAGCCCAGACTACTTGTACAATCTCTTTGAGCACTTGGTTGTGCCTCCATGTGTACCTTCCTTGAGCCAGGGCTACTTTACATGAGCTTAGGACATGCTCCACTGTTTGTTTTTCATGGCAGAGGGGCATGCAGGATCGTCTGTTTTCCCCCACTTCACCAGGTTTGCATTTGAGGGCAGAAGGTCATATGCAGATCTGAGAATGAAGCTGATCCTGAGAGGGGCCATGTGCCAAATGTCATTCCAAGTGAGACTTCTTTGGAGTGCATTCTCCCACGTTGTCCATTGCCCTTGCTGACTCTGCTGGACTGCTTTTTGGAGTCTTTTTTGGTCTTCATCTTTTCTCATCTCCTGAATCATCATGTCTCTTTTGGCTTTTCCTTTGGCCTTTGACCACCATTCAGTTTTGGTCACCCCCAGTCCTTGTCTGTTGGTCTGTGTGTGTCCTGTTATTTCTCTGATCTTGAGACTTTCTTTTGCAGAATCCATCGCCTCTTGAACTTTCCATTTTCTGCCTGTCTTCAGCTGGGGCTTGATTGCTTCTACCACCTTGTCTCCTGAGTCCTCCAGCATGCTTTGAAGTCTGATCTTCCCTGCTTTGTATTCCTCCAGGATGGATTTCAGTGGTAGTTTCAGCTTTGCTTGGCGACAGTACAGCGCTATGTCAGTCAGACAGGGTGGGACACCAAGCCATTTCCTTGTGAACTTGTTGATTTTGGCTTCCATTGCCTCCACTATGCTGGTGCAGATGTCGTATATCATCAGAGGCCATAGCAGCTTTGGTATCAGCATGAACTGCAGACACCAGACCTTGTATTTGCCAGGGAGCCCACACTGGTCAATGGTCTCCAAGCCTTCCTCCGCCATCTGCTTGGTTTCTTTTGCTCTTTGTGTGTCTTTCAGCGTATCATCATACCATCTTCCAAGGCTCTTGACTGGTTCTTCTGTGACTGTTGGAATGGCCTGGTTGGCAACACTGAAGACCATAGATCCGGCCACTTTTCCTTTCCTCAGTGAGAGACTCCGTGATTTCTTTGGCTTGAACTTCATTCTGGATGAGGCAACTATGTCGTCCAGCCTCTCCAGCACATGACGTGTCTCGTCTTCTCTGGATGAAATCACTGTAGTGTCATCCATGAAGGCCTTGAGAGGAGGCATCTTGTATCCATCGCCAAGGTCTGTTTGTCTCGCGTTGTTTGTTGCTGCTTTCAAGATGAGTTCCATTGCCAGCACGAACAGTATTGGGGAAATTGCACAGCCCATTGCAATACCCACTTCCAAGTTGATCCAGTCTGTTGTGTACTCCTTGGTAGAGAACCGCATTGAGAAGCCATTGAAGTACTTCTTGAGCATGTCGCGGATGTTCTTTGGCACATGGTACATCTCAAGAGCCAACTGTATCATCTCATGGGGCACAGATCCATATGCGTTTGCCAGATCAAGCCACACTACGTCCAGGTCTCTCTTTTCTGTTTTTGCTTTTTGGATTGCGTCCCAGATCATTGTGGCGTGTTCTACACAGCCAGCCACGCCTGGGATGCCACCTTTCTGGACTGACACATCCAAGTACTTGTTTTCCATCAGGTACTTGGTCAGCCTTGCTGCCATGACAGAGAAGAAGATTTTCCCTTCGACGTTCAGTAGTGATATTGGCCTGAACTGGCTGATGTCACTTGAGTTTTGCTCTTTGGGGATGTACACACCATCTGCCGTCATCCACTGGCCGCTGATCTTCTGGTTTCTCCAAGCCGATCGCAGCAGCTTGTGGAGCCACTCCAGCACCTTGGGACATTTCTTGTAAAGCTGGTAAGGTATTCCGTTTGGCCCTGGTGATGATTTGGCTCTGGCTTTGTCGACCACCTTCTTGATTTCCGCCAACGTTGGAGGCTTGCCATTGAACTGTTCCTCAGGGTTGGTTGGCCACACCAGACCTTGAATGTCGAGTGGTGCTTTGCTCTGTGGGTCAGAGTATGTTTTCCTCAGATGCTGCTCAAGAACTCCTTTGTCCACACTTAGGGTCCCAGATTTTGGCTGCTCAAACAGTGTTCTGGCAAACTGGAAGGGGTCTCTGAAGAAGCGCTCTTGTGTCTTCTTCTTTTTGCTCTTCCTCTTCCTCGCAGATTCCGCTTTGCTGAGGGCGCTGTGTTTTTCTTTCAGGTCTTTCCACAGTTTTTCCAAGCCTTGTTTTTCAGCTGGCAGTGCGGTCTTCATTTGCATCTTGAGGTTTTTCTTTTGGACCCTCATCTTGTCCATCTTTTCTTGGCGTCTGGATTTCTTTGGAGGTGTTTTCTCTTTGGGTAGTTTTGCTCCATAGGCGTCTCTACATGTGGCATACACAATGTCCCCATATGTGGCTAGTTTGTGTTCCAGGGTGCTTTTCCCTATCAGTGCATCGAGTCTTTGGACGATTTTTGCATCCAGTTTCTCCCAATCTTCAGTTTCGTTTGCTCGTGGCAGGTTGAGTTTCAGGCGCCTGGCATCGAGGGCCTGTGCAAATTCCTCATCCGAACCAACAGCGTGGATGTCCTTGGCACTGTGGTTTAAATCCTGGCCTTGGTCTTCCGACGTCTTATCTGCTGATGCAGTGCGCTGCTGCTCATTCAGATGAGTCTTCACACATCCCATCTTTGTTCTGTGGATCTTCATGCCACGGGTGGTAGCGAAACGCTTTCCACAGACACATGGATATTCCATTTGGTCCATGTTCATAGTCCGTTTGGGATTTGCAGTCATGATTGGTTGAGCACCGATGGATTCATCATTCTCTCCCCCTTTCGGTGAATCCTGGGAGCATCTTTTCCTTTTATTCTTAGTAGCCACATGTTTAAGGCAAAGTGGGGAGCCAGCCCACAGAACCCTCGGTTCTGGTCTTTCCCAGTGTCCTCCGGTCTTTCCCGGACGTCCTCCGGCCTATTCCCGGAAGTCAATGGTTTACCCATGCATCAGTAGAAAGAAACTCGTGGAGAGCGTGGCA
>CM065721.1:53531906-53536906 GCA_033310375.1 Conus canariensis
TAGTAGAATCCATTAGTGAGAACACTGACGTTTCAAGCCATAGGCCCGTTGTCAAAGTGAAAGGAGAGGACAGTGTAGACAGGAAAGCCTCTCTACACGTCCTCTCCTTTCACTTTGACAACGGGCCTATGGCTTGAAACGTCAGTGTTCTCACTAATGGATTCTACTACCACCAAAAGGTTTTTATAAACTTTATTATTTTTTTCATTTTACAACGAATCCTGCAGTCAACTTTTGTTTCTTCCACATGACTCTGATGGGATTCGAACCCACGACCTCCCAGCCGGGAGTCCGCGACGCTAACCACTTCGCCACGGCGGCTGGTGCAATGATTGTTTAGTTGCAGTGCCAGCGTGAGTGGGTGTCCCCTTCTGAAGGGCGCCATATTGTCTGTCCGGTGACAGTCCCCATGGACTTGCTAATACCGACAACTTCGACACTTAATTACTACGGATATAGACGTGGACAGGAAATAGAAAAAAGAAGCACGTCTGAAATTTGACTCAAGTCACTCTGACATGTAGACTAATGTTACGAGTTTGACTTTAAGAATTTACGTTCTGCTTGATTTGCTGAAAAAAAAAAAAAGAAATTCACGCAAGATCAAGGTCACACACAAAATACTCCGGTTTTAGGGATTTGTCATATGAACAATTTGAAACATTCCACCCAAGGTCAAAATGACGAACTAACAGTCTCATTCTAGGAAGATTCTATACGAATAACTCATAATACATTTCAGCCTAAAGTCAAGGCGACAGACACAACAGTTTAAGTCGATGGAATTGCTATATGGATAATCGATGATTTAACCAAGGTCAAGGTTATGGAAGATAGGGCTATGATTTGATGGATTTGTCTCGCGCATAATTCACTAAAAATCTGACCCTAGACTGAAGTGACACAAGACCGAAAGAAGCAGAGACGGAAGTAGTCCGACTCGGGAGGACATAACATTTGAATAAATTCCTTGGGGAGAGGACCTGGCCACGTGCAAGTGTTGCCTGTGTTCACAGCGGTGTTCATGCTGCTGGGCTGTGTCATCTACCCCAACGGCTGGGACCACGAGGCGGTCCGGAGGGTGTGCGGTCTGAGCTCCGGCAGGTACGACATTGGCGTCTGCGAGATGCGCTGGGCGTACATTCTGGCCATCATCCTCATCTTCGACGCCGCCATCTTGGCCATCCTGGCCTTCGTGTTGGCCGCCAAGCAGGCCAGACTTTTGCCCGAGATCTACAAGTCAGAGAAAGGTAAAGGCTTTGGGGAGGGAGTGGGGGGGAGTGGGGAGCAGTGACTGACATTGAAAGGAAGAAATCTATGCGTTACTGGGTGTTGGGAGCCTGGTTCAGGGTTTTCTTTCTTTCTGTTTTTGTTTTGTTTGTTTATTTTTGGTTGATTATGGAATACTCTTGGATGTGTGTTGTGTGTGTGTGTGTGTGTGTGTGTTGTGTGTGTGTGTGTGTGTGTGTGTGTTCATGCAAGTTACGTAATACAGACTTAAGCGGAAAGAAGGATTGACAGGATTTTGTTCGTAAAATGGTATGCGCCTGTTTTCGGATTATATGTGTACTTAGAGAGAGGAGGAACAAAAAAGTGTGTGTGTGTGTGTGTGGGGGGGGGGGGGGGGGGGGGGCACACGTTTGTGTGTATGTTTGTGTGCTTCAGAGAGAGAGAGAGAAGAGAAGAGAGAGTTGATATGAACGTGCACTTACTGGTGACATCGATCCTGCGGTGTGACGTAACTGTCAGTGCCGGTGATATTGGTGTTATCGTTACGGAGCATTATATAAATATGTTCATTTTCACTACAGTAACTTTACTAATTAACTTCGAAAAGTCTTGGCTTTCAAGAGCACCTGCAAATTAAGCAAAGTGTCAGTGCACGCGTTATTGTGTGTAATGTGCCAGTGGGGAGAGAGAGAGAGAGAGAGAGAGAGAGAGAGAAGAGAGAGAGAGAGAGAGAGAATTTCTTATGTTTTCGTTCATTGTGTGTCCTTGAAATAAAATAATCATCCATGTTCTTCTTTTCCAGTATCAAAAAAATAAAGGTATGGTGGGTATCTTTAAGCATGCAAGAACGTTGTGTATTTGTGCACACATCTTAACATTTTCTCCACATAATCTCTCCGTGTGTAGTTATGCACTTACCTCGTTTCCCGATGAAAAAGAAGCCTTTTTGACAGAAGCAGCATGTCAAATTCAAATTATACAGCTTCATGAGAAAGTGTGTAAAGAAGACAACGAAGTAATACAACTAAAGTAAAAATTTGTTCAGTGGAGACTGAATAAACGTAGCTACATAGCAGTTTGTTAAAAGGAATGTTTGTAATAATACGAATAACTGGTCGTTTACAAGAGTTTACGAAGTTGTACAATTTCACAGAAATTCGTTGAGAGGAGTGTACGAATTAATACAATGAAATAGAAATTTAACCGCTTTGAGGAGCTTGAGCAGTAATACAGCTGAATAAGAACAAAAGAAGGAATTTACGACGTAACTGAAAATTGTTGTTAAAAAAAAATTACGCCTATAAAAGTAATACAACTAAATGTAAGAATTGCTTATAAAAGTTTATGAAGTAATACATTTGAAGGAGCCAACGAATAAGGGCTAATGCAACTAAGTAGAAACTCGTATAGATGAGGCCGTGAAGTAATGCAGCTAAACATGAATTCGTTTAAAGCAGCCAACGAAATTGTACAAACAAATAAGAAGTAATCGGTTAAAAGGGCCTGTGAAGTAATACAAGAAAACTGTAAATTTGTTGAAAGGAGTCTTTGTAGTTATAGCCCAAAACAAAACGGAAACATGCTTAAATTAATTAATCCAATGAAGTTCCACATGTAAACAGAAATCGGTTTAAAGGAATTAACGATATCATGCAAATAATATAAGAATTGTTTAAAGGAGCCTGTGAGGTGATGCAGAAAATGTATAATTTGTTGAAAGCAGTCTTTGAAGTTATAGCCTACAACTAATTGGAAATATTTGTTTAAATTCACGAATCTGTGAAGTTGTACAACTAAACAGAAATTCGTTTAAACAAACATGTACAGTTTTACTTACATGTCGATAGAAATGTGTTTAGAAGAACTTGTCAAGTACTACAAGTGAAAAGTGATTAGTTTACAGGAGTGCCGCGCGCACACACACAGACGCGCACGCGCGCGCACACACATACATTCGCATGCACACGCAGGCACACTAGTCGAGGGGATGATACCTTGATATTTGCTTGTATAAATTTGAGTGGTCATTGTTTCTGTCAAAAAGGCTCCATTCGTATTCTGTAGTATCTGTTGTGTAGAAGAAAAAGAATTAGGGCCTATGTGTTCAGAATTTGATTTTTACCATACTTTTTTCCCTGTCAGACAAGATTTCTCCATATTTTTGCTTTATGTTTCCTTTGTTTCATTTTCTGCGTAATCAATGATAACTGATGTTTTATGTCAAGAATAATACGCACATTATCCATTTCCTTTTGTGTGAGAGATCCATCTTTGTTATTTGTAGTTCTTTTCCAACGAATAACATATGATTTCATATGCTAATTGATGTATTGAGTCTTTATTCTTTTCTAAGCTTTCAGAAATTGAATCTTGACTAACGCTAATGGCGACTACCTCTCGTATGAGTTTTCTGCTTGATAACTGAATTTTTTAACATATTTTCTTAATTTCATGTTCCCAGTTTCTCCATCTTCAAACTCCCCCCCCCCCCTTCCTTAAGTCCAAACCTTTGCCAAGTCATTACTATGAAGACAGTTCATTGTTGGCCTGCGCTTGTTTTTTCCCCCACTATTAGATTGTTCGTCTATGTATTTGTCTGACTTTATTCAAGTTTAAAAGGCTGTGCCAGTCTTGAATAGAAGTTACTCTGTGTTAGGTTTTCTTATGGGAGCAAAAAATACCCCACTTCTTTACTGTTTATCGTTTACTGTTCCCTGCCTCATTTTATTTCCGATTTTATACGAAATGTTTTTATGTTTACTGATACACGTACCATATCTTATTTTCTCAAACGCACCACGCATATTCTAAAGAAACACGCGCGCACACATTCATACGCATAACAGAACACGTAGGCGCGCGCGCGCTCTCACACACACATTTATTCACACACGCATGAACAATTCACAATTACACGCGCGCATGCGTGCGCGCGCACGCACACACAGACACACAAGCGTGCACACACACCAGCGCACGCACACAGTCACACACACACAAACGCGCGCGCGCGCGCGCACACACACACACACATGCACTCGAGAAAGAGACAATAAATACCCAGAGGGGTTTAGACGGCTGTCAGCGGTGTTGACACATAGTCGTGCACCGCGTCATGCGGACATGGAAGGCGTGTGACGGTCGCCAGCAAACACTGGGAAAGGTTGCTCCTGTTTGATCCTCCGTGTGCAGGTCTCTCTCTCTTTCTCGCTGCGCCTCTTTCTTTCATGTCTCTCGCCCTCTCTGTCTGTCTCTTTCCACTCCCCTAGCACCCTCCCCCCCCCTTCTCCTCCGTCCTATCTCTTCCTCCGTCTCCACCCGCCCCGTTTATCCATTCCCCATTTTGTGTCTCTCTCTTCCCTCTCTTTCTTTCCACCCTACCTTAATCTCTGTCTTTAACTCTCTCTCGCTGCTCCACCCCTTCTCTCCTGCTTTCATGTTCTCTGTCTGTCTGGCTGGCTTCTCTTTCTCTCTATCTGTCTTTGTTTCTCTCCGTCTCTGTCTCTGTCTCTCTCTCTGTCTCTTTCTCTGCCACCGATCCTGTGCATAAATTAAGCTTGCTTGTGTAGGCCTAGAAGGCAAAGTGTGTGAGTGTGCGCACTCGAGATGTGTTTGTTTTCATCTGCTGCACTCAAGCACCCAGTTCACTAATATTTGTTTGAATTCTTTTATGAAAACCGAGGAAGTTAAAGTGCGCGCACACACACACACGTGCATGCGTGTGTGTGTGTGTGTGTGTGTGTGTGTGTGTGTGTGTGTGTGTGTGTGTG
>CM065721.1:53539406-53544406 GCA_033310375.1 Conus canariensis
GTGCTTTAGTTTGCTTTCTCCCCCCATCCCCTCCCCCGTTTCTATTTAGATATCAAATGAATTTTCAAACATTGTTGATTGTGTAGGATACCTGACAATTTTATATCTTTTCCCTATTCGCTTGAATGATGTATATTGCACACTGTATTAGAATATTTTCTCTTTATATCATTTGTCTGTTCGTTGGACGTAGTGGGTTTTCTTATTGCTTTGATAAGAAAGTAAATATGGAACTGTTTCAGTAAGTCTAGTATGAACGTCTGAGTCTCAAAATCTATAATTAACCGGTCAACATGATAAAGATTTGTAGACGATAAAAATTAAATGATGGGAAAAAAGATTTTGAAAACAATGTCTCTTTGGTTTCATTTTGACGAGGAAAACCAACTCATCGGCTTTCTGTTTGTGGCATCTCTCTCTCTCTCTCTCTCTCTCTCTCTCTCTCTCTCTCTCTCTCTCTCTCTCTCTCAACGTTTATGACAATTCCTCCGCCAAGGGTCTATGATTCCTCCATCTACATCTTTTGTCTCCCATCTTCCGTGCCACTTATCCCCAGGCCACTCATTCCGGCTCCTCGTTCACAGCCACACGCCAGCATGTTCCGCCGCCGCCTCGGCACCCAAAGTCCACAGGGAGCAGTCGCTGTCAAGTCGTCCCACGGCAACCCACCACAGGAGACACTGCACTGCTGCCAAGTCACTTCGGTGGTGTTCAGCGGTGCCTGTTCTGATTCGACGAACGCAGGACACCCCATACTAAGTCCTCCCATGACGACAATAATTGCTTAGTCTCGGAGCCAGTGTGAGTGAGCGCCAGCCCCCCCCCCCCCCCCCCCCCCCGTCATCCCCCTCGTCCCCTTCCGGAGGGCGCCACCATGAACTTGCTGCTTCTATTCGACTTTCTGATCGTTTAAAAAAAACATATATATACATATAAAAAATCGTAGAACTAACTGATACAGATAATTCATCACACAACATCATAAATTCAGTATTCAGATAAGAGGTTACACTGAGACATTACTTTTATCCTGCCTGCAATCAACGCGTCCAAGACAGAAATTCATACGTTGTCTAACTGCAGTTCTTATGAACTCTACTTACAAGAAATATATAAACAGATATCCAGACCGAAAGGCAACGTCTTTGCCAAACCGCAATTAATAGTTCGCTGCGGATGTTTTTGTTGCTTCACGATAGGAAATGTGACTACGTTTGGTTAAGATCAATCTATTAAAGGTGAAAAGAACAGGCTTTGTGCAAATTTCCGTCACACTGGGATGCAGTGTTGAACTGAAGCACACTCTGTAGCATGTGGCTGCCTGAAAACCCTTTTGTAGGAGTTCTGAGTCCAGTGTTCCTTTGTGTGCTTGATTTATGTATCCTTAGCAAAATTTGAGGTGGAGAATATTTGTAAAACTTTGATACATTGTGGTCCAATTTTTTTCTGATTGAGATGTTTTCTGAAAACCGCAAATAAAAAATCTAAAATATCTTTAGCTTCGATTTTGTCAGTCTTTGAAAACAGAAAGAAAACATCCCAAGTGTTTCATGGTTAAATGCCTCAAAATGCCTTGACGCTAAGCAGTCATTTAACATAATAATATGTCCATATCCTTTTGCCCAACCCCGGTATATGTTCTGGGTATTACTTTTAGCAGCCGTGGATCTGACATGTTAGCAACACTAAGCCAGTACAGAATGGATCTCATAGCTGTGAAGACACACAACAGATAATGACCGACTTCTAAAAACAAACAAACAAAAACGAAAAGAAACAAAAATACCCCTGTTTTCTTGTCTCTAATCAAACATCTAGATATCTTTCGTATGTAAGCAGGCGATCTTTTTTTTCTCAAGAACACCTTCTTATTGATAGTCCAGTTTATGTGCTCCTTAAAGTAAAACAGAGGTAACCCGGGTATCCAAACAATACGACAAAGACTTCCCTTGTGGAAACATTTGAAAAACTGGTCTGTCCTGGCCCTGTTCGCAAGTTATTCAACAGCACGCCTTAAGGACAATTTGGCAGTAAAATGCTGTTCTTTTCTTTAGTCATCTCGCTCTTTTCTGAATCTGGTTCGTAAGAGAAGTTGTCAACATTATATTTCAGAATTTCTGTGTTCCTGCAGATTAGAAGGGCGGAAAGAACTGAGACCCACATCAGTGACAAAAGGGGGGAAAAAAAAATAGCGGAAGTACCTCGGGTTTCACAGAATATTACGTATATTATCCATTTAAGTGAAGTGACTTCTAGCGCCGGCTCATTAATAAAGAATTACAGTCATTTGGGAGATAGAAAAACACCTTGTCGCACCTTCTGCATTACATTCAAACGCCAGTGCTTAGAAGTACGTTCCAAAGGTTATTTCTGAGTACGGTATCAAAGAGTCTTTCTTAAATGCAACAAAAGAAAAACGGAGATTACCTTAATTTCTCTACCAGATATATTTGAATAATGGAATGCAAAACAGTTAGTATCTGATGTGGAGTTGTTCAGAGAGAGAGAGAGAGAGAGAGAGAGGTACAGACACACACACACACACACACACACACAAAGACAGACAGACAGAGACAAGAACAAAGGGAAAGAAAGACAGGGACAGATCTTGCCAATCAGCCTTCCCGTCAGATAAGAAGACTGATCTTTCAACACTCACAGAGGCCTCCTATACTGTCAACAGACCTTCAGATGGGGAAGACAATTGCATGTCATGGTAAGAAACCAAAGGTACGCGTCACGCTTATCAGTATTCCGATGCCACCTCTGACAATCTTCTGCCTGAAAATGAAAACTGACATGGAGATATGCATGGGAAAAAATCATACAAAGGCACAGACTGAATAATAAATGGTAATATTTTTTCAGTTATAATTGGCATACACGGGTCATATTCAAATACATTTGAACGATTTAAGATTTTGACCATTTGGAGCACAGACAGCTAATTTCAAAATGATTGGCTGAGGCTTACCCCCCCCCCCCCCCTCGCTCTACCCACCCTTCCACACCCAGCTTAAAAACTAAATGTCATCATAACTTCTAATGAATATATTGTTCTGTGACCTTTCAAGATCATGCACATCACAGATTCTCATAGTTCTTGACTGAGTCAAACCAGAAATAAAAGAAAGAAGAACATACGAAGAAAAAGTAAGGAGATCAAGCTGCAAAATCGATCAGAAACAAGAACACACAAGCACACAAAAAGAAAACAGCCAAAAAATCGAAAGGTATGAAGAGAGAGAGAGAGAGAGAGAGAGTGAGATTCAGATTCAGATAATCTATTCATAATAGGACATGGCCCCAAATGAAAGGGTGCGTGAACATGCAAAGCACAATAATTGTAAACAACGGATCAAAAGCGAATCGTTGTCGCATATTCAAGAGCAGACATTTTCTCTAAATTTATAGGCTCTGCAGAGAAAGAATTGTTTGACAACTTCAGTAGACATGGATGGTGAAAGTAGATTTAGTTTACACAAAGATGGATGTCTTACACATTTGGGCTTAATGATCTTTTCTCCGATGCTCCTGAGAACTGGACAGCAAAGAACAAAATGCGTTTCTGTTTCCTGTGACCCCACACAGAGCACAAATCAAATCACAAATATTACACGTTCAGTATCTAAATAATGGCATAATTATTCAGATATTCCTAATCTACATTTTGCTGTTACATGCTTTCCACGCCGATCTATATTTATGTTCAAGTAAGTTTCCACGAAATGAATATACAAGAAATTCCCATAAAAATCAAACCTGTCACCAGTATGGATATGATCTTACCATTTCTGCCATCTGCAGTCAACGAGTCGCTGGCGAAAAAGATGTAAGAAGTGTTTTCAGTCTTCAACTCCTTGGTTCAACCAGACGAATCCAAATCCTTATTCAAACAGAAAGAGGCGTACTTTGGTTATGCAAATTGTTATGCACAGTAGTCTACTTCCTTTAAGAAAAACAACATGAAGTGACACATGTAAATGATCAGGGTCAATGCGTTCTAAGACATTCAACCTAGACGAGTCATACAAATGAGCAAAAGGTTCATTAGAAAATATGAAATAATAGTCAACACAGCATTCAGAGTCAGAAATGTATATATAGCGACCTTCATGGTTGCCTTTACACGCCTCATTAAGATTATACAGTTTAAAAGCAGTACGTACATTCAATAATGCAGTACATACATTCAATAACATCTCCCCATAGTTATTCAAAGTGCTGTCTTCAGAGTGCCGATTAATACTACGAGGATGACTTGTCAAGCGGCAGAAATCACCATTTTTGAGTAACAGGAACATCTTTAGAAACTTACAAATCAAAGAAACATCCTTCAAGCAAATTAATGCCATTATCAATGTCAAGATGGGCATAAAACGGAGAACCTTCTGCATGTATGTAAGAGCAAAAATACAGAACATCCTTGTCTACTCCAAACAGGTGTTTTTTGTGTTTTGTTTTGTTTTGTTCTGAAATCAATCAGAATGACACAGGAATTTGCAAGATTAACATCAATTGTTTTATCAAAGGGGAAAAACTTATTTCATTTTGTCAAGCAAATGAGCCCGTCCAATTTCCTCCCTTGTTTTTAAAAAAATTACCACAGAGAGAGAGAGAGAGAGAGAGAGAGAGAGAGAGAGAGAGAGAGAGAGAGAGAGAGAGAGAGAGAGACAGACAGACAGACAGACAGACAGACAGACAGACAGAGAGACTCATTTTCTATGCGAATCTGCATTTCTCTGTCTCGTCCCATCATCCTTCAACCTTCATACCCCTCCCTCTTTTCTTTCTTTTTTTTTTTTTTTTTCTCGCCCACTCTCTTTCTCTCGCTCACTTGATGTTTCGGGTTCTTTCTTCCTTTGTTGTTTTCCTTGGTAGGAATTCGCGCCACAGGCCATCTACATTTTCCGCGCACCTGTCGGCGTCTGCGCATCAGACATGAGATGAGTTGGGCGGGGGGAGGGGAAGAAGAAAATGAAATTCATGTTAGATGTTGT
>CM065721.1:53549406-53561906 GCA_033310375.1 Conus canariensis
GGGAGACGCGATTGAGGTACGGCGTGAACAAGCAGAACAGAAGAACAGGAATCGCCCATCAAAGTAAGTCCGCTGTTACAGAACTGG
Source organism: Conus canariensis (assembly GCA_033310375.1). NCBI lineage: Eukaryota > Metazoa > Mollusca > Gastropoda > Neogastropoda > Conidae > Conus > Conus canariensis. Next base: position 53,549,494 of record CM065721.1, read on the forward strand.
CAGCTGTACATTCTTAGCAGACGGAGTGATCTTTGTTGATCTGTTGTATACTCTGCTGCAATTGTCAGATGTATCTAGCTTAATACGTAAACATGACGTAAGAGTTGTTTTACTTTTCCCATTTTTTCCATAGTCAATTATTTTCTGAAAGGATGTGTAACTTCAACAATTTAATGTTGGTTGCCAGTCAAAAGTGGAGAAGGCAACTAGCTTTTGAAGACTGTGTGTGTGTGTGTGTGTGTGTGTGTGTGTGTGTGTGTGTGTGTGTGTGTGTTTTGTGTGTGTGTGTGTGCTGTGGAAGGGTTTTGTCATCATGAATTATTTAAAAGTGCATCTCCTGCCTCCATTCAAGACCACCCGCTCTCCACCCCCCCCCCCCCCCCACACACACACACCTCCCGCCTTGCACCTCCTCCATGTGTGTGTAGTGTTTTGTAGAACATGTGAGTCGCACAGACAATGCACAATTTTCAATTTTCTTTTTAAAAAAGCATACTTTGAATCTTAAAATGTAATTTCTTGAAGCTCGTTTGCAAGGCAGCATTGTATTGGGATTGTTGTCAAACCATTCTGGAGATTTTGTCTGAGTACACTTGGATTCTTATGTCACCAATCAGTCACAGCCCTGCCCTGGCCTTCGTTGTCAACTGGGCTGCAAACTGTATGATTTGAACGATACCAGTCAAGAACATTCCCATTAATACATAATGTTTAAAAATCTGCAAATAAGGTAATCTGTATTGGAGCTAGCGTTCAGCGAAGTGAGCCCGCCGTTTTCATGGGACAGATGTCGTTGGTGGGCAGGCCCAAAGCCATTTTGCTCCATCACTCAGCTGAACAGTTGAATTAGCGAAAGAAAATGTCAAAACATGGGCGGTAAACGGCGCCCCTGTTCTGCAGACAGTCGAAATCCCGATCGTTATCCTGGGGTGAGCTTCAAATCAAATGTTTGACTCTCAAAACGTGGGAATGAATCAGGGCGCCTGTAGTGGGTTTACACGTGACAGTTGTGGACCAAATGATGCGTGCTCAAAATGGCGCAATGATCTGGATCCATCAACTGAAAAAAGGCAAGTCTGTCTGCTTCCTCTGATTTTTTTTCTTTATCCAGAACAGTTTATTTTCGAGTTTATGATCGGAGCATATTGTGAAGCCAGACTAACTATACCAGAAATTCACCAAACTGAAAACGTTTGTAAGGAAAAAAAGTGGGTACAGACCACCTGCCGTGGTGCTTCAGTCAGCATCTTGGTTAGAGGGCTGGGAGAGCTTTGAGTTTAATCACAGACAAGATTTATAGATTTTGGGCCCTTGTAGGCTCGTAGTGTCTTATGGGATTAAACTGGAAGATTGGAACTATACAGACAGGTTACATCCGAGACAGCTGGGTCAAATGTCCTGCCCAACTCTGAAGGTGTCTGTGTCTCTCGGGCTTGCTTGATACCAGGTGGTATTATGAACAGGAAGCATAGAGGACGGTCCTATCATGCTGTCTCAAACCAAAATGGATGTCCGAACAACATTTTCATCAGACTCACTGATCATAATTAAAAGAAAACCTCTGAGGTTGCATGGTTCTTCGCGCTGTTCTGTTCCTGTCCATAGTCATCTCAAGTCTTCAGTATTGATAAATTTACACAGGCGGCGGAAGCAGGGGGGGGGGGGGGGGGGGGGCGGGGGGGCCATGCCCCCCTCCAGAAAAATATTGGGGGGGGGGGGGCAGCCTTATATACTGCCCCCCCTAATATTGAGCACCTCCAAAAAAATCAGCGAGAGAGAGAGAGAGAGAGAGAGAGAGAGAGAGAGAGAGAGAGAGAGAGAGAGAGAGAGAGAGATGTTTGATGGTGCATCACCTTGTCGCCATACTTGTCATACTTCCTGTCAAACTCGCTCAGGAAAGATGTCAACACTTTTCTCGGGAACCTCTCTGCAGCTGACCCACTTTGGCCACACATTACTGACTAGTACCTGACCAACATTGCCAAGAATGGCATGTATGCTGATGTTATTGTAGTGCAAGCTATGGCGAGAATGATTGGTAGGGACATACACATCGTAACAAGTCAGCAAGAGAGCTCCAGGATAGGCTACCTGATGAATAAGTTCTTGGCTGGAGACATTGAATCATCCCTTCCACCTGTCCTTACAGGGCAAATAGGCGAGGAACATTTTGTGAGCCTAACACTTCATCAAACCAGAGACAGTGAAAATGATGAAGAAAAGGAGGAAGAAAGTGTTTTCTCATCTCCTACAGAAGGTGCATCAATCATGCAGTCTCCTCGTGACGACGCCAACCGACCTGAACAGTCTCCTCGTGATGACATTGACCGACCTGCTACTGTAAGAAAACCAAAATGTCAGTCTACTGTGTGCTGCAAGGACGCAGTCAACCCCTTTCAGCCACAGAGCGACACAGTCCTGTCCAAACTGACCAGGGTAAGTTCAAGAAGGCCCCGCTATTTCCAAAGATCTTGGTTCCAGCAATACCCTTGGCTTCACCTATGCACAACAGACAACAAGGTATACTGTTTCTTCTGCATGAGGGCTAATCATCAAGGCTCCAAACCTGATGCAGCGTTTGTATGGAGCGGTTTTGACAACTGGAAGAAAGCACTGGAAAAGTTCTCAAGCCACGAAAAATCATCTTCACATGGAGCAGCCGTGTATGACGTAAACTGTAGGCAGTCTACAACGTCTGTGTATGCTCCAGTGACGTGGCAGCATGAAACAGAACAAAAGAAACACTGCAAAGCATGATGAACGAACTAAAGAGCCTTCAGTTTCTCCTGCGTCAGGGTCTGCCTCTCCGTGGACATGACGAGCAGGAAGGCAACCTTCAACAGCTGCTCAAGTTCTGCTTTGGAGAGAGCTGCAAGGAAAAAACAAACACAGGTTCAAAATGTCTGTCACATGATATTGTCAACGAGATCCTCAGGATTATGGCACATAAAGTCTTGCGATCTGTTGTACTTGAAATCAGAGAAGCGAATTGGTTTTCGATAGTAGCTGACGAAACCCGTGATGTTGTAAACAGGGAGCAGGTTGTAATTTGCATAAGATGGGTAACTGAGCAGTTTAAGTCATAGAGGAGCCTGTGGGACTGGTGCATGTTGACAATACCTGTGCTGAGACAATTTTTAATGCGCTAAAGGATTGCTTGATCAGGCTGGACTTGCCAGTGCAGAAGTGTAGGGGTCAGGCCTACGACGGGGCCAGTAATGTTTAGGGTCACGTTTCAGGAGTTGCAAAACGGTTCAAAGATGTGGTCCCGTCAGCAGTGTCCGTACACTGTTTGGCACACTCAGTCAATCTTGTGTTACAAGAGGCTTCCAGAAAAGTCAAAGTAATAAGAGATGCCCTTGACTTTGCCACAGAGGTCATTCAGTTGATCAAATTATCACCAAAACGACAGATCCTTTTTGAAACAATCCAACAGGAAACATCAACTTCATGCAGACCGTCCATTAAACCACTGTGTCCAACAAGGTGGACTGTTCGAACAAGAGCTTTTGACTCTCGCATTGAGAACTATGAGGCTTTACAAGAAACACTTGAACTAGTCTCACAAGGACATGATGAGTATGCCAGGAGGGCATCCGGCCTTCCAGCACTTGTGTAGCAGTTCTCCACCTTTCTTGGGCTCTCACTTTCACGGGATATCTTTGCTGTGACTGAAGACCTGGCGACTGCTGTTCAAAGGAAACAAACGTCCTGTGTGGATGCAACAAACGCTGCAAACCTCTGTCTGAGAACGTTTGAAAGTATGCGCCAGGATAAAAGTTTCCAGACGTTTTTTGCCGACGTCTCAACCACGGCTGCAAACGTATGTGATGAGCCCCGCATTCTGAGACAGAGACAGCCTCCACGGAGACTTGATGAGAGCTCCCAGGGTCACAGCTACTCTAACCCTTCTGCTTATTACAGACAGCAGTACTATGAGGCCATAGACAACGTCAAAGAGCTTATAAAGCGCACATTTGACCAACAAAGTCTTAAGCTGCCAAGGAAGATTGAAATTCTCTTGGGTGACGGAGCTGCAGGAAAGAATCCAGAAATTTCTCAAGAGATCAAAGACACATATGCTGCGGACATTGACATGGACAGACTCAAAACACAGTTGGCCATCCTTCCACATGCTCTGGGGGACAACAAGAAGTCTATCTTTGAGGCACTGCTAGAAGAACTGACAGCTTCTGACACTGTTAAAAGAATGTTGAGTGAGGTAGACAAACTTATCAGGCTGTACTTGATCATTCCAGTTACAACTGCAACAGCTGAACGCAGTTTTTCTGCCTTGAAGCGGGTCAAAACACACCACCGAAGCACTATGACTCAGGCGCGCCTAAACAACTGTCTCATTATGCATGTGTTCAAAGACAAGGTTGATCAGCTCAATCTCACTGAAATTTCTTCCGAGTTCGTTTGCAGAAACGAACGACGTCAAAGTTACTTCAGAAAAATTAAATGTGTAAAGGTGTAACCTCCCAGCTGTCGGTGTAACCTGCTAATGTACAGACTGTGACAATCGTGACTTAGTAACTGCATTTTACGGTGCCTAATGTCCAGTGAATATGGAGAGAAGGTATGTTATTACTTTATTCAGTCAGAAAGTCTGACAGGTCTCTCTCTCTCTCTCTCTCTCTCTCTCTCTCTCTCTCTCTCTCTCTCTCAGTTTCTGCAATGTTTTAATTGCAGCTATACAAAGTGTATTTCAAAGGGGTGTGTGTGTGTGTGTGTGGTGTGTGTGTGTGTGTGTGTGTGTGTGTGTGTGAACTGAATATTGCATGCTGGAATTTTCTTTTTTTATCGAACATTGACATATTGTGATTGTCGGAGTTCAATGATTGAAATATCCATTGCCCCCCCCTAATCCTGGACAGCTTCCGCCGCCACTGGTTTATAGACATTGGCTTTAGGTGGATGTGATGGTGTCTCCACTAGGGGACACTACTCATGCTGGCTCTGTGACAAAGCAGTCGCTGTCGTCAGTAGGGGGCTTGGTGGGCGGTATGTTGAGTATGCTGAGTTTGTTGTAGCTCCTCAACTTTTTCTGTATGAGGTTGAAGAAAAAAGGGTTCTTAACCGGTTGGGGTGTACATGCATCCACACATCGTGGATAGTGTTTATTCATATCTTAATCATGTGGGTATGCATACACCGATACTTCTATAGGAAAGTTGATGACTTTTCTTTCGGCTATGACTGGATGTGCACAAAAAGCCCATGCCGCTTTATTAAGGAAATGACGCGTGTGTTTCGCTTCTTGTTTATTTCTTTCATTAAAAATACACCACTCATGTTTGCACAGAGGATGGACACGTACGGTAATGATAAAAAAGTAATACAAAAGGACAGTAACATCTCCATGATAAACAAGATCAGGCTTCTGCGTGTACTGGCGTATTCAATCTTTCTTCATGCATGCATGCCGGACTTGGACCCTCGGAACAGATCTGGAAAGAAGAGAACAAGGTGAGGAAATGAGGTATTATTGCAAAATGCTAACTATTAGATATGCTTATCATATCAGCACTGAACAAGTACGTCAAATCTTTAAGCAGTACTTCAGATCTTTGGAAGAACTACTGACTTCAGTGAAAAAAAAAGATTACATTACTATGGCTTGAGAAAGGGGCGAGGGACTGGTCTTATGCCAAAACCTTGTGTATATTATCTGTTATCCTGTCATGACCAAATCTTTCCCATCATTCATCTGAAAACGGCCCTGTCTGTTACGCATATGCTGCTTTTAACCGACTCCCTGGAAATAGAAATCGCTGACCTCATCAATCACACTGTTATCCACAGCTTTGTCATCAAGGATGAGTTGATCTCTGCCACTGATGACCTGAAAACAACTTCAAGATGCGTCTGAAGAGCTTTTTAAAAACCATTTTGGACGTCTGTTATTTGTGACGTTTGAAGAAGAAATATTTGTCGAAAATTCACGTGTCTGTTTCGTAATCTGTACGAAACAAGCTTTACTTTCCAGCTTGTTTTGTGTGTCTATCTCTATTTTGGCTGGTGTTTAATAACTCTGCTGTCTGTTTTAGAGTCCACAATAATCATAATCAAGGATATAGAAGGCCGCTCTGTATCTACGTAATCATTCGTAATGTGCATGTAACTTATGCTTGAAAGATCTCTCCCATTCACAAACACACATACGTATATACATACCTACATACATACATACACACGCATGCACACAAACATACACACATGCGCATTTACATCTACTCACACACACACACACACACACACACACACACACACACACACACACACACACACACATGCACACATGCACACGCGCACGCATACGCACACACATACACACTCGCAAATATGTACATACTAGCAGGGGCACCCGGCGTTGCCCGGGATATGAACATTCTTTGCGATACTCACGTGACGGCAAACATGTATTAATTGTTTTGATTTACAATCAATCCCCCCCCCCCCAGCATCTTCCCACCCCTCCCCCCACACAAATACACATTCTCTCTCTCTCTCTCTCTCTCTCTCTCTCTCTCTCTCTCTCTCTCTCTCTCTCTCTCTCTCTCTCTTATACATTCTATTGTTTTCCGCCTGCCTCTGGCCCCTTTCCTCTGGATCTTCCCTAGTACGTCGAGATGCTTTTCTCGCTCGATTTTCCGCCTGCACTCACTGTTCCCATTCCCATTCTTCTGATTGCCCTTAATTTTGTAGGAATAGACTTTGTGAAGAAGTAGTTTATTTCAACGGGTCTGTGTCTAATGTAAAAATAGTGTATCAGGCTTTGCATTGTACAATCATTTTTCTGGCCCCTCTCATTCCTCCCTTTTCATCCCCCTACCCTGTCCCATCCATGTTGCAAAATTACTTACCGTTACTGGACATACGCATACCGAATTTTATCAATAGCGGTGTAAATTTAGAAAATAACGGTTTTTAACGGTCAATGTTAAGTTTTGGTTCGTAAAATTTGCATAACATTGTTCAGCGCTTAAAACTGTACGTGCATACGGAATGTTATCAAGAAGGGTGAAAATTTCGAAATTCAGAAAATAACGGTTTTTAACGGTCAGTGTTAAGTTTCGGATCTTGAAAATTGTGTATCATTGTTTAGCGTTCAAAACTGCACATGTGTATCGAATTTCTTCAAGAATACTCTAAATTTATAACCTTACCTTAACCTTAAATCTCTCTGTGCCAGGAGGCACATAAGGCTTGGACGTCTCTCCTCCACTGTGTTCGGTCTGTAGCTGCATGGCGTACAACACTCCATGTTTTCCAGCCTGCGCCGTTTCTCTCCTTCACCACCATTCGCCGCTATGTTGTTTTCGGTCGGCCTCTTTTCCTTCTTCCCTCTGGTGTCCAACCAAGGGCCACAGCACAGTCGTCGTTCCTCTCCTTCCTCATTATGTGTCCAATCCAGTTCCACCTCCGTCTCCTCACCTCCTCACTGATCTTTCCTGCTTCTGCCATCTCAAGAACTGTCTTATTGGAGACATGTTGTTGCCATCGGATCTTGAAAATCCTCCTTAGACACTTGGTCTGAAAGGTGTCCAGCTTTTCTTCCTCTCCTTTAGTCAGTTTCCAAGTCTCGCATCCGTAGAGTAGGACGGACAAGACGAGGCTCTTGAAAAGGGAAGCTTTAGTCTTTCTGCCTATGTCGTTGGCTTGCCAGATGTTTGATAGCCGCTTCATCTGTGCGCTGGCCAAGGCTACTCTCTTCTTGACATCAGCTGTGCCTCCGCCGTCCTTTGTCACATTTGCACCCAGATATGTGAAGCTCTCTACCTCCTCTACTTCACTTCCTCCAACTTTCAGCTTATCGTCACTCCTGCTGTTGGCTTTCATGGCTTTGCACTTCTTGGCATTCAGCTTCAGTCCAACTTTGGCTGCACTGTCTTCAAGTTTTGTTGTTTTGGTCTGAAGGTGGTTCATTGTTGAGGATAGTAGGGCGAGGTCATCCGCGAAGTCCAGGTCCTCCAACATGGTTGTGAAGTTCCATCGGATCCCGGTTCTCTCACCCTCTACGGTTTTCCGCATGACCCAGTCAATCACTAGCAGGAATAGGAATCCTGATATGCAGCAGCCCTGTTTCACCCCGGTCATCACTGGGAACCAGTCTGTTGTTTCATTGTCATCAATTACGGAGCACTGAAAGTCCTCATAAAGGGTCTTGACCATCCGGATCAGTTTCTGTGGGACTCCATACTGACGCATGATGCTCCAAAGGCTGTCACGGTGTATGGAGTCAAAGGCCTTTTCGAAGTCGACAAAGTGGATGTACAGCGTAGCATTCCATTCGTTGACTTGTTCCAGAATATTCCTGAGGATGAATATCTGGTTGACAGTTCCTCTGCCTGTCCTGAAGCCGGCTTGTTCTTTCCTGAGTGAAGAATCCACTCCTGTCTGTATCCTGTTGATAAGGATCCTGCTGAGCACCTTGCTGGCCAGTGGCAGCAAGGTAACTCCCCGCCAGTTGCCACACTCCTGAAGGTTACCTTTTTTCGGAATTTTACAAATTAGTCCTTTTGTCCACTGTGTAGGAACTGTCTCTTTCTCCCAGATGAGGTCAAAGGTTCGTTTGAGTTCTTGGCTGGTTTGCTCGATGTCTGCTTTGAGCATTTCGGCTGAAATTTGGTCTGCTCCAGGTGCTTTTCCGTCTCTGAGGGCCTTCAGTGCTGTTTTAATCTCTTGAATAGTTGGTGCTTCCACTGAGATGTCAAGCTTTTCTGTCTCTTCCTCTTCTTCTGGTGGTTCCTCCGGTGCATCTCTGTTGAGCACTTCCTGGAAATGCTCTTTCCACCTCCCTAGCCTGGCGTCTTTGTTCTTCAACAGTTTTCCGTTCTTGTTTTTCACTGCTGCTGCTTGCTTGGTGCTCTGTCTTGTCAGTTGCTTCACTATACTGTACAGTTCTTTCTGCCTGCCATTCTCCGCTGCATTCTGTGTCGTTCTGCTTTCTCTGACATCCACCCCTCTGTCCTCTCACACTCTTCTTCACCTCTTTATCCTTCTCCTTGTATTCCTCCTTCATTCTGTTTTTGATTCTCTCTGAGCGGGTACTGTCAATCTTCGTCTTTATTCCTTTCCTTTCGTCAAAGAGTTTCCAGCTGTTGTCACTGATCCATGGCTTGCTTTTCCCTTTTCTGAAACCGAGCACCTCTTCCGCTGACTTGACATATGCATTCTTTTGCTGTTCCCACACCTCCTCTACGTCTTCACTCTCGTTCCTGGTCTCTTCCAGCTTGCCTCTTACTGTCTCGCAGTACTTCTTCCTTGTCTCTTCATCGTTCAGACGTTCGACGTCTAGTCTCGGCTTGACCTTGTTGTTATTTCTGTGTGAGCTGAGACGCAGTTTGATGCGAGTCCTCACCAGAAAGTGGTCACTGTTGGCATCAGCTCCCCTCTGTACTCGACAGTCTAATACAGACGATCTCCACTGTCCGCTGATCAAAAGATGGTCAATTTGATTCCTCACTCCTCCATCTGCTGATACCCATGTTGCCTTGTGAATGTCTTTATGGGGAAATAGTGTTCCTGCTATTACAAGCCCATTCAGCTGACAAAACTCGCACAATCTCTCTCCATTGCCATTCTGTGTTCCAAGTCCATGTACGCCCATAGTCCCTCTCATACCCTCTGTTATCATTTCCAACCTTTGCGTTGAGGTCCCCCATGATGATGATGATGTCATTCTTGTTGCAACCATCAACTGCTTCCTGTAGTTCTTGATAGAACTTTTCCTTCTCCTCGTCTTCTCTCTCATTGTGTGGGGCGTACACTTGAATAATGGTCACTCTCCTGTACCTTGAGTAGAATCTGGCTGTTATGATCCTCTTGTTGATGGGGGTCCATTCCATGAGTGACTTCACTGCTTCCTGGCTAATCATGATGGCAACACCACCCTCGTGCAGTTCGTCATCTCCGCTGTAAATCAGTGTCTGTCCCGAAGCCATCCTCATCCTGCCTGCTCCTGTCCATCTGCACTCGCTAATTCCAAGGATGTCCAGCTGGTACCCCTCCATCTCTCTCGCGATCTGTGCTGCAGCTCCTCCTCTGTACATAGTCCTCACATTCCAATGTCCAATGGTGAGGACTGTTCTGGGGCTTGCTAAGGATCTCGTCGGACGGTGAGCTTCCCGAAGGCTTTGACCCATCGTCGTCATGGTGCCGGTGTCGGCGATCCCCGCTCCCCCCTGGTCTTGATTCATATTGACGTCCGTAGTTTCTGTAACTGATGGATTTTTTCCAGGAGTAGGTAGTTAACCTCCTGCCCAACCCCCATGCTTGGAGGACCAGGGTTTTCTGTCAGGGTTTTCCTTCCCCTAGACTGCGTTGGTCCACGACTCCATTATGGAGTACCCTCCATCCGCCACCCAGGAGGACGCGCCTCTACGCCGTGCAGTCCCAGCGCGAGGCTAAATTTATAAAATAACGTTTTTTAACGATCAATTTTAAATTTCGGTTCGTAAAAGCTCCATATCATTTTTCGGCATTTAAAACTGCACATGTATACCGAATTTCATCAAGAACAGCCTAAATTGTAAAAATAACGGTTTTTAACGGTCAAATTTAATGGTCATAATGACTGTCTAATGACCTTATTTTGCCCGCTGGATGTTCCTGTAGGCTTATGTCAAGTTTGGTGGCGATCCGATGACTCTCGTGGCCGCCAACCTCAGAAGATCGGGTTTTAAACAGTTTTTATAGGGTTTGGTGGTTTTAACGGTTTTTAACTGTTATAAATAACGTTTCTTAACTGCCAAATAACGGTTCTAATTTTCGAGAAGTAGCCCTGTACCTGTGCAATATCACAACGGCCATTTGATGAAAAGCAGAGGAAAAAGATGTCTTTGAAACCGCTATAACAGTTTTTTTAACGGTTTTTAACGGTTTTATTTTTTTAGAGATTAGCCCCAAACCATCCTCGGGTCACAACAGACGTACCTGCTAACCATGCATGTTGCAAAATTACTTACCGTTACTGGATATACGCATACCGAATTTTATCAATAACGGTGTACATTTAGAAAATAACGGTTTTTAACGGTCAGTGTTAAGTTTTGGTTCATAAAATTTGCATAACATTGTTCAGCGCTTAAAACTGTATGTGCATACGGAATGTTATCAAGAAGGGTGAAAATTTCGAAATTCAGAAAATAACGGTTTTTAACGGTCAATGTTAAGTTTCGGATCTTGAAAATTGTATATCATTGTTTAGCGTTCAAAACTGCACATGTATATCGAATTTCTTCAAGAATACTCTAAATTTATAAAATAACGTTTTTTAACGGTCAATTGTAAATTTCGGTTCGTAAAAGTTGTATATCATTTTTCAGCATTTAAAACTGCACAGTATACCGAATTTCATCAAGAACAGCCTAAATTTTGAAAAATAACGGTTTTTAACGGTCAAATTTAATGGTCATCATGACTATCTAATGACCCTATGTTACCGCTGGATGTTCCTGTAGGCTTATGTCAAGTTTGGTGGCGATCCGATGACTCTCGTGGCCGCCAACCTCAGAAGATCGGGTTTTAAACAGTTTTCATAGGGTTTGGTGTTTTTAACGGTTTTTAACTGTTATAAATAACGTTTCTTAACTGCCAAATAACGGTTCTAATTTTCGAGAAGTAGCCCCGTACCTGTGCAATGTCACAATGGCCATTTGATGAAAAGCAGAGGAAAAAGATGTCTTTGAAACCGTTATAACAGTTTTTTAACGGTTTTTAACGGTTTTATTTTTTTAGAGATTAGCCCCAAACCATCCTCGGGTCACAACAGACGTACCTGCTAAATTTCAAGAAGATCGGGTTTTAAACAGTTTCTTTTATAGGGTTTGGTGTTTTTCACGGTTTTTAACTGTTATAAATAACGTTTTTTAACTGCCAAATAACGGTTCTAATTTTAGAGAAGTAGTCCTGTACCTGTGCAATGTCATAACGGCTAGTTGAAGAAAAGCAGAGGAAAAAGATGACTTTGAAACCGTTATAACAGCTTTTTAACGGTTTTTAACGGTTTTATTTTTTTTAGAGATTAGCCCAAAACCATCCTCGGGTCACAACGGACGTACCTGCCAAATTTCATGACAATCGGTTGAGCCGTTTTTGAGTCTATAGCGTACACACACACACACACACACACACACACACACACACACACACACACACACACACACACACACACACAGAATTTGCCATTTATATATTAGACTAGCAGGGGCACCTGGCGTTGCCCGGGATATGAACATTCTTTGCGATACTCACGTGACGGCAAACATGTATTAATTGTTTTGATTTACAATCAACCCCCCCCCCAACATCTTCCCACCCCCTCCCCCCACACAAATACACATTCTGTCTGTCTGTCTGTCTGTCTGTCTGTCTGTCTGTCTGTCTGTCTCTCTCTCCTCTCTCTC
>CM065721.1:53569406-53574406 GCA_033310375.1 Conus canariensis
CTGTTTCGTCCATCCACTTAGCCCAGCATCTGTGTGTGTTTTTCACAGGCCCGTTCTTGTCTCTGCATTCTGGTCTCTACCTCCACCCCCAGCATCTACCCCCTCCCTGTGCCCTGACCTTGCCACCTTCCTGTTGTGCATGGTAAGTCCATTACGGCATGCCGCTTTAACTATGAACCCTGAACCCCCATACACCCTGCACCTATCCCGCCGCTCTCCTTTCTCCAGCCTCTTCCACCTTCCCTACCCTTAGCGCCCATCTGCGGTGACGATTGCCACTGTGGGTTTGGTGGGCCTCTTCTTGAATGAAAGCTCGCACATTAATGTGACGTTTTCTAAATATGTACCATTAAAAAGCATATGCAACACTTGTCATCGTATTTTAATGTGACTTCTATGACGTCTGATATTAGTTCATGCATCGAGATCAGAAATCTCACGATTAATGCCTTCTGTTTGTCTTTTGGCCACACTATAAAATTTGTGATGCATTCTCTCAGGTATTTTTATGTGTATGTAAAGATGTTACTTTTTAATTAAGCAAGACTCAGTGCTTACTGTTTCTTCATTTGTTTCAAACACCATACAACATAAACTTATCTTGTCTTTCGGAACTCTGCCTCGCACAATATATTCAGATTGGCTTATTAGTAATACAGCGGACTCCGTTTATGGTAATCTCGAATATAAGAAAAGTTGCCTACAGGAAAGCAAACGATTCCCCCCCCCCCCCCCCCCCTGCCCAAAGGGCCTTCTTTTTGTATTACTAAAACACACTGGATGCAGGAAACTCGGCTCTAAGGAAACCTCGCCAATAAGCCAATAAGAAACACGGTGTCCTTTCAAAGGACGCGATTGACCACCGCTGTTTAAGAACAGTCCTGCACCAGATGTGACCCAGACAGAGCGGCTGCTAAATCCTACTCAGGTATAATAGCTACTTCATTGTTGGACCCGTAAACTGCATGGTTTGATTTTGTCCATACTAAGTATATAACACACAGAAGACGCACTTCCTGGTCATATCAATATTTTTGATGTAGTCATGGACCTTGACTGCTGACATTGATAGAAGGTTACAAACTGTTGGGACGACAAGCAACCTTAAGTTCCTTGGCATCTCCAACAAAGTGAGAAACTATCAGGGTCGTCCTGCTAGGGGCCCAGTACCATTAGGGCCCAACACCATCAGGGCCAATAATCATTAAAGTGAGTTGCACTAGGGCCCCAAATCAATAAGGCCTTGTTCCATTAGAGTCCAGTACTATAACGGCAAAGTTCCATGAAGGCCATGTTTCTAAACGGCCAAGTTCCATGAAGGCCATGTTTCTAAACGGCCAAGTTCCATTCTGGCACAGCACCATGTTGTGTCCTTGAGGAAACGAAAGTACAACCAGAGTGGTCCCCCTTACCGGACACAATATATATGGATTTACCCATAATGCTGAGAGAGCTGGAAAAAAAGATGGCAAGAAAATAAATACCTCCAACCGTCACCACCAAGTCTTTGAAACCCTATGCATGGCTGTGTTCACACACACACACACTCTGCAAGCATCACAGACACTAAATCTGGTGACGAGTGATCTACTGAAGCTACAAGCTAGCTTGAACCCAACCTCAAGTGACACAGTAAGTCGTTTTAGTTTGTTTGAACTTTTCGACCACGTAATCACGATCAGGCTTTACGTCACACAACGTCGAGTCGTAGAACTGTAGTGTTAGAGTACACAGTGACTGTAACGATGTCAAACTTGCCAAATTTCGAAATTTTTGTTGTGCATGGGGAAGAGAATACAGCAGGCACTCGTTGGCGGAAATGGATAGGCAAGCTAGAAAACCTGATGACAGCAATGAACATTACAAATGATCAGAGAAGGAAGGCTTTGCTGCTCCACTATGGTGGTGATGACATTTTCGAAATTCATGACGCCATGACAGATGAAGAAAAGGGTATAGGTGCAACTGACAATGAGGGCCATGCCATTGAGTATAAGACGCTCAAAGAATCATTCACTGCATATTTCACCCCCAAAAAGAACACTTCATTTGAGACTTTCAAATTTAGGCAAACAGTGCAGAAAGCAAATGAAACCATTGACTCTTTTCACACTCGACTCAGAAGCTTAGCAGCTAACTGTGACTTCCATGATATGGACAAAGAAATTCTGTCACAAATAATTCAAGGATGTACGTCATCACGTGTTCGTCGCAAGGCTCTTAAGGACAACCTCACCCTGAAGCAGGTCTTGGATGAAGCCCGTAGTTTGAACTTTCAGAAAGTAGAGCCAGTGCCATAGGAAGCTCTGCAACTGCCAACGCCATTGCTGGTGAAGATGTTGACTGTGCTGCCTATTCAGTCAGAGGTGGTCGACGCCCGAGACGTGGTCAACGCTCCAGAGGTCCTGGTCACCATCCAGCAGCCAATACAGGTCAACAACCGGCCCACAGCTCACATCGTGGTCGCCTTGCCTACGGCCGCAACCCCAGATCCGGCCGTGGTTCCCGCTATCATACTTCAAATCAGTGCGACAACACCGCGCCCTGCCGTTACTGTGGTGGCCCGGTGACCCATACACTATGCCCTGCAAAGGGGAAAGAGTGTCGGCTCTGCAGAAAGCCCAACCACTTCGCACGTGTCTGTGAGTCTGCCCAGAGCCAGAAGATAAGGCAGATTGACCATATGCACGTTCAAACAGCCGCTGACAAAGCAGACAGCTCCAGCGAAGAGATCTTTAGCATCACCGCAAAGCGTGCATCAAAAGCGCCAATTGTGATGTGTGCCTAGGTGGCACCGTGACCAGCTTCATCATCGACACAGGGGCGACGGTGAATATTGTCACAACAGACACATTCAAGAAGCTTGCTAACAGTGAGACATTGTATGGGCCTTGCCCGAAGGTCTACGCCTACGGTTCGAAAACGCCACTTCCAGTCAAGGGCTACATGCAGACGAACATTGCCTACAAAGAAAAGCAAACACGCGCAAAATTCTATGTAGTGGAAGCTGAAAACACCGACAATCTCCTCAGCGCAGACACAGCCCAAGCGCTCAACATCATTCAGTTCGCCCTGGCCTCCAAGACATCGACAGGCATCATTGATGACTTTCCAAGCCTATTTGATGGAAAATCAGGGAAAATCGAAGGTGTTCAAATTAAACTGCACATCGACGAGTCTGTGCAGCCTGTGCATCAACGACACAGACGCATCCCCTTCCACATACGAAAAGACGTGGAACGAGAGTTGGAACGACTAGAGGAAGACGACATCATTGAGAAGGTGTCTGGCCCAACACCGTGGGTTTCCCCGACCGTGGTAGTACCCAAGAAACAGGGAGGTGTTCGTTTATGCATCGACATGCGAGAAGCAAATAAGGCAATCCAGAGGGAAAAGCACCCAATGCCGACCATATATGAACTGATCACCGACTTGAATGGGTCCACCATTTTCAGCAAATTAGACCTGTCAGGTGCATACCACCAACTACAACTCCACCCAGACAGCAAATATATCACAACATTCTCTACACATGTTGGCCTTCGACGGTACAAAAGACTTTTGTTCGGCGTAAACGCAGCAGCTGAAAATTTTCAAAACGCCATTGCTGAGATCCTACAAGATATCCCAGGGGCCAGAAATTTGAGTGATGACATCATCGTGCATGGTGCCACGGAAGCTGAGCATGACGAAAGCCTTCGGAAGACCTTGAACAAGCTGAATGAAGTTGGCGCTAAGCTGAACCGTGGAAAGTGTGTTTTTTCGGTGAATGAACTCACTTTCTTCGGCCATGTATTTGGCCAGAATGGTGTCTCGGCAGATCCGGAGAAGATTCAGACGATCGCCCAAGCTCAACCTCCTCAATCTGCAGCCGATGTGAGGTCCTTTCTTGGAATGACGCAATACGTTTCCAGATTCATCCCAGGCTACGCTACAATCACTGAGCCACTGAGACAGCTCACTAAGAAGGACACTGTCTGGTCCTGGAACACCCCTCAGCAAAAGGCCTTCGATGAACTGAAGTGTGCACTGACCAGCGCACGCGTCATGGCTTACTTCAGCCCTCACAAGCAAACGGACATCCTGGTAGACGCCAGTCCCGTAGGTCTTGCGGCCATCATGACCCAAAACGGGCGACCGATCTGCTACGCCAGTCGTGCATTGACGGACACTGAGAAGAGGTACTCGCAAACAGAAAGAGAAATGCTGGCGATAGTCTTCGGTGTCGAACACTTCCATCTGTACATTTTCGGGTCCCCATTTGTGTTACACACAGATCACAAGCCTCTGATAGGAATTCTGAAGAACCGAAAACCTGCAACTGCTCGAATTGAACGCCTACGCCTTCGTCTCCTGCCCTACGAGATGGATCTACGGTACCGTCCTGGCAGGAACGAGCAAAACCCAGCTGATTTCATCAGCAGACATCCCACATCTGAGCCCAGAAGAGAGAACGCATCAGAGGCGTACATCAACTACGTTGCCCAGAATTGCATTCCCAAGGCAATGACTCAAGCAGAAGTTCGAGAAGCTGTCCAGCAAGATGAGACGCTACAGGAAGTGATGACAGCGGTGCAGACAGGAAAGTGGCACTCCCCTGACATAAAGGCTTTCGCCCGCTTCAAAGATGAACTGTCTGTACATGATGGACTTTTGCTACGAGGCCATAGACTGGTAATCCCACAGCAACTTCGACAGACAGTCATCGACATCGCCCATCAGTCCCACCAGGGAGTTGTCAGAACAAAACAACATCTCCGGGAGAAAGTATGGTTTCCTGGCATTGACAAGAGCGTCGAAGCGTCTGTGAATGCTTGTATCCCATGCCAGTCCTCACACCCAGGTCCCTCCAAGCGAGACCCCATACTTCCCACCCCACTCCCCTCCAAACCCTGGTCCTGCCTGGCAATGGACTTTGCTGGGCCATTTCCTTCAGGTGATTATCTCCTGGTCCTGATCGATGAATACAGTCGATACCCTGAAGTGGAAGTCGTCGGATC
>CM065721.1:53579406-53609156 GCA_033310375.1 Conus canariensis
CACTGCTAACAGATATCTACTCTACATTCAGAAATTTATGCCTTTTGAAGTTCCCTTTTGTTCCGCCCTAACCAGCAGCTAGCTGAAATATTCAGTTGTTTCCTACACAAGTCTGTTCGTATGCCTGTTAGGAGTCTCCCGGCAACTTTAGAAAGTATGCTGAACTCAGCACTGCAGAACATGACGCTATCCCCGTTCAAAACTGAAGGCAAAGGAAAGCACATTGTCGTCGTCCTGAGGTTCAATACTATAACCGATTATTCCCTGTCACGTTACTGCCACAGCATCCATGCTGTGTATCGCAGAAAGTGCCCCCTCCAGGTAAACACGATAATACTGTGAAACACAGAAGAAGCCAAGGGTAGGCAAGGCAGCCTTTTCATCTCCATCTGCTTTATTTTTAACAACTCTGCCCAGTTTGATCTATGGTGCTGATGCTGACAGTGAAAACATTGTTTTACTGATAAACATGTAGCTGACAATGATCATCGTTTGCCTGTTTCTGTTTCCCAGTCTTTGTATGACACTCAAAACAATGAATGGCAAATCAACATGAAACTGTGTGGCGCCAATACACAGTTAGTGATAGTGTGCCATGACTCTGAGAAAAAGTGCGTAGCAGAAACAGATTTACATATGACTGTTAGTGTAAAAAATACTGAAGGCTATGAACAGGAAAATACTACAACCCAACGTGATTCAAAATCGATGCATTTACCCAACACAGAGCAGAAATCTAATGTTAGAACATCAAACACATGTGGCACAGACAGCGCCTAGCTCACTACAGAAGCTGATGTGCAGCAGCCACACAGAATCTTGTCAACAAAACATTCACACACAAATAATGGCAACGATTGAGGAAAGAGCGAACACTTTGGTCAATCTCCTCCGTGTTTGTGGCCAAGTTCAACACATCACTTCTACCTGGAGCAAAGATGTTGTGAAAGGAAATCCTCACTAGGACCCATCGTGACTGTTGTGTTGTAAAGTTGTGAAGTGGACTATTACTATGTGTGATTGACAGTCCAGGGATTTGTTACAAATATGTTTAATACCACGATGTGGGATCCATGTCACGATGAACGTTTGTAAAGGCTAATTGTACAACGTTGTTTCCACATAAGTTTCGTATATCTGCCTCCCTGCTCACTGCGTTTCCCCCAGCCCTCATCCCTACCCTGTTCCCCCATCCCATTCCTCCATAGTCCGTTTTTTGTGAATGGGCCTTAATAGCCTAAACCACATTAAAGTATTCGCATTCGTATTCTCTCTCTCTCTCTCTCTCTCTCTCTCTCTCTCTCTCTCTCTCTCTCTCTCTCTCTCTCTCTCTCTCTCTCTGTGTCTGAAAAGTGACAAATTGAATACGTATGCAAATTAATACCTACATACGTAAATAAATGCCTTAATAAATAAAGAAATGATAAAGAAATATATAAAGAAAATGATAAATAAGTAAATAAGTATATAAGTAAATAAAAAATGAGAAAAAAGAAGGAATATTTCATATATGATGAAGATTTTGGTGAATTATTTAAACTTCATTGAGGATAACATAGACGTTGTCGCAATTATACCACTAGAGCAAATAATGAAAAAACGGAAAAAGAAAGAAAGAAAGAAAGGAAGAAATGAAGGAAGGAAGAAATGAAGGAAGGAAGAATGAAAGGAAGGAAGGAAGGAGGGAAGGAAAAGAACCAAAAAAAGCAAAAGAGATAAACAAAATGGAAAACAAAACCCTGAAGTTTGCACGGTGGGTAATTGATAAAAAAATTGATTAATTACTTAATTAGTTAGTTAGTTAGTTCTATTATTCTGAATTTATAATCATCTTCTCATAAAGTCTTCATGGCACATTTCTTTCTTTATCTTCCCATTTGCCTCTCTTCTTTGTTTTTTGTACTCTATTCATTTTATATATTTTATTTTATTATATATGTATGTATATACACTTTTTTCTTCATTTTTCTTAAAAGACAATTACATAGATAGAGACAGACAGAAAGAGGCTCTTTACTACTTGTAGTCTGGTAGAAGCCATAAAAAAAACCAACTTATTCTCATTAACTAACTAACTAACTAATTACCTACCTAACTAAATGACTGACTAACTACCTTTACTTACTACTTAACTGACTAACTAATTAATTGTTCTTCACATTTGTTTTTCATTCTTCACATTTTTTTCTTTGCTCGGCCGGGATTCGAACCTGCAGCTTTTGGATGGGTGGGCGTCTGAAGGCGTGCCTTTTCAGACTTATGTCTTACCCCACTGCTAACAGACACCTACTCTACATTGAGAAATGTAGTGACGCACGAACGCAGTGCGCATATGCACTCGGCTCACTACCGGAACCGGAAGGTGCACCTCGCATGAGCAGTGCTCACTTGTCAGCAGACGACAGGGCGGGAGGAAGAAGCTACGATTCGACTCGCAGCCCCCGACGAGTACGCATCACCTCGAGCTGCGCACCCGAAGACAACCATCAAGACAGTCTACCCAGCCTCTACACCTTCCCGTAACGGACGCCCGTCCTCGGCCAAGCAGCCAAGAGCGACGTGCGGCGTCCAGTGACTACCACCGGCTGTGACAACCAACCACCATTGTCTGCGGGACCAGACGTGGCATTCCGCCTTCCCTGGTCACGCCGTCAGCTGTTCGACCCTCTGAGGAAAGCTGCAAGCTCGGCTTGGACAGAGAGCGTCACAGACTGACCACCCACTCGCCATTCCAGTACTGCAGGGTGAGTTGCACTGTGTGCGTGTGTATGTGTTTGTGTGCATAAGAAGAAACCCCAATACTAGGAATAGTTATGGCACTGTTTAGACATGACACGCTAAGCCACCCTTCTAAAGTGTAGGGTAAACACTTTAGAAATTTACGCCTTTTGAAGTTCACTTTTGTTCCTCCCTAAGCAGCAGCTAGTTGAAATATTCAGTTGTTTCCTACACAAGTCTGTTCGTATGCCTGTTAGGAGTCTTCCGGCAACTTTAGAAAGTATGCTGAACTCAGCACTGCAGAACATGACGCTATCCCCGTTCAAAACTGAAGGCAAAGGAAAGCACATTGTCGTCGTCCTGAGGTTCAATACTATAACCGATTATTCCCTGTCACGTTACTACCACAGCGTCCATGCTGTGTATCGCAGAAAATGCCCCCTCCAGGTAAACAGGATAACACTGTGAAACACAGAAGCCAAGGGTAGGCAAGGCAGCCTTTTCATCTCCATCTGCTTTATTTTTGCCAACTCTGCCCAGTTTGTTCTATGGTGCTGATGCTGACAGTGAAAACATTGTTTATACTGATAAACATGTAGCTGACAATGATCATCGTTTGCCTGCTTCTGTTTCCCAGTCTTTGTATGACACTCAAAACAATGAATGGCAAATCAACATGAAACTGTGTGGCGCCAATACACAGTTACTGATAGTGTGCCATGACTCTGAGAAAAAAGTGCGTAGCAGAAACAGATTTGCATATGACTGTTAGTGTAAAAAATACTGAAGGCTATGAACAGGAAAATACTACAACTCAACGTGATTCAAAATCGATGCATTTACCCAACACAGAGCAGAAATCTAATGTTAGAACATCAAGCACATGTGGCACAGACAGCGCCTAGCTCACTACAGAAGCTGATGTGCAGCAGCACACAGAATCTTGTCAACAAAACATTCACACACAAATAATGGCAACTATTGAGGAAAGAGGGAACACCTTGGTCAATCTCCTCCGTGCTTGTTGTGGCCAATTTCAACACATCACTTCTAGCTGGAGCAAAGATGTTGTGAAAGGAAATCCTCACTAGGACCCATCGTGACTGTTGTGTTGTAAAGTTGTGAAGTGGACTATTACTATGTGTGATTGACAGTCCAGGGATTAGTTACAAATATGTTTAATACCACGATGTGGGATCCATGTCACGATGAATGTTTGTAAAGGCCAATTGTACAACGTTGTTTCCACATAAGTATCGTATATCTGCCTCCCTGCTCACTGCATTTCCCCCAGCCCTCATCCCTACCCTGTTCCCCCATCCCATTCGTCCACAGTCCGTTTTTTGTGAATGGGCCTTAATAGCCTAAACCACATTAAAGTATTGGCATTCGTATTCTCTCTCTCTCTCTCTCTCTCTCTCTCTCTCTGTCTGTCTGTCTGAAAAGTGAGAAATTGAATACGTATGCAAATTAATACCTACATACATAAATAAATGCCTTAATAAATAAAGAAATGATAAAGAAATATATAAAGAAAAAGATAAATAAGTAAATAAGTATATAAGTAAATTTTTTAAAAAAATGAGAAAAAAGAAGGAATATTTCATATATGATGAAGATTTTGGTGAATTATGAAAACTTCATTGAGGATAACATAGTGGTTGTCGCAATTATACCACTAGAGCAAATAATGAAAAAACGGAAGAAGAAAGAAAGAAAGGAAGGAAGGAATGAAGGAAGGAAGAATGAAAGGAAGGAAGGAGGGAAGGAAAAGAACCAAAAAAGCAAAAGAGATAAACAAAATGGAAAACAAATCCCTGAAGTCTGCGTGGTGGGTAAGTGAAAAAAGAATTGATTAATTACTTAATTAGTTAGTTAGTTAGTTCTTTTATTCTGAATTTATAATCATCTTCTCATAACGTCTTCATGGCACATTTCTTTCTTTGTCTTCCTATTTCCATTTCTTTGGTTTTTGTACTCTATTCATTTATTTTATTTTATTTTATTTTATTATATATGTATGTATATACACATTTTTTTGTGTGGACATTTTTCTTAAAAGACAATTACAAAGGTAGAGACAGATAGAAAGAGACTCTTTACTACTTGTAGTCTGGTAGAAGCCAAAAAAAAAGAAAAAAGAGATAAAACTTATTCTCATTAACTAACTAATTAGTTAAATAGCTAACTACCTACTTAACTAACTGACTGACTAAATACCTTACTTACTACTTAACTAACTAATTAACTGTTCTTCACATTTGTTTTTCATTCTTCACATTTTTTTCTCTTGCTCGGCCGGGATTCGACCCGCAGCTTTTGGATGGGTGGGCATCTGAAGGCGTGCCTTTTCAGACGGATGTCTTACCCCCACTGCTAATAGACACCTACTCTACATTGAGAAATTTATGCCTTTTGAAGTTCCCTTTTGTTCCTCCCTAAGCAGCAGCTAGTTGAAATATTCAGTTGTTTCCTACACAAGTCTGTTCGTATGCCTGTTAGGAGTCTCCCGGCAACTTTAGAAAGTATGCTGAACTCAGCACTGCACAACATGACGCTATCCCCGTTCAAAACTGAAGGCAAAGGAAAGCACATTGTCGTCGTCCTGAGGTTCAATACTATAACCGATTATTCCCTGTCACGTTACTACCACAGCGTCCATGCTGTGTATCGCAGAAAATGCCCCCTCTCAGGTAAACAGGATAACACTGTGAAACACAGAAGAAGCCAAGGGTAGGCAAGGCAGCCTTTTCATCTCCATCTGCTTTATTTTTGCCAACTCTGCCCAGTTTGTTCTATGGTGCTGATGCTGACAGTGAAAACATTGTTTATACTGATAAACATGTAGCTGACAATGATCATCGTCTGCCTGCTTGTTTCCCAGTCTTTGTATGACACTCAAAACAATGAATGGCAAATCAACATGAAACTGTGTGGCGCCAATGTGCAGTTACTGATAGTGTGCCATGACTCTGAGAAAAACGTGCGTAGCAGAAACAGATTTGCATATGACTGTTAGTGTAAGAAATACTGAAGGCTATGAACAGGAAAATACTACAACCCAACGTGATTCAAAATCGATGCATTTACCCAACACAGAGCAGAAATCTAATGTTAGAACATCAAGCACATGTGGCACAGACAGCGCCTAGCTCACTACAGAAGCTGATGTGCAGCAGCACACAGAATCTTGTCAACAAAACATTCACACACAAATAATGGCAACTATTGAGGAAAGAGGGAACACCTTGGTCAATCTCCTCCGTGTTTGTTGTGGCCAATTTCAACACATCACTTCTAGCTGGAGCAAAGATGTTGTGAAAGGAAATCCTCACTAGGACCCATCGTGACTGTTGTGTTGTAAAGTTGTGAAGTGGACTATTACTATGTGTGATTGACAGTCCAGGGATTAGTTACAAATATGTTTAATACTACGATGTGGGATCCATGTCACGATGAATGTTTGTAAAGGCCAATTGTACAACGTTGTTTCCACATAAGTATCGTATATCTGCCTCCCTGCTCACTGCATTTCCCCCAGCCCTCATCCCTACCCTGTTCCCCCATCCCATTCGTCCACAGTCCGTTTTTTGTGAATGGGCCTTAATAGCCTAAACCACATTAAAGTATTGGCATTCGTATTCTCTCTCTCTCTCTCTCTCTCTCTCTCTTCTGTCTGTCTTCTGTCTGTCTGTCTGAAAAGTGACAAATTGAATACGTATGCAAATTAATACCTACATACATAAATAAATGCCTTAATAAATAAAGAAATGATAAAGAAATATATAAAGAAAAAGATAAATAAGTAAATAAGTATATAAGTAAATTAAAAAAAAAGAGAGAAAAAAGAAGGAATATTTCATATATGACCAAGATTTTCGTGAATTATCAAAACTTCATTGAGGATAACATAGTCGTTGTCGCAATTATACCACTAGAGCAAATAATGAAAAAACGGAAGTAGAAAGAAAGAAAGGAAGGAAGGAAGGAATGAATGAATGAAGGAAGGAAGAATGAAAGGAAGGAAAGAGGGAAGGAAAAGAACCAAAAAAGCAAAAGAGATAAACAAAATGGAAAACAAATCCCTGAAGTCTGCGTGGTGGGTAAGTGAAAAAAGAATTGATTAATTACTTAATTAGTTAGTTAGTTAGTTCTTTTATTCTGAATTTATAATCATCTTCTCATAACGTCTTCATGGCACATTTCTTTCTTTGTCTTCCTATTTCCATTTCTTTGGTTTTTGTACTCTATTCATTTATTTTATTTTATTTTATTATATATGTATGTATATACACATTTTTTTGTGTGGACATTTTTCTTAAAAGACAATTACAAAGGTAGAGACAGATAGAAAGAGACTCTTTACTACTTGTAGTCTGGTAGAAGCAAAAAAAAAAAGAAAAAAGAGATAAAACTTATTCTCATTAACTAATTAGTTAAATAGCTAACTACCTACTTAACTAACTGACTGACTAAATACCTTACTTACTACTTAACTAACTAACTAATTAACTGTTCTTCACATTTGTTTTTCATTCTTCACATTTTTTTTTTGCTCGGCCGGGATTCGACCCGCACCTTTTGGATGGGTGGGCGTCTGAAGGCGTGCCTTTTCAGACGGATGTCTTACCCCACTGCTAATAGACACCTACTCTACATTGAGAAATTTATGCCTTTTGAAGTTCCCTTTTGTTCCTCCCTAAGCAGCAGCTAGTTGAAATATTCAGTTGTTTCCTACACAAGTCTGTTCGTATGCCTGTTAGGAGTCTCCCGGCAACTTTAGAAAGTATGCTGAACTCGGCACTGCACAACATGACGCTATCCCCGTTCAAAACTGAAGGCAAAGGAAAGCACATTGTCGTCGTCCTGAGGTTCAATACTATAACCGATTATTCCCTGTCACGTTACTACCACAGCGTCCATGCTGTGTATCGCAGAAAATGCCCCCTCCAGGTAAACAGGATAACACTGTGAAAACAGACAGAAGCCAAGGGTAGGCAAGGCAGCCTTTTCATCTCTATCTGCTTTATTTTTGCCAACTCTGCCCAGTTTGTTCTATGGTGCTGATGCTGACAGTGAAAACATTGTTTATACTGATAAACATGTAGCTGACAATGATCATCGTTTGCCTGCTTCTGTTTCCCAGTCTTTGTATGACACTCAAAACAATGAATGGCAAATCAACATGAAACTGTGTGGCGCCAATGTACAGTTACTGATAGTGTGCCATGACTGAGAAAAAAGTGCGTAGCAGAAACAGATTTGCATATGACTGTTAGTGTAAGAAATACTGAAGGCTATGAACAGGAAAATACTACAACCCAACGTGATTCAAAATCGATGCATTTATCCAACACAGAGCACAAATCTAATGTTAGAACATCAAGCACATGTGGCACAGACAGTGCCTAGCTCACTACAGAAGCTGATGTGCAGCAGCACACAGAATCTTGTCAACAAAACATTCACACACAAATAATGGCAACTATTGAGGAAAGAGGGAACACCTTGGTCAATCTCCTCCGTGTTTGTTGTGGCCAATTTCAACACATCACTTCTAGCTGGAGCAAAGATGTTGTGAAAGGAAATCCTCACTAGGACCCATCGTGACTGTTGTGTTGTAAAGTTGTGAAGTGGACTATTACTATGTGTGATTGACAGTCCAGGGATTAGTTACAAATATGTTTAATACTACGATGTGGGATCCATGTCACGATGAATGTTTGTAAAGGCCAATTGTACAACGTTGTTTCCACATAAGTATCGTATATCTGCCTCCCTGCTCACTGCATTTCCCCCAGCCCTCATCCCTAACCTGTTCCCCCATCCCATTCGTCCACAGTCCGTTTTTTGTGAATGGGCCTTAATAGCCTAAACCACATTAAAGTATTGGCATTCGTATTCTCTCTCTCACTCTCTCTCTCTCTCTCTCTCTCTCTCTCTCTCTCTCTCTCTCTGTCTGTCTGTCTGTCTGAAAAGTGACAAATTGAATACGTATGCAAATTAATACCTACATACATAAATAAATGCCTTAATAAATAAAGAAATGATAAAGAAATATATAAAGAAAAAGATAAATAAGTAAATAAGTATATAAGTAAATTTTTTTAAAAATGAGAAAAAAGAAGGAATATTTCATATATGATGAAGATTTTGGTGAATTATCAAAACTTCATTGAGGATAACATAGTCGTTGTCGCAATTATACCACTAGAGCAAATAATGAAAAAACGGAAGTAGAAAGAAAGAAAGGAAGGAAGGAAGGAATGAATGAATGAAGGAAGGAAGAATGAAAGGAAGGAAGGAGGGAAGGAAAAGAACCAAAAAAGCAAAAGAGATAAACAAAATGGAAAACAAATCCCTGAAGTCTGCGTGGTGGGTAAGTGAAAAAAGAATTGATTAATTACTTAATTAGTTAGTTAGTTAGTTCTTTTATTCTGAATTTATAATCATCTTCTCATAACGTCTTCATGGCACATTTCTTTCTTTGTCTTCCTATTTCCATTTCTTTGGTTTTTGTACTCTATTCATTTATTTTATTTTATTTTATTATATATGTATGTATATACACATTTTTTTTGTAGACATTTTTCTTAAAAGACAATTACAAAGGTAGAGACAGATAGAAAGAGACTCTTTACTACTTGTAGTCTGGTAGAAGCAAAAAAAAAAAGAAAAAAGAGATAAAACTTATTCTCATTAACTAATTAGTTAAATAGCTAACTACCTACTTAACTAACTGACTGACTAAATACCTTACTTACTACTTAACTAACTAACTAATTAACTGTTCTTCACATTTGTTTTTCATTCTTCACATTTTTTTCTTTGCTCGGCCGGGATTCGACCCGCAGCTTTTGGATGGGTGGGCGTCTGAAGGCGTGCCTTTTCAGACGGATGTCTTACCCCACTGCTAATAGACACCTACTCTACATTGAGAAATTTATGCCTTTTGAAGTTCCCTTTTGTTCCTCCCTAAGCAGCAGCTAGTTGAAATATTCAGTTGTTTCCTACACAAGTCTGTTCGTATGCCTGTTAGGAGTCTCCCGGCAACTTTAGAAAGTATGCTGAACTCGGCACTGCACAACATGACGCTATCCCCGTTCAAAACTGAAGGCAAAGGAAAGCACATTGTCGTCGTCCTGAGTTTCAATACTATAACCGATTATTCCCTGTCACGTTACTATCACAGCGTCCATGCTGTGTATCGCAGAAAATGCCCCCTCCAGGTAAACAGGATAACACTGTGAAACACAGAAGAAGCCAAGGGTAGGCAAGGCAGCCTTTTCATCTCTATCTGCTTTATTTTTGCCAACTCTGCCCAGTTTGTTCTATGGTGCTGATGCTGAGAGTGAAAACATTGTTTATACTGATAAACATGTAGCTGACAATGATCATCGTTTGCCTGCTTCTGTTTCCCAGTCTTTGTATGACACTCAAAACAATGAATGGCAAATCAACATGAAACTGTGTGGCGCCAATGTACAGTTACTGATAGTGTGCCATGACTCTGAGAAAAAAGTGCGTAGCAGAAACAGATTTGCATATGACTGTTAGTGTAAGAAATACTGAAGGCTATGAACAGGAAAATACTACAACCCAACGTGATTCAAAATCGATGCATTTATCCAACACAGAGCAGAAATCTAATGTTAGAACATCAAGCACATGTGGCACAGACAGCGCCTAGCTCACTACAGAAGCTGATGTGCAGCAGCACACAGAATCTTGTCAACAAAACATTCACACACAAATAATGGCAACTATTGAGGAAAGAGGGAACACCTTGGTCAATCTCCTCCGTGTTTGTTGTGGCCAATTTCAACACATCACTTCTAGCTGGAGCAAAGATGTTGTGAAAGGAAATCCTCACTAGGACCCATCGTGACTGTTGTGTTGTAAAGTTGTGAAGCGGACTATTACTATGTGTGATTGACAGTCCAGGGATTAGTTACAAATATGTTTAATACTACGATGTGGGATCCATGTCACGATGAATGCTTGTAAAGGCCAATTGTACAACGTTGTTTCCACATAAGTATCGTATATCTGCCTCCCTGCTCACTGCATTTCCCCCAGCCCTCATCCCTACCCTGTTCCCCCATCCCATTCGTCCCTAGTCCGTTTTTTTGTGAATGGGCCTTAATAGCCTAAACCACATTAAAGTATTGGCATTCGTATTCTCTCTCTCTCTCTCTCTCTCTCTCTCTCTCTCTCTCTCTCTCTCTCTCTCTCTCTCTTTCTCTCTAACTCTCTCTCTCTCTCTTTCTCTCTCTCTGTCTGTCTGTCTGTATGTCTGAAAAGTGAGAAATTGAATACGTATGCAAATTAATACCTACATACATAAATAAATGCCTTAATAAATAAAGAAATGATAAAGAAATGTGTAAAGAAAAAGATAAATAAGTAAATAAGTATATAAGTAAATAAAAAAATGAGAAAAAAGAAGGAATATTTCATATATGATGAAGATTTTGGTGAATTATGAAAACTTCATTGAGGATAACATAGACGTTGTCGCAATTATACCACTAGAGCAAATAATGAAAAAACGGAAAAAGACAGAAAGAAAGGAAGGAAGGAAGGAAGGAAGGAAGGAATGAAGGAAGGAAGAATGAAAGTAAGGAATGAGGGAAGGAAAAGAACCAAAAAAGCAAAAGTGATAAACAAAATGGAAAACAAATCCCTGAAGTCTGCACAGTGGGTAAGTGAAAAAAGAATTGATTAATTACTTAATTAGTTAGTTAGTTAGTTCTATTATTCTGAATTTATAATCATCTTCTCATAACGTCTTCATGGCACATTTCTTTCTTTGTCTTCCTATTTCCATCTCTTCTTTGGTTTTTGTACTCTATTCATTTATTGTATTTTATTTTATTTTATATATATGCATGTATACACACAATTTTTTTGACATTTTTCTTAAAAGACAATTACAAAGGTAGAGACAGATAGAAAGAGGCTCTTTACTACTTATAGTCTGGTAGAAGCCAAAAAAAAGAAAAAAGAGATAAAACGTATTCTCATTAACTAACTAACTATTTAAATAGCTAACTACCTACTTAACTAACCGACTGATTAACTACCTTACTTACTACTTAACTAACTAACTAATTAACTGTTCTTCACATTTGTTTTTCATTCTTCACATTTTTTTCTTTGCTCGGCCGGGATTCGAACCCGCAGCTTTTGGATGGGTGGGCGTCTGAAGGCGTGCCTTTTCGGACGGATGTCTTACCCCACTGCTAATAGACACCTACTCTACATTGAGAAATTTATGCCTTTTGAAGTTCCCTTTTGTTCCTCCCTAAGCAGCAGCTAGTTGAAATATTCAGTTGTTTCCTACACAAGTCTGTTCGTATGCCTGTTAGGAGTCTCCCGGCAACTTTAGAAAGTATGCTGAACTCAGCACTACAGAACATGACGCTATCCCCATTCAAAACTGAAGGCAAAGGAAAGCACATTGTCGTCGTCCTGAGGTTCAATACTATAACCGATTATTCCTGTCACGTTACTACCACAGCGTCCATGCTGTATATCGCAGAAAATGCCCCCTCCAGGTAAACAGGATAACACTGTGAAACACAGAAGAAGCCAAGGCTAGGCAAGGCAGCCTTTTCATCTCTATCTGCTTTATTTTTGCCAACTCTGCCAGTTTGTTCTATGGTGCTGATGCTGACAGTGAAAACATTGTTTATACTGATAAACATGTAGCTGACAATGATCATCGTCTGCCTGCTTCTGTTTCCCAGTCTTTGTGTGACGCTCAAAACAATGAATGGCAAATCAACATGAAACTGTGTGGCGCCAATACACAGTTACTGATAGTGTGCCATGACTCTGAGAAAAAAGTGCGTAGCAGAAACAGATTTGCATATGACTGTTAGTGTAAGAAATACTGAAGGCTATGAACAGGAAAATACTACAACCCAACGTGATTCAAAATCGATGCATTTACCCAACACAGAGCAGAAATCTAATGTTAGAACATCAAGCACATGTGGCACAGACAGCGCCTAGCTCACTACAGAAGCTGATGTGCAGCAGCACACAGAATCTTGTCAACAAAACATTCACACACAAATAATGGCAACTATTGAGGAAAGAGGGAACACCTTGGTCAATCTCCTCCGTGTTTGTTGTGGCCAATTTCAACACATCACTTCTAGCTGGAGCAAAGATGTTGTGAAAGGAAATCCTCACTAGGACCCATCGTGACTGTTGTGTTGTAAAGTTGTGAAGTGGACTATTACTATGTGTGATTGACAGTCCAGGGATTAGTTACAAATATGTTTAATACCACGATGTGGGATCCATGTCACGATGAATGTTTGTAAAGGCCAATTGTACAACGTTGTTTCCACATAAGTATCGTATATCTGCCTCCCTGCTCACTGCATTTCCCCCAGCCCTCATCCCTAACCTGTTCCCCCATCCCATTCGTCCACAGTCCGTTTTTTGTGAATGGGCCTTAATAGCCTAAACCACATTAAAGTATTGGCATTCATATTCTCTCTCTCACTCTCTCTCTCTCTCTCTCTCTCTCTCTCTCTGTGTCTGTCTGTCTGTCTGTCTGTCTGAAAAGTGACAAATTGAATACGTATGCAAATTAATACCTACATACATAAATAAATGCCTTAATAAATAAAGAAATGATAAAGAAATATATAAAGAAAAAGATAAATAAGTATATAAGTATATAAGTAAATTTTTTAAAAAATGAGAAAAAAGAAGGAATATTTCATATATGATGAAGATTTTGGTGAATTATCAAAACTTCATTGAGGATAACATAGTCGTTGTCGCAATTATACCACTAGAGCAAATAATGAAAAAACGGAAGTAGAAAGAAAGGAAGGAAGGAAGGAAGGAAGGAATGAATGAAGGAAGGAAGAATGAAAGGAAGGAAGGAGGGAAGGAAAAGAACCAAAAAAGCAAAAGAGATAAACAAAATGGAAAACAAATCCCTGAAGTCTGCGCGGTGGGTAAGTGAAAAAAGAATTGATTAATTACTTAATTAGTTAGTTATTTAGTTCTTTTATTCTGAATTTATAATCATCTTCTCATAACGTCTTCATGGCACATTTCTTTCTTTGTCTTCCTATTTCCATTTCTTTGGTTTTTGTACTCTCTTCATTTATTTTATTTTATTTTATTATATATGTATGTATATACACATTTTTTTTTGTGGACATTTTTCTTAAAAGACAATTACAAAGGTAGAGACAGATAGAAAGAGACTCTTTACTACTTGTAGTCTGGTAGAAGCAAAAAAAAAGAAAAAAGAGATAAAACTTATTCTCATTAACTAATTAGTTAAATAGCTAACTACCTATTTAACTGACTGACTAAATACCTTACTTACTACTTAACTAACTAACTAATTAACTGTTCTTCACATTTGTTTTTCATTCTTCACATTTTTTTCTTTGCTCGGCCGGGATTCGAACCCGCAGCTTTTGGATGGGTGGGCGTCTGAAGGCGTGCCTTTTCGGACGGATGTCTTACCCCACTGCTAATAGACACCTACTCTACATTGAGAAATTTATGCCTTTTGAAGTTCCCTTTTGTTCCTCCTAAGCAGCAGCTAGTTGAAATATTCAGTTGTTTCCTACACAAGTCTGTTCGTATGCCTGTTAGGAGTCTCCCGGCAACTTTAGAAAGTATGCTGAACTCGGCACTGCACAACATGACGCTATCCCCGTTCAAAACTGAAGGCAAAGGAAAGCACATTGTCGTCGTCCTGAGGTTCAATACTATAACCGATTATTCCCTGTCACGTTACTATCACAGCGTCCATGCTGTGTATCGCAGAAAATGCCCCCTCCAGGTAAACAGGATAACACTGTGAAACACAGAAGAAGCCAAGGCTAGGCAAGGCAGCCTTTTCATCTCTATCTGCTTTATTTTTGCCAACTCTGCCCAGTTTGTTCTATGGTGCTGATGCTGACAGTGAAAACATTGTTTATACTGATAAACATGTAGCTGACAATGATCATCGTTTGCCTGCTTCTGTTTCCCAGTCTTTGTATGACACTCAAAACAATGAATGGCAAATCAACATGAAACTGTGTGGCGCCAATGTACAGTTACTGATAGTGTGCCATGACTCTGAGAAAAAAGTGCGTAGCAGAAACAGATTTGCATATGACTGTTAGTGTAAGAAATACTGAAGGCTATGAACAGGAAAATACTACAACCCAACGTGATTCAAAATCGATGCATTTATCCAACACAGAGCACAAATCTAATGTTAGAACATCAAGCACATGTGGCACAGACAGCGCCTAGCTCACTACAGAAGCTGATGTGCAGCAGCACACAGAATCTTGTCAACAAAACATTCACACACAAATAATGGCAACTATTGAGGAAAGAGGGAACACCTTGGTCAATCTCTCCGTGTTTGTTGTGGCCAATTTCAACGCATCACTTCTAGCTGGAGCAAAGATGTTGTGAAAGGAAATCCTCACTAGGACCCATCGTGACTGTTGTGTTGTAAAGTTGTGAAGTGGACTATTACTATGTGTGATTGACAGTCCAGGGATTAGTTACAAATATGTTTAATACTACGATGTGGGATCCATGTCACGATGAATGTTTGTAAAGGCCAATTGTACAACGTTGTTTCCACATAAGTATCGTATATCTGCCTCCCTGCTCACTGCATTTCCCCCAGCCCTCATCCCTACCCTGTTCCCCATCCATTCGTCCACAGTCCGTTTTTTTGTGAATGGGCCTTAATAGCCTAAACCACATTAAAGTATTGGCATTCGTATTCTCTCTCTCTCTCTCTCTCTCTCTCTAACTCTCTCTCTCTTTCTCTCTCTCTCTTTGTCTCTCTCTGTCCGTCTGTCTATGTCTGAAAAGTGAGAAATTGAATACGTATGCAAATTATTACCTACATACCTAAATAAATGCCTTAATAAATAAAGAAATGATAAAGAAATGTGTAAAGAAAAAGATAAATATAGTATATAAGTAAATAAAAAAATGAGAAAAAAGAAGGAATATTTCATATATGATGAAGATTTTGGTGAATATGAAAACTTATTGAAGATAGACATAGACGTTGTCGCAATTATACACTAGAGCAAATAATGAAAAAACGGAAAAGACAGAAAGAAAGGAAGGAAGGAAGGAAGGAAGGAAGGAATGAAGGAAGGAAGAATGAAAGTAAGGAATGAGGGAAGGAAAAGAACCAAAAAAGCAAAAGAGATAAACAAAATGGAAAACAAATCCCTGAAGTCTGCACGGTGGGTAAGTGAAAAAAGAATTGATTAATTACTTAATTAGTTAGTTAGTTAGTTCTATTATTCTGAATTTATAATCATCTTCTCATAACGTCTTCATGGCACATTTCTTTCTTTGTCTTCCTATTTCCATCTCTTCTTTGGTTTTTGTACTCTATTCATTTATTTTATTTTATTTTATTTTATTTTATTTTATATATATGTATGTATACACACAATTTTTTTGACATTTTTCTTAAAAGACAATTACAAAGGTGGAGACAGATAGAAAGAGACTCTTTACTACTTATAGTCTGGTAGTAGCCAAAAAAAAGAAAAAAGAGATAAAAAGTTTTCTCATTAACTAACTAACTAATTAAATAGCTAACTACCTACTTAACTAACCGACTGATTAACTACCTTACTTACTACTTAACTAACTAACTAATTAACTGTTCTTCACATTTGTTTTTCATTCTTCACATTTTTTTCTTTGCTCGGCCGGGATTCGACCCGCATCTTTTGGATGGGTGGGCGTCTGAAGGCGTGCCTTTTCAGACGGATGTCTTACCCCACTGCTAATAGACACCTACTCTACATTGAGAAATTTATGCCTTTTGAAGTTCCCTTTTGTTCCTCCCTAAGCAGCAGCTAGTTGAAATATTCAGTTGTTTCCTACACAAGTCTGTTCGTATGCCTGTTAAGAGTCTCCCGGCAACTTTAGAAAGTATGCTGAACTCAGCACTACAGAACATGACGCTATCCCATTCAAAACTGAAGGCAAAGGAAAGCACATTGTCGTCGTCCTGAGGTTCAATACTATAACCGATTATTCCCTGTCACGTTACTACCACAGCGTCCATGCTGTGTATCGCAGAAAATGCCCCCTCCAGGTAAACAGGATAACACTGTGAAACACAGAAGAAGCCAAGGGTAGGCAAGGCAGCCTTTTCATCTCTATCTGCTTTATTTTTGCCAACTCTGCCCAGTTTGTTCTATGGTGCTGATGCTGACAGTGAAAACATTGTTTATACTGATAAACATGTAGCTGACAATGATCATCGTTTGCCTGCTTCTGTTTCCCAGTCTTTGTATGACACTCAAAACAATGAATGGCAAATCAACATGAAACTGTGTGGCGCCAATGTACAGTAACTGATAGTGTGCCATGACTCTGAGAAAAAAGTGCGTAGCAGAAACAGATTTGCATATGACTGTTAGTGTAAAAAATACTGAAGGCTATAAACAGGAAAATACTACAACCCAACGTGATTCAAAATCGATGCATTTACCAACAGAGCAGAAATCTAATGTTAGAACATCAAGCACATGTGGCACAGACAGCGCCTAGCTCACTACAGAAGCTGATGTGCAGCAGCACACAGAATCTTGTCAACAAAACATTCACACACAAATAATGGCAACTATTGAGGAAAGAGGGAACACCTTGGTCAATCTCTTCCGTGTTTGTTGTGGCCAATTTCAACACATCACTTCTAGCTGGAGCAAAGATGTTGTGAAAGGAAATCCTCACTAGGACCCATCGTGACTGTTGTGTTGTAAAGTTGTGAAGTGGACTATTACTATGTGTGATTGACAGTCCAGGGATTAGTTACAAATATGTTTAATACTACGATGTGGGATCCATGTCACGATGAATGTTTGTAAAGGCCAATTGTACAACGTTGTTTCCACATAAGTATCGTATATCTGCCTCCCTGCTCACTGCATTTCCCCAGCCCTCATCCCTACCCTGTTCCCCATCCCATTCGTCCACAGTCCGTTTTTTGTGAATGGGCCTTAATAGCCTAAACCACATTAAAGTATTGGCATTCGTATTCTCTCTCTCTCTCACTCTCTCTCTCTCTCTCTCTCTCTCTCTCTCTCTCTCTCTCTCTCTCTCTCTTCTGTGTCTGTCTGTCTGTCTGTCTGTCTGAAAAGTGAGAAATTGAATACGTATGCAAATTAATACCTACATACATAAATAAATGCCTTAATAAATAAAGAAATGATAAAGAAATATATAAAGAAAAAGATAAATAAGTAAATAAGTATATAAGTAAATTTTAAAAAAAATGAGAGAAAAAAGAAGGAATATTTCATATATGATGAAGATTTTGGTGAATTATCAAAACTTCATTGAGGATAACATAGTCGTTGTCGCAATTATACCACTAGAGCAAATAATGAAAAAAACGGAAGAAGAAAGAAAGAAAGAAAGGAAGGAAGGAAGGAATGAATGAAGGAAGGAAGAATGAAAGGAAGGAAGGAGGGAGGAAGGAAAAGAACCAAAAAAGCAAAAGAGATAAAACAAAATGGAAAACAAATCCCTGAAGTCTGCACGGTGGGTAAGTGAAAAAAGAATTGATTAATTACTTAATTAGTTAGTTATTTAGTTCTTTTATTCTGAATTTATAATCATCTTCTCATAACGTCTTCATGGCACATTTCTTTCTTTGTCTTCCTATTTCCATCTCTTCTTTGGTTTTTGTACTCTATTCATTTATTGTATTTTATTTTATTATATATGTATGTATATACACATTTTTTTGGACATTTTTCTTAAAAGACAATTACAAAGGTAGAGACAGATAGAAAGAGGCTCTTTACTACTTATAGTCTGGTAGAAGCCAAAAAAAGAAAAAAGAGATAAAACATATTCTCATTAACTAACTAACTATTAAATAGCTAACTACCTACTTAACTAACCGACTGACTAACTACCTTACTTACTACTTAACTAACTAACTAACTGTTCTTCACATTTGTTTTTCATTCTTCACA
Source organism: Conus canariensis (assembly GCA_033310375.1). Classification (NCBI taxonomy): domain Eukaryota; kingdom Metazoa; phylum Mollusca; class Gastropoda; order Neogastropoda; family Conidae; genus Conus; species Conus canariensis. The sequence goes on from CM065721.1 coordinate 53,598,141, forward strand.
TTTTTTTCTTTGCTCGGCCGGGATTCGAACCCGCAGCTTTTGGATGGGTGGGCGTCTGAAGGCGTGCCTTTTCAGACGGATGTCTTACCCACTGCTAATAGACACCTACTCGACATTGAGAAATTTATGCCTTTTGAAGTTCCCTTTTGTTCCTCCCTAAGCAGCAGCTAGTTGAAATATTCAGTTGTTTCCTACACAAGTCTGTTCGTATGCTGTTAGGAGTCTCCCGGCAACTTTAGAAAGTATGCTGAACTCAGCACTGCACAACATGACGCTATCCCCGTTCAAAACTGAAGGCAAAGGAAAGCACATTGTCGTCGTCCTGAGGTTCAATACTATAACCGATTATTCCCTGTCACGTTACTACCACAGCGTCCATGCTGTGTATCGCAGAAAATGCCCCCTCCAGGTAAACAGGATAACACTGTGAAACACAGAAGAAGCCAAGGCTAGGCAAGGCAGCCTTTTCATCTCTATCTGCTTTATTTTTGCCAACTCTGCCCAGTTTGTTCTATGGTGCTGATGCTGACAGTGAAAACATTGTTTATACTGATAAACATGTAGCTGACAATGATCATCGTTTGCCTGCTTCTGTTTCCCAGTCTTTGCATGACACTCAAAACAATGAATGGCAAATCAACATGAAACTGTGTGGCGCCAATACACAGTTACTGATAGTGTGCCATGACTCTGAGAAAAAAGTGCGTAGCAGAAACAGATTTGCATATGACTGTTAGTGTAAGAAATACTGAAGGCTATGAACAGGAAAATACTACAACCCAACGTGATTCAAAATCGACGCATTTATCCAACACAGAGCACAAATCTAATGTTAGAACATCAAGCACATGTAGCACAGACAGCGCCTAGCTCACTACAGAAGCTGATGTGCAGCAGCACACAGAATCTTGTCAACAAAACATTCACACCAAATAATGGCAACTATTGAGGAAAGAGGGAACACCTTGGTCAATCTCCTCCGTGTTTGTTGTGGCCAATTTCAACACATCACTTCTAGCTGGAGCAAAGATGTTGTGAAAGGAAATCCTCACTAGGACCATCGTGACTGTTGTGTTGTAAAGTTGTGAAGTGGACTATTACTATGTGTGATTGACAGTCCAGGGATTAGTTACAAATATGTTTAATACCACGATGTGGGATCCATGTCACGATGAATGTTTGTAAAGGCCAATTGTACAACGTTGTTTCCACATAAGTATCGTATATCTGCCTCCCTGCTCACTGCATTTCCCCCAGCCCTCATCCCTACCCTGTTCCCCATCCCATTCGTCCACAGTCCGTTTTTTGTGAATGGGCCTTAATAGCCTAAACCACATTAAAGTATTGGTATTCGTATTCTCTCTCTCTCTCTCTCTCACTCTCTCTCTCTCTCTAACTCTCTCTCTCTCTCTCTTTCTGTCTGTCTGTCTGTCTGTCTGTCTGAAAAGTGACAAATTGAATACGTATGCAAATTAATACCTACATACATAAATAAATGCCTTAATAAATAAAGAAATGATAAAGAAATGTGTAAAGAAAAAGATAAATAAGTAAATAAGTATATAAGTAAATAAAAAAATGAGAAAAAAGAAGGAATATTTCATATATGATGAAGATTTTGGTGAATTATCAAAACTTCATTGAGGATAACATAGACGTTGTCGCAATTATACCACTAGAGCAAATAATGAAAAAACGGAAAAAGAAAGAAAGAAAGAAAGGAAGGAAGGAAGGAATGAAGGAAGGAAGAATGAAAGGAAGGAAGGAGGGAAGGAAAAGAACCAAAAAAGCAAAAGAGAAACAAAATGGAAAACAAATCCTGAAGTCTGCACGGTGGGTAAGTGAAAAAAGAATTGATTAATTACTTAATTAGTTAGTTAGTTAGTTCTATTATTCTGAATTTATAATCATCTTCTCATGTCTTCATGGCACATTTCTTTCTTTGTCTTCCTATTTCCATCTCTTCTTTGGTTTTTGTACTCTATTCATTTATTGTATTTTATTTTATTATATATGTATGTATATACACATTTTTTTGGACATTTTTCTTAAAAGACAATTACAAAGGTAGAGACAGATAGAAAGAGGCTCTTTACTACTTATAGTCTGGTAGAAGCCAAAAAAAAGAAAAAAGAGATAAAACATATTCTCATTAACTAACTAACTAATTAATAGCTAACTACCTACTTAACTAACCGACTGACTAACTACCTTACTTACTACTTAACTAACTAACTGTTCTTCACATTTGTTTTTCATTCTTCACATTTTTTTCTTTGCTCGGCCGGGATTCGAACCCACAGCTTTTGGATGGGTGGGCGTCTGAAGGCGTGCCTTTTCAGACGGATGTCTTACCCCACTGCTAATAGACACCTACTCGACATTGAGAAATTTATGCCTTTTGAAGTTCCCTTTTGTTCCTCCCTAAGCAGCAGCTAGTTGAAATATTCAGTTGTTTCCTACACAAGTCTGTTCGTATGCCTGTTAGGAGTCTCCCGGCAACTTTAGAAAGTATGCTGAACTCAGCACTGCACAACATGACGCTATCCCGTTCAAAACTGAAGGCAAAGGAAAGCACATTGTCGTCGTCCTGAGGTTCAATACTATAACCGATTATTCCCTGTCACGTTACTACCACAGCGTCCATGCTGTGTATCGCAGAAAATGCCCCTCCAGGTAAACAGGATAACACTGTGAAACACAGAAGAAGCCAAGGGTAGGCAAGGCAGCCTTTTCATCTCTATCTGCTTTATTTTTGCCAACTCTGCCCAGTTTGTTCTATGGTGCTGATTTCTGACAGTGAAAACATTGTTTATACTGATAAACATGTAGCTGACAATGATCATCGTTTGCCTGCTTCTGTTTCCCCGTCTTTGTATGACGCTCAAAACAATGAATGGCAAATCAACATGAAACTGTGTGGCGCCAATACACAGTTACTGATAGTGTGCCATGACTCTGAGAAAAAAGTTGCGTAGCAGAAACAGATTTGCATATGACTGTTAGTGTAAGAAATACTGAAGGCTATGAACAGGAAAATACTACAACCCAACGTGATTCAAAATCGATGCATTTATCCAACACAGAGCACAAATCTAATGTTAGAACATCAAGCACATGTGGCACAGACAGCGCCTAGCTCCATACAGAAGCTGATGTGCAGCAGCACACAGAATCTTGTCAACAAAACATTCACACACAAATAATTGGCAACTTTTGAGGAAAGGGGAACACCTTGGTCAATCTCCTCCGTTTTTGTTGTGGCCAATTTCAACACATCACTTTAGCTGGAGCAAAGATGTTGTGAAAGGAAATCCTCACTAGGCCCCATCGTGACTGTTGTGTGTAAAGTTGTGAAGTGGACTATTACTATGTGTGATTGACAGTCCAGGGATTAGTTACAAATTGTTTAATACACGATGTGGGATCCATGTCACGATGAATGTTTGTAAAGGCCAATTGTACAACGTTGTTTCCACATAAGTATGTATATCTGCCTCCATGCTCACTGCATTTCCCCCAGCCCTTTCATCCCTTACCCTGTTCCCCATCCCATTCGTCCACAGTCCGTTTTTTTGTGAATGGGCCTTAATAGCCTAAACCACATTAAAGTATTGGTATTCGTATTCTCTCTCTCTCTCTCTCTCACTCTCTCTCTCTCTCTAATCTCTCTCTCTCTCTCTTTCTGTCTGTCTGTCTGTCTGTCTGTCTGAAAAGTGAAAATTGAATACTTTATGCAAATTAATACCTACATATATAAATAAATGCCTTTATAAATAAAGAAATGATAAAGAAATGTGTAAAGAAAAGATAATTAAGTAAATAAGTATATAAGTAAATAATAAAATGAGAAAAAAGAAGGAATATTTATATATGATGAAGATTTTGGTGAATTATCAAAACTTCATTGTGGATAACATAGACGTTGTCGAATTATACCACTAGAGCAAATAATGAAAAAACGGAAAAAGAAGAAAGAAAGGAAGGAAGGAAGTAATGAAGGAAGGAAGGAATGAGGGAAAGGGAAAGAATGAAAGGAAGGAAGGAGGGAAGGAAAAGAACCAGAAAGCAAAAGAGATAAACAAAATGGAAAACAAATCTGAAGTCTCCCACGGTGGGTAAGTGAAAAAAGAATTGATTAATTACTTAATTAGTTAGTTAGTTAGTTCTATTATTCTGAATTTATAAATCATCTTTCTTTAAACGTTTCATGGCAAAATTTCTTTCTTTGTCGTTCCTATTTCCATCTCTTCTTTGGTTTTTGTACTCTATTCATTTATTTTATTTTTATTTTATTTTTATATGTATGTATATACACATTTTTTTGGACATTTTTCTTAAAAGACAATTACAAAGGTAGAGACAGATAGAAAGAGGCTCTTTACTACTTATAGTTGGTAGAAGCCAGAAAAAAGAAAAAGAGATAAAACATATTCTCATTAACTAATAACTATTAAATAGCTAACTACCTACTTAACTAACCGACTGACTAACTACCTTATTACGACTTAACAACTATAACTAATTAATGTTATTCACATTTGTTTTTCATTCTTCACATTTTTTTCTTTGATCGGCCGGGATTCGAACCCGCAGCTTTTGGAAAGGGTGGGCGTCTGAAGGCGTGCCTTTTGGGCGGATGTCTTATCCCACTGCTAATAGACACCTACTCTACATTGAGAAATTTATTGCCTTTTGAAGTTCCCTTTTGTTCCTCCTAAGCAGCAGTTAGTTGAAATATTCAGTTGTTTCCTACACAAGTCTGTTCGTATGCCTGTTAGGAGTCTCCGGCAACTTTAGAAAGTATGCTGAATCAGCACTGCAGACCATGACGATATCCCGTTCAAAACTGAAGGCAAAGGAAAGCACATTGTCGTTCGTCCTGAGGTTCAATACTATAACGATTATTCCCTGTCACGTTACTACCACAGCGTCATGCTGTGTATCGCAGAAAATGCCCCCTCCAGGTAAACAGGATAACACTGTGAAACACAGAAGAAGCCAAGGGTAGGCAAGGCAGCCTTTCATCTCTATCTGCTTTATTTTTGCCAACTCTGCCCAGTTTGTTCTATGGTGCTGATGCTGACAGTTGAAAAACATTGTTTATACTGACTAAACATGTAGCTGACCAATGATCATCGTTTGCCTGCTTCTGTTTCCAGTCTTTGTATGACACTCAAACAATGAATGGCAAATCAACATGAACTGTTGTGGCGCCAATACACAGTTACTGATAGTGTGCCATGACTCTGAGAAAAAGTGCGTAGCAGAAGAAACAGATTTGCATATGACTGTTAGTGTAAGAAATACATGAAGGCTATGAACAGGAAAATACTACAACCCAACGTGATTCAAAATCGATGCATTTATCAACACAGAGCACAAATCTAATGTTAGAACATCAAGCACATGTGGCACAGACAGCGCCTAGCTCACTACAGAAGCTGATGTGCAGCAGCAAACAGAATCTTGTCAACAAAACATTCACACACATATAATGGCAACTATTGAGGAAAGAGGGAACCTTGGTCAACCTCCCGTGTTTGTTGTGGCCATTTCAACACATCACTTCTAGCTGGAGCAAGATGTTGTGAAAGGAAATCCTCACTAGGACCCATCGTGACTGTTGTGTTGTAAAAGTGTGAAGTTGGCTATTACTATGTGTGATTGACAGTCCAGGGATTAGTTACAAATATGTTTAATACTACGATTGTGGGATCATGTCACGATGAATGTTGTAAAGGCCAATTGTACAACGTTGTTTCCACATAAGTATCGTATATCTGCCTCCCTGCTCACTGCATTTCCCCAGCCTCATCACCTACCCTGTTCCCCCATCCCATTCGTACACAGTCCGTTTTTTGTGAATGGGCCTTAATAGCCTAAACCACATTAAAGTATTGGTATTCGTATTCCTCTCTCTCTCTTCTCTCCTCTCTCACTTCCTCTCTTCTCTCTCACTCTCTCTCTTCTCTAACTCTCTCTCTCTCTCTTTCTCTCTCTCTCTCTGTCTGTCTTTCTGTCTGTCTGTCTGTCTGAAAAGTGACAATTGAATACGTATGCAAATTAATACCTACATACATAAATAAATGCCTTATAAATAAAGAAATGATAAAGAAATGTGTAAAGAAAAAGATTAATAAGTAAATAAGTATATAAGTAAATAAAAAAATGAGAAAAAAGAAGGAATAGTTCATATATGATGAAGATTTTGGTGAATTATGAAAACTTCATTGAGGATTACATAGACGTTGTCGCAATTATACACTAGAGCAATAATGAAAAAAACGGAAAAAGAAAGAAAGAAAGGAAGGAGGAAGGTAGGATGGAAGGAAAGAAGGAAGGAAGAATGAAAGGAAGGAAGGAGGAAGGAAAAGAACCAGAAAAGCAAAAGAGATAAACAAAATGGAAAACAAAATCCCTGAAGTCTGCCGGTGGGTAAGTGAAAAAAGAATTGATTAATTACTTAATTAGTTAGTTAGTTAGTTCTATTATTCTGAATTTATAATCATCTTCTCACAACGTCTTCATGGCACATTTCTTTCTTTGTCTTCCTATTTCCATCTCTTTTGGTTTTTGTACTCTATTCATTTATTTTATTTTATTTTTATTATATATGTATGTATATACACATTTTTTTGGACATTTTTCTTAAAAGACAATTACAAAGGTAGAGACAGATAGAAAGAGGCTCTTTACTACTATAGTCTGGTAGAAGCCAAAAAAAAGAAAAAAGAGATAATAACTTATTCTCATTAACTACTAACTAATAATTAAATTAGCTAACAACCTACTTAACTAACGACGGACTAATGCCTTATTACTACTTAACTATAACTAATCTAACTGTTTTCACATTTGTTTTTCATTCTTCACATTTTTTTCTTTGATCGGCCGGGATTCGTACCCGAGCTTTTGGATGGGGTGGGCGTCTGAAGCGTGCCTTTTCAGACGGGATGTCTTACCCACACTGCTAATAGACACCTACTCGACATTGAGAAATTTATGCCTTTTGAAGTTCCTTTTGTTCCTCCCTAAGCAGCAGCTAGTTGAAATATTCAGTTGTTTCCTACACAAGTCTGTTCGTATGCCTGTTAGGAGTCTCCGGCAACTTTAGAATAGTATGCTGAAACTCAGCACTGCAGAACATGACGCTATCCCCGTTCAAAACTGAAGGCAAAGGAAAGCACATTGTCGTCGTCTGAGGTTCAATACTATAACCGATTATTCCCTGTCCGTTACTACCACAGCGTCCATGCTGTGTATCGGATAAATGCCCCCTCCAGGTAAACAGGATAACACTGTGAAACACAGAAGAAGCAAGGGTAGGCAAGGCAGCCTTTTCATCTCTATCTGCTTTATTTTTGCCTACTCTGCCCAGTTTGTTCTATGGTGCTGATGCTGACAGTGAAAAATTGTTTATATGATAAACATGTAGCTGACATGATCATCGTTTGCTTGCTTCTGTTTCCCAGTTTTGTATGACACTCAAACAATGAATGGCAAATCAACATGAAACTGTGTGGCGCCAATGTACAGTTACTGATAGTGTGCCATGACTTGAGAAAAAAGTGCGTAGCAGAAAACGATTTGCATATGACTGTTAGTGTAAGAAATACTGAAGGCTATGAACAGGAAAATACTACAACCAACGTGATTCAAAATCGATGGCATTTATCCAACACAGAGCAGAAATCTAATGTTAGAACATCAAGCAAATGTGGCACAGACAGCGCCTAGCTCACTACAGGAAGCTGATGTGCAGCAGCAAACAGAATCTTGTCAACAAAACATTCACACACAATAATGGCAACTATTGAGGAAAGAGGGAACACTTGGTCAATCTCCTCCGTGTTTGTTGTGGCCAATTTCAACACATCACTTCTAGCTGGAGCAAAAGATGTTGTGATAAGGAAATCCTCACTAGGACCCATCGTGACTGTTGTGTTGTAAAGTTGTGAAGTGGACTATTACTATGTGTGATTGACAGTCCATGGATTAGTTTACAAATATGTTTAATACTACGATGTGGGATCCATGTCACGATGAATGTTTGTTATAGGCCTATTGTACAAACGTTGTTTCCACATAAGTATCGTATATCTGCCTCCCTGCTCACTGCATTTCCCCCAGCCCTCATCCCTACCTGTTCCCCATCCCATTCGTCCACAGTCCGTTTTTTGTGAATGGGCTTAATAGCCTAAACCACATTAAAGTATTGGTATTCGTATTCTCTCTCTTCTCTTCACTCTCTTCTCGTCTAACTCTCTCTCTTCCTCTCTCTCTCTCTCTGTCTGTCTTCTGTCTGTCTGTCTGTCTGTCTGTTGAAAAGTGACAAATTGAATACGTATGCAATTAATACCTACATACATAAATAAATGCCATAATAAATAAAGAAATGATAAGGAAAAGTGTAAAGAAAAAGATAAATAAGTAAATAAGTAAATAAAAAAATGAGAACAAAAGAAGGAATATTTCATATATGATGAAGATTTTGGTGAATTATGAAAACTTCATTGAGGATAAACATAGACGTTGTCGCAATTATACCTCTAGATGCAAATAATGAAAAAACGGAATAAAGAAAGAAAGAAGGAAGGAAGGAAGGAAGGAAGGAATGACGGAAGGAAGAAATGAAAGGGAGGAAGGAGGGAAGGAAAGAACCAAGAAGCAAAAGAGATAAACAAAATGGAAACAAATCCTGAAGTCTGCACGGTGGGTAAGTGAAATAAAGAATTGATTAATTACTTATTAGTTAGTTAGTTAGTTCTATTTATTCTGAATTTATAATCATCTTCTCATAACGTCTTCATGGCACATTTCTTTCTTTTCTTCCTATTTCCATCTCTTCTTTGGTTTTTGTACTCTATTCATTTATTTTATTTTATTTTATTATATATGTATGTATATACACATTTTTTTGGACATTTTTCTTAAAAGACAATTACAAAGGTAGAGACAGATAGAAAGAGGCTCTTTACTATTATAGTCTGGTAGAAGCCAGAAAAAAAAAAAGAGATAAAACTATTTCATTATAAATAACTAATTAAATAGCTAACTACCTACTTAAATAACGACTGACTAACTACCTTACTTACTACTTAACTAACTAACTAATTAACTGTTTTCACATTGTTTTTCATTCTTCACATTTTTTTCTTTGCTCGGCCGGGATTCGAACCCGCAGCTTTTGGATGGGTGGGCGTCTGAAGGCGTGCTTTTTCAGACGGATGTCTTACCCCACTGCTAATAGACACCTACTCTACATTGAGAAATTTTATGCCTTTTGAGTTCACTTTTGTTCCTCCTAAGCAGCAGCTAGTTGAAATATTCAGTTGTTTCCTACACAAGTCTGTTCGTATGCTGTTAGGAGTCTCCGGCAACTTTAGAAAGTATGCTGAACTCAGCACTGCAGAACATGACGCTATCCCCGTTCAAAACTGAAGGCAAAGGAATGCACATTGTCGTCGTCCTGAGGTTCAATACTATAACCGATTATTCCCTGTCACGTTACTACCACAGCGTCCATGCTGTGTATCGCAGAAAATGCCCCCTCCAGGTAAACAGGATAACACTGTGAAACACAGAAGAAGCAAGGGTAGGCAAGGCAGCCTTTTCATCTCTATCTGCTTTATTTTGCCAACTCTGCCCAGTTTGTTCTATGGTGCTGATGCTGACAGTGAAAACATTGTTTATACTGATAAACATGTAGCTGACAATGATCATCGTTTGCCTGCTTCTGTTTCCCAGTCTTTGTATGACACTCAAAACAATGAATGGCAATCAACATGAAACTGTGTGGCGCCAATACACAGTTACTGATAGTGTGCCATGAACTCTGAGAAAAAGTGCGTAGCAGAAACAGATTTGATATGACTGTTAGTGTAAAAAATACTGAAGGCTATGAACAGGAAAATACTACAACCCAACGTGATTCAAATCGATGCATTTATCCAACACAGAGCACAAATCTAATGTTAGAACATCAAGCACATGTGGCACAGACAGCGCCTAGCTCACTACAGAAGCTGATGTGCAGCAGCACACAGAGTCTTGTCAACAAAACATTCACACACAAATAATGGCAACTATTGAGGAAGAGGGAACACCTTGGTCATCTCCTCCGTGTTTGTTGTGGCCAATTCAACACATCACTTCTAGCTGGAGCAAGATGTTGTGAAAGGAAATCCTCACTAGGACCCATCGTGACTGTTGTGTTGTAAAGTTGTGAAGTGGACTATTACTATGTGTGATTGACAGTCCAGGGATTAGTTACAAATATGTTTAATACACGATGTGGGATCCATGTCACGATGAATGTTTGTAAAGGCCAATTGTACAACGTTGTTTCCACATAAGTATCGTATATCTGCCTCCCTGCTCACTGCATTTCCCCCAGCCCTCATCCCTACCCTGTTCCCCCATCCCATTCGTCCACAGTCCGTTTTTTGTGAATGGGCCTTAATAGCCTAAACCACATTAAAGTATTGGCATTTGTATTTCTCTCTCTCTCTCTCTCTCTCTGACTCTTGTCTGTCGCTGAAAAGTGACAAATTGAATACGTATGCAAATTATACCTACATACAACATAAATAAATGCCTTAATAAATAAAGAAATGATAAAGAAATATATAAAGAAAAAGATAATAAGTAAATAAAAAGTAAATAGAAAAAATAAAAAGAAGGAATATTTCATATATGATGAAGATTTTGGTGAATTATCAAAACTTCATTGAGGATAACATAGACGTTGTCGACAATTATACCATAGAGCAAATAATGAAAAAACGGAAGAAGAAAGAAAGAAAGGAAGGAAGGAAGGATGAATGAAGATGAAGGGAAGAATGAAAGGAAGGAAGGAGGGAAGGAAAAGAACCAAAAAGCAAAGAGATAAACAAAATGGAAAACAAATCCCTGAAGTCTGCAGGTGGGTAAGTGAAAAAAAAGAATTGATTAATTACTTATTAGTTAGTTAGTAGTTCTATATTCTGAACTTTATAATCATCTTCTATAACG
>CM065721.1:53609256-53611756 GCA_033310375.1 Conus canariensis
ACAGGCAGGGCCCCAGGTGTACATCAAAAGCAAATGATCAACCTCTCCCAAAGAACCTAAGATATGACAGGTGTTTTTAAAACAACTTTTTTTGTTCACGATCATGCTCAGCGGTTACAGTGCAGCAAAAAGTCCTATTTTGTATTTGCCCCGGACTAGAAATAATCTTCAGTGAAAGCAAAAGACACTCAACAGAAGTCTACTGGCAAAAAGAGAACGTCCAAGTGGGGGGGCGATAAATGGAGGAAATCGGGGGTGCTGATCCGTTGAAAAAGTTGATGGGGCTGGTTAGCCCCCGGGGGAAACTACTTCTCCAAAATCATTTCTCCATTTGGTTAGCGAAAAGGCCCCAGGGTGGGCTATTAGATTTAAAAATATTTAAAAATTTTAAAATGAAGTAAATACTGATCACTAGTTTTGTCGTTGACGTAATCTGATCTTAGGGCAATGTATTTTTTATTAATATTATATTCTTAAATACAAAAAATTAAAATTTTTCGCGTTTTGAAAGTTCTTTTAACAAAAATTTATTCGGGGGAAAACCCTTACTCCATACCATTAATTTTTTTTTCCACTGGCTGCGCAAAATGTATTCGTTTTCACTCATAAACTGTCTGAAGGGGTTTCCCATTAAACATTTTTGGGGAAGACTGCGCTTCCTTGTGTACCTTCTGGGTTGTTGGTGGGCTTTTGGGGGGGGGGGGGTGGGGGTGGGGGTAGTGGAGGGATACAGGGGGTGGCTGAATTGGGCGTAGGGTAGGCAAAGGGTCCTCGGGGTAAGAAAAGCCTTTTGTCCTTGGGGTTTCATCAGGCAAAGATCAACCCCGAAAATTTTTTATCTCTGCAGGATTTTTTCCCTTTTATATTCCATCCGATGTGATTTTTGCATTGTTCGAAGGAAATCTCTCTTCTCTCTTCTCTGCTCTCTTCTTCTCTCTCTCTCTCTTTTCTCTCTCCTCTTCCTCCCAACAAATGTGGATTGTTTTCAAACAGGTTCAAACTGATCTTTCAAATTTTTCGCTCAGGTTTTACATTGTGTCACTCAAAATAGAAAACTCTTGCAAACACACCAAACACCGAAAAATTAATTTTTATATATTTTCAGTAAAAAGCCAAAAGGATTCACAAAAAGCACTATGCAAGAACAAAAAACCATCAAATATAATCCTATAAAAGGTTATGATAGAAAATAAAAAAAATCCCCCCACCTCCCCAAATACCCCAAAACACCACACACACACCCACAACACACACACACAACACACACACAGCACACACACACACACACAACACACCACACCACCACACACACACACAAACCCCCACACCCCTATCTCTCTCTCACCACACACGCACACTCAAAAACACACACACACACACACACACACCACAAACACACACACACAGCACGCACGCACGCACGCACGCACGCACAACCACACACACACACCAACACGCACACCACACACACACAAAATCCGGGATGAGGGGAAAAAAGGGGGTAAGGAGAAAAGGGGGGTCAGTCTGGGGTTTAATTCTTGAGTACGTCTCTGACTTAAACCTGCGCCAATTTGATTTATAATCTAACCGGCTGCCTGTGCCATATCATGGCTGTCACGTCGTCAAATCGTTTACATGCAATTTCAAGAAGAAAGAGAAACAAAAAAAAACAGTCAATACCTAGGTGGGGTTTTTTTTTCTCTCAAACATCCTCAACCCCTTTAAAACTTGTTATGTTTACCATAAAATCTTAGATCAGAAGAAAAGTGTTTCTCTTTTTCAGAAACTCAGAAATTACATCCTGGGGAAAATCCCTGACCAAAGTGTTTATGGGGTATGAAGTGCGGTAAAGTGGTTGTGTTGAGTGTTACGGAAATCCCCAACATTTTGGGAAGCTTTTGATGCCGTGGGTGTGCCGGTATGGGGTGGATGAAGAGAATGAGGTGCTTGTCTAGTGCGCGATCCCCAGGCGCGCAAGCTCATTGTGGGGTGGAGGTTGTTGGTGGTAGTAGATAATATGCGTTTTTTGTGTGTGTCATGTGTTCACAGGGTTTGGAAGAGGGAAGTGAGTAAAGAGTTGTGGTATGTCTGTTTGGTCCTTACTGATATTTTTGTCATGTATTAGGCTTTCTATTGCTAACTTACATACTTCCTTTTCATTGCTGTCTCATCATCATCATCATCATCATCATCATCATCTTTCATCATCATCATCACCATCATCTTCATCATCATCATCATCATCATCGCAATTTTTTTTGGTTTAATATTACTAACCAATAATAGCTGTGTCATCTTCTGAGCAGTCGTTCCCTTCATATAATTAACTGCACACACACACACACACACACACACACACACACGGCGCGCGCGCGCTCGCCCTTAAAGAACGGGTATACACACATACAAAAGACATATGAACCACACTCGAAGGTACATGGTTTCTTACACACACACACACACCCCACACACACACACACCAAACACATACACACCACAC
>CM065721.1:53629256-53649256 GCA_033310375.1 Conus canariensis
GACTCATCAGGGAGACACGGCTGGTTGTGTCTGCGCTCCTGGCGTCAAATAGAGACACACCACAGTCCATAATACTGCGGTGTTCTCACCACCAAGAGTGCAAAAAAGAATCCAATAGCACTCCCAAAGCAGCCAGCGAAGAGTAGTAAATGAAACCAAACGAAAGTGTGGGGAGGAAAAAAGTTGCTGAAAAACTAAAGACATTATGCAAACAGTATAAAATAAAGGGGACAATCTTTGAGCCTACGCTTGAGGATCCACCCAAAGATGCAAGGGAGATCAAAAGACAAACACACAGATGGACAGAAACAAATACAAATAACCTCAATTTAATCAAAACAAAAATCGGAAATGAAATGAGGCAGGGAACAGTAAACGATAAACAGTAAACAAGTTGGGTATTTTTTGCTCCCATAAGAAAACCTAACACAGAGTAACTTTTATTCAAGACTGGCACAGCCTTTTAAACTTGAATAAAGTCAGACAAATACATAGACGAACAATCTAATAGTGGGGGAAAAAACAAGCGCAGGCCAACAACTGAACTCTCTCCATAATAATGACTTGGCAAAGATTTGGACTTAAGGAGGGAGGGGGGGGGGCAGGAATTTGAAGATGGAGAAACTGGGAACATGAAATTAAGAAAATATGTTACAGATGTGAAAACTCTTCACTAGCTGCATAAGGGAACCATCGCAATCCCTTTTGAAGGCAGATATATTTGTATTGCCTGCTCCGAGGCCTTTCGTCCGCTGGGTCGGACTCATCAGGGAGACACGGCTGGTTGTGTCTGCGCTCCTGGCGTCAAATAGAGACACACCACAGTCCATAATACTGTGGTGTTCTCACCACCAAGAGTGCAAAAAAGAATCCAATAGCACCCCAAAGCAGCCAGCGAAGAGTAGTGAATGAAACCAAACGAAAGTGTGGGAGGAAAAAAGTTGTATTATGGACTGTGGTGTGTCTCTATTTGACGCCAGGAGCGCAGACACAACCAGCCGTGTCTCCCTGATGAGTCCGACCCAGCGGACGAAAGGCCTCGGAGCAGGCAATACAAATATATCTGCCTTCAAAAGGGATTGCGATGGTTCCCTTATGCAGCTAGTGAAGAGTTTTCACATCTGTAACATATTTTCTTAATTTCATGTTCCCAGTTTCTCCATCTTCAAATTCCTGCCCCCCCCCCCCCCCCCCCCCCCCCCTCCTCCTTAAGTCCAAATCTTTGCCAAGTCATTATTATGGAGAGAGTTCAGTTGTTGGCCTGCGCTTGTTTTTTCCCCCACTATTAGATTGTTCGTCTATGTATTTGTCTGACTTTATTCAAGTTTAAAAGGCTGTGCCAGTCTTGAATAAAAGTTACTCTGTGTTAGGTTTTCTTATGGGAGCAAAAAATACCCAACTTGTTTACTGTTTATCGTTTACTGTTCCCTGCCTCATTTCATTTCCGATTTTGTTTTGATCAAATTGAGGTTATTTGTATTTGTTTCTGTCCGTCTGTGTGTTTGTCTTTTGATCTCCCTTGCATCTTTGGGTGGATCCTCAAGCGTAGGCTCAAAGATTGTCCCCTATATATTTTATACTGTTTGCATAATGTCTTTAGTTTTTCAGCAACTTTTTTCCTCCCCACACTTTCGTTTGGTTTCATTCACTACTCTTCGCTGGCTGCTTTGGGGGTGCTATTGGATTCTTTTTTGCACTCTTGGTGGTGAGAACACCACAGTATTATGGACTGTGGTGTGTCTCTATTTGACGCCAGGAGCGCAGACACAACCAGCCGTGTCTCCCTGATGAGTCCGACCCAGCGGACGAAAGGCCTCGGAGCAGGCAATACAAATATATCTGCCTTCAAAAGGGATTGCGATGGTTCCCTTATGCAGCTAGTGAAGAGTTTTCACATCTGTAACATATTTTCTTAATTTCATGTTCCCAGTTTCTCCATCTTCAAATTCCTGCCCCCCCCCCCCCCTCCCTCCTTAAGTCCAAATCTTTGCCAAGTCATTATTATGGAGAGAGTTCAGTTGTTGGCCTGCGCTTGTTTTTTCCCCCACTATTAGATTGTTCGTCTATGTATTTGTCTGACTTTATTCAAGTTTAAAAGGCTGTGCCAGTCTTGAATAAAAGTTACTCTGTGTTAGGTTTTCTTATGGGAGCAAAAAATACCCAACTTGTTTACTGTTCAAATTTCTAGATTTTCGGAAAAGCAACAATCGCAGTTCCGCGAAAGAGCAATGGATTGGGCGAAACATGATTAGGCTAAACGTGATGTTTTCATCTTCATCGTCATCACTCATTATCATATGATGCATTTGTACCATAGTGTTCAAGTGCTCCAGCTGTTCGGATGATCCCTGGAGTCTTTTAGCCAGGGTATGGCAACAACAACAACAACAACATATCGTTCTATGGCCCTTTATGCCCTGTTCTCAAGGCTGCTTTCGAGTCTCCTCTCCGTCAGTTCCTAAGGTGAGTTCGTGTCAAGAAGTCTTTCAGCGTGTGCGGATTGTTGAGGATTGCCGTCGGGGGTATGTGGCAGCAGATTCCCTTCCTGGGGAGAACCAGCACGCGGTCTGATTTAGAGCGGGTTGGTTCATTTGTCTAGGGTCTGTTCACGTGTGTTAATGATTTTTTTTTGACTACATACATTTCAGTGCTGTACATTGCTATCAGTTATGAAAGAATATGTTTTTTGAAAGTAAAATCAATACAATAATTAACATGTGTGCATGAGCGAGCGCGCACTTTTGTGTGCGTGTGTCAAAGTGTCTGTGTGCGTACGTGTGTGTGTGTGTGTGTGTGTGTGTGTGTGCGTGTATGTGTGTGTGCGTGCGTGCGTGTGTGCGTACGTGCGTGCGTGCGTGGTGTGTGTGTGTGTTGTGTCTGTGTGTGTGTGTGTGTCTGTGTGTGTCTGTGTGTGTGTGTGTGTGTCTGTGTGTGTGTGTGTGTGTCTGTGTGTGTGTGTGTGTGTGTGTGTGTGTGTGTGTGTGTGTGTGTGAGGCAAGGACAGCGATGAGGAGCGTGGCTATAGAGGCTGGTGGAAAGGACGAGGAAGAAGAAAGGGACGATAGGATTAGTCGGTTTTACAATGGCCAGCTGTCTGTACAAACATGACTGGAGAGTTCCAGAGCAGGACGTTGGGATAAAATGTCAAATTATTCCAGAACGTATGTGCATGCAAAACTTTCAATACGTGTTCAACCATTTCTTCAGATCAAAACTCTCACGTTTGCGTTCACTGGAGAACTTATGATTAGCCAGACCGCTGATAACCCGTCTAATTAATGATTGTCGATCGTGAGTAAACAGCTTAGCAGATCGTGTTCTCCGCATGGTGCACTAATAAATATCGCAGTGATGTGCCTACTCCATCGAGTGGAAATTTAGCCGACTCGACAAACACGATTCGCTGTGGAACAATGGCACTGGGGGGCTGTGCACACGAGAGAGAGAGAGAGAGAGAGAGAGAGAGAGAGAGAGAGAGAGAGAGAGTTTCAGTGATGAGCGGCCACAGAAGAAAGGGTGGCCAAAAATTAGCACAGAGCCATTTGCTTTCCCATAGAAGCAGAAAGCAGCCCTCCCTGGCAATGACCGGAGTCCGCTCAAGGAGAAAAGTGGGTAACAGAACTTAATGAAGGAGTTACATCAGGCCCCGAAAGCAAATGAGAGTTACCACACACCCAAAACGCTAATGATGAATGTTATGAAAGACACTGGGTTCCAGACTCTTTGATGTTACTATACTCTCTCTCTCTCTCTCTCTCTCTCTCTCTCTCTCTCTCTCTCTCTTTCTCTCTCTCTCTGGGTGGGATGGGGCGTTGGGGGGAGGTCCTGTTACTTTGTTGTTACAGGTTGTTTTGCTAGCATTAGTGTGCCGGTAAAAGCAAGTTTGTTATCAAACGTGTACGTTTGTTTTGTTTGGTACTTCAAAGTGTGCGTTCTCAAGCTTTTAGTTTGTTGGAGTTTTTTTAAATGGTCTTGTGGTCTTACTTTGAGCTTAATGCAAGGACAGACTGGAAGACCAGACGTCCTTCAGTTTTTTTTTTTCAGATTTAAGTCCCTCTCCCTCTCCCCCCCCCTCCCCCTCCCCCGCCCTCCGCCCCCCAACCCTCCTCCATCTCTCTCTGTAAAAGATTTTCAATAAAATTACAACGACATGCATGCGTAACAGTGAACGAACAGCTCAAATAGCGTTTCAACATTTAAAAATGCACAAACACACACACTGTGTGTGTGTGCGTGTGTGCGTGTGTGTATGTGTGTGTGTGTGTGTGTGTGTGTGTGTGTGTGAGAGAGAGAGAGAGAGAGAGAGAGAGAGAGAGAGAGAGAGAGAGAGAGAGTACATATTTGTGAAAACATCACACAGTCTGTTAACATCAAGTTTACAGAGTAAGCAAAATAAAAATGAATACATCTCTCTGTCACCACTCCCATCTCTCTTTGTCCTTGTTCAGCTCTCCGCCTTCCTGTGTTAATCTCTTTTTCTCTGTGACTGTACTATTTCGCCCTCCCTCTCCAGGCCTCATTCATAACCTTTTTAAACCCCGTTTTCTTGAAAATTGCCGGTTATCTTGAAACCCTCAATGTCCCTTTTCATATCTTTCTCCGGGGGGCCGGAATAACTCAGTTGGTTGAGCGCCGGGCTCGTGATCCTGGGGTTGCGGGTTCGAATTCCGGTACAGGGGGATTTTTCCCTCGGAGTTAACATTGGTTCTGACTCCATTCCCCATACAGTCCTTCGAATGAGACTATAAACCGAGGTTACGTGTGTGAACGCACGCACATCATCTTGCACACGTAAAATCCCATCACCAACTTTCGGAAGAGAAGGCCAGTTTGGCCGTTGGTATGGATGACACGTTACGCATAGCATGCACCTTCCCCGAAGATGGAGTATGGCCGCCTTAATGGCGGGATAAAAAACGGTCATACACACAAAACTCCACTGCCTGTCTATACAGGCAGTGTCCGCAGGATTATCAGTCTGCGTACGCAGAAAGAAAGAAAAGAAATATCTTTCTCCTCAGTTCAAGGCATTGTCTAAGAGCATTCCTTTCTCACTGCAGTTCTTAGTGCCGTTGATGCCGTCCGTCTTTCTACTAGTCCTTGCCTGATTCTATCTCCATTTAAATTCTTCTTGTTCATAATGTCTGTTCTTTTTAAGAACACACTAATGATTAACATTCCATAGAAAATTATGCCCTTCAGGAATGTGTCGCAAGAAAGAGACAGACATGAACACTTGGAGAAAGGGAAACTTTAAAAATGTTAAAACAAAAACCCAGATTAAAACTGGTCTTTTAAATCAAAAGACGGAAATAATTATAGAAGACAGAAATCCATAATGCTTTTTGAAAATCCTGTTCAAATGAAGAATGAAAATTAAATAAAACCTGGCCACCACTACGCAAACCAGAAACCCTTACCTGGTGAAGCAGAATATGCAAAATAGAAATGAAATAAAGCAGAGTTCAGATGCTTTCAATTTAAAAATGCAAGTACCGGTAGAACAGATATCGAACACTTCTCCTCGTATAAATCATCACCTAAAATGACAGACTGGGCTAGGTTGACGTAGTGGGTATGGTGTCAGACTCTGATTCCAAGGTATGCTGTTCGATTACCATACAATATAGCTAGGATGGAAGAGATTTCCTTTTCTTCAATCCTTCTCTAGTCCTTTGGATGAGACTCTAAGCCCTGGGCCTGTGCCTGTACGCATGCTTTTAAATCCTGCACGCACAGTAAGACCCGTTCCACCTTCAACGAAGAGTGGACCATCGCATTCCGGTGGAATGGATAACCAAAATAAAACACATCCACACTGGTGTCGTGTTTAGAAATTTCTCCCCGAAGGCTGAATGCGGCTGCCTTAGTCATGGAATTAAGAATGGTCACATACGCAAACATTTCACCAACGGTGAACCTCGGAGCCCCAGCCAAAGAACGAAGAAAGAAAACAAGAAAAGTGTCAGGCCTATGTTTTGTAGACTGGGGTATGAAATAGAATCCGTCCCCATTGAGTACTCTGGAAGGCTGTTGTTTTTCCAAACGGGAGGTCATCGGATTTCAAGGTTGACTATAGTTTAATACATTATCAGAAATCCCTTTTTTTTCTTCAATTCCCTGAGTGCTCATGTCTGCGCTCTTTTAAACAAACATTCCTTCTGGTTATGAAGAACTGCCCAAGCACGGGCAGAATGTGGATGTGCTCCTCTCCTGCAGCGAGTAGCGTTTATTCTGTGTCCTCTCATTTCTTTATCTTTTGACCTGATTATGACTTTATACCAACCTCTGAACATTTCAGTCAAATATTTCTGCACACACACACACACACACACACACACACACACACACACACACACACACACACACACACAGTTTGCGGTAATAACGCAAACAATGTCAGCTAGATATTCAAGGTTTGACAAACACACTGGGTTAATGTTCACGTCAGGCGTCTGCAAAGACTTGCCTAGGAGACCCTCTCCCTTAATCTTCTGTTCTTTTCAGTTAACCCTGTATCTATTCCTCTAGCTGTAAACCTCGCGCTCTGTGGCCCCACGGCTTAGTATATGCGGTGCAGCGTATATGGGCCTGTCCGCACGCAGCAATACCTCCTGGAGGAAACTGCAACTAAAACAGTATCAAACCTGATGAGTCTTCATACAGAGCGAAACAGCTTTCACTTGCTGGACCTTAGCTAACCCCCGGTTTTCAGGAACAGCTGAATTACACATCACCCCTGGAGAAGAATTCTTTCTTCTACCCCTTAGTTCTGTGCGTTTGGAAATAGATACCAGAACAGATTTCTCTTTTGTTTGCTCGAATTGAATTTGTGAAAACTGAAGGCCACTGGGCTTAGTTTTTCACGATTTCTGCTTTGCATTTCCTGCATCAGCCAGTGAGACATATAAGTAGATAGATAGACAAACAGACAGACAGTAGGATATATATATATATATATATATATATATATATATATACATAGGTACATGTATGCATGCATGCATCTCTCTCTCTCTCTCTCTCTCTCTCTCTCTCTCTATATATATATATATATATATATATATATAGATGATGGTGGCAAGTGCCAACAGAGATTTTAAAAAAATGCTCAACCGCACTGGGAGCAACATTTGTTAAAAGGAAAGGTTTAAAATTTTACCTACAACGTTGTTTCATGCGGTTGCAATCGTCAGGATGTGGTGGGTCTGTGCTGCCGGTGTTTTATAACTGCTTGTGTTGTCTGTCATCACGTGCTGTCTGTGTTTTTCGTGTGTTTCTGATTCTTGTTCACTGATAGGAATTTCCACTTGTGCCTGCAGTTGTTAACCATTTCTATCCTGGTGTTTAAAGTTGCCATTTGTGGTTTGCATAGTATTATGTATTTTTCTGTTGAGCATAGGTTACATCTTTTTGAAATATTGTTATATGGTGTTGCTCTTTTTATGATTTTCCAGGATATATTGTAGTCTATTTTTTTCTCTTTGAGCTTCCAGATGTATTTACTCAATTCTGTTTGGTTTTTGTATCTTTCTTTGTTAAATGACTGTTTGTGGTTTGCATATCTAGTTTTAAATTGGTTTTCAGTAATACCTATATATGTTTCTTCTGCGTTCTCTGATGTTACAGTGGCTTGGTACACAATGTTGTTGTAGAGGCATTTGTTGCTCAGAGGGCACTGTTCTTTCTTGATGCAGTTGCAAGATTTCCTTTCGTCACCCTCGTTTTTCTCTATACTGCTTTTCATTTTGTTGGTTGAATCAATGATGTTTTTAAAACGAGGGTGACGAAAGGAAATCTTGCAACTGCATCAAGAAAGAACAGTGCCCTCTGAGCAACAAATGCCTCTACAACAACATTGTGTACCAAGCCACTGTAACATCAGAGAACGCAGAAGAAACATATATAGGTATTACTGAAAACCAATTTAAAACTAGATATGCAAACCACAAACAGTCATTTAACAAAGAAAGATACAAAAACCAAACAGAATTGAGTAAATACATCTGGAAGCTCAAAGAGAAAAAAATAGACTACAATATATCCTGGAAAATCATAAAAAGAGCAACACCATATAACAATATTTCAAAAAGATGTAACCTATGCTCAACAGAAAAATACATAATACTATGCAAACCACAAATGGCAACTTTAAACACCAGGATAGAAATGGTTAACAACTGCAGGCACAAGTGGAAATTCCTATCAGTGAACAAGAATCAGAAACACACGAAAAACACAGACAGCACGTGATGACAGACAACACAAGCAGTTATAAAACACCGGCAGCACAGACCCACCACATCCTGACGATTGCAACCGCATGAAACAACGTTGTAGGTAAAATTTTAAACCTTTCCTTTTAACAAATGTTGCTCCCAGTGCGGTTGAGCATTTTTTTTAAATCTCTGTTGGCACTTGCCACCATCATCTTAATAGCTCCTCACGTTGAGCGCTTTAAACCAACAGATTTTAAAATGGACAAAATCAATTTTAAACAATCTACTAAAAACATACCTTTTGCCAAACCTCAGTGCTATATGAAAAGAATGATAGAACAGACAGAAAAGTTTATCAAAAACATGAGATGGAAGGCATTTTTCTTTTTGAACCCTAATGCCAAGAAAGAAGATAAAAACACATACGACTTCAAAACATGGCGAGCTCCACCAGCCATTGAAGAAATGAAGACATTTGAGGATAAAATGAAAAGGATGATAGCTAATATAGAATTCAAAAAATTAAATAACGAATTCCAAACATCGTTAAAAAACGAAATCAAACAAATCCAAAATGACAAAAAAATATTTGTGAAAGCAGACAAAACCAGCAACTTCTACAAAATGGAAACTGAAGAGTACTCACAGCTTCTCGATAAAAACATCCAAAAAAATTATAAAAAAGCTGATAAAACTACATACGAGTACATTAGAAAAAAAGAAAAGGAGCTTGTGCACCAAATGGACTTAAGCGATAGAGTGGAGACAACAGCAGCAAGAGAAGCTTTTATAACACTTAAAGACCACAAACCCAACTTTCTGAATAACCCAACATGCAGATTGATAAATCCATCCAAATCTGAATTAGGAAAAATCAGCAAAAAAATCTTAGAAAAAGCCATAAAAAACATAAGAGAGAACACTGAACTCAACCTCTGGAAAAACACATACGAAGTCATACAATGGTTCAAAAAACTCAACAAGCAAGGAAATACAGTTTTTATAACATTTGACATAGTAGACTTCTATCCATCTATAGATGAAGATCTACTCACCAAAGCTATAAAATTTGCCAACAAATATACTGAAATACCAGGGTCAGAAATGGAAATCATTTTCCATACAAAGAAAACTCTACTACACAGCAAAAATGAAATCTGGACCAAGAGCGCAAGCAAGAATTCAACTTTTGATGTTACAATGGGATCGTATGATGGCGCCGAAACTTGCGAACTTGTCGGACTATTCATACTATCTTACATCCAAAAAAAACTTGGAAAACAAGTCGGACTCTACAGAGACGACGGCCTCGCTGCGCTGAGCGACAGCCCTAGAAACATTGAAAAAGAAAAAAGAACTGTGTAAAATCTTCCAAAACCAAAATCTAAAAATCACTATTGAAGCAAATAAAAAGATAGTGAACTACCTAGATATAACGTTAGACCTCAACCAGCACATATATAAACCATACAAAAAACCAAATGACATACCTGTCTATGTAAATATCAAAAGTAACCATCCACCTTCCATACTAAAAACAATACCCAGAGGCATAAATAAGAGATTATCTAACCTGTCATGTAATGAAACAGCATTCAATAACGCTGCAGCTGAATATCAAGAAGCGTTACACAAAAGTGGCTACAACTACAAACTACAATATGATCCAGATAATGACATGAGCAGACACAAGAAGAACAGGAAAAGGAAGATCATATGGTTCAACCCCCCATATGATGGAAGAGTAAAAACAAATGTAGGGAAAGAATTCTTTAGAATCCTAACATCATCATTTCCAAAAGAGCACAAATTATCCAAGATATTTAACAAAAGTAACATCAAATTATCATACTCATGTATGCCCAACCTTAAAAACATCATTGATTCAACCAACAAAATGAAAAGCAGTATAGAGAAAAACGAGGGTGACGAAAGGAAATCTTGCAACTGCATCAAGAAAGAACAGTGCCCTCTGAGCAACAAATGCCTCTACAACAACATTGTGTACCAAGCCACTGTAACATCAGAGAACGCAGAAGAAACATATATAGGTATTACTGAAAACCAATTTAAAACTAGATATGCAAACCACAAACAGTCATTTAACAAAGAAAGATACAAAAACCAAACAGAATTGAGTAAATACATCTGGAAGCTCAAAGAGAAAAAAATAGACTACAATATATCCTGGAAAATCATAAAAAGAGCAACACCATATAACAATATTTCAAAAAGATGTAACCTATGCTCAACAGAAAAATACATAATACTATGCAAACCACAAATGGCAACTTTAAACACCAGGATAGAAATGGTTAACAACTGCAGGCACAAGTGGAAATTCCTATCAGTGAACAAGAATCAGAAACACACGAAAAACACAGACAGCACGTGATGACAGACAACACAAGCAGTTATAAAACACCGGCAGCACAGACCCACCACATCCTGACGATTGCAACCGCATGAAACAACGTTGTAGGTAAA
Organism: Conus canariensis; assembly: GCA_033310375.1. Taxonomy (NCBI): domain Eukaryota; kingdom Metazoa; phylum Mollusca; class Gastropoda; order Neogastropoda; family Conidae; genus Conus; species Conus canariensis. The sequence goes on from CM065721.1 coordinate 53,639,963, forward strand.
ATTTTAAACCTTTCCTTTTAACAAATATATATATATATATATATATATATATATATATATACTTGAGTGAATGTACAAGGACAGACAGTTTCATACACATACATAGAGGAAAAGTGGGAGTTAGACAGATTCACAGACAGACAGTCAGACAGACATACAGAGAGAGAGAGAGAGACAGACAGACAGACAGACAGACAGACAGACAGACAGACAGACAGTCTGGCAGAGAAGACAGGCAGACAGACGTAGAGACAGACAAAGACAGACAGATAGATAGATAGATAGATAGATAGATAGATAGACGGACGGACCGACCGACAGACATATAGACAGACAGACAAATAGAGAGAGAGAGAGAGAGAGAGAGAGAGAGAGATGTAGATCGATAGATAGATAGACAAACAGGACAGACAGACAGACAGACAGACAGACAGACAGACAGACAGAGAGGTAGATCGATAGATAGACAAACAGGACAGACAGACAGAGACAGACAGACAGACAGACAGACAGAGAGTATACAAAAATAAGCACACTATAAATGACCTAACACACCACTTACCTCTTTACAATCATACAGCTGGATCAGAACAATCAGCTGAAACACCGCCTGTCCACAGAACCACCCGAAAGCCTTCCTGCTGGCCATTGTTAACGCCTTACATCGCGTTTTGTCCTCTTGAATTAGTTTTTAAAAAAAAGAAGAAATATGGTTTCATCTGCTACATAGATGCACCCTTCCTGATATTTCAAAGTATGTGATGATCTATAAACGTGCAATCAGAAATATGTGGCTCAACATGGGATAAAAAAAATTGTCGCTTCTTTGGAATCGAATCTCAAACTATCGATAAGCGTGCGCGGATAAGCGCAATAGAAACTGTGTGTGTGTGTGTGTGTGTGTGTGTGTGTGTGTGTGTGTGTGTGTGTGTGTGTGTGTGTGTGTGACCAAGTTTGTTCAAATCACTGGTTATCTGCGACAGCTTTAGTGAAATCCTAGGGAACAATTACTGAATGATTAGTTGCATGTATTCTTTCTAAAGCGCACTTTTATCTTCTAACGTGATTTTATTTATATACACTGGTCTGTTATGATCAAGCTTAATCCAACTCCGCGCACTTCGAAAACTTCCTTCCAAAGCGTTCACTGAAGCAATGGGTTTACAGACAGTCCATTCTGTGAATATATACATACAACCCCCCCCCCCCTCTCTCTCTCTCTCTCTCCCTGCTCTATCTTTTCCTTAGATACCCTTGCCCCTCTCTACCTTCACCCTCACCCCTCCTGCATCCACCCATTCCCATTCTCTACGGCTCACAGTGGCTGGCCAAGGCTGATGTGCATGCAGTCTGCCTGTTCAACGTTTGTGGTGCTTACTACAAGTTTGCATCGCTGTCTCGGTCTGTCTGTCTGTCTGTCTGTTTGTATCTGCCTGTCTGTTCTGTCTGTCTGTCTGTTCGTACCCGTCTGTCTGTCTGTCTGTCTGTCTATGTGTTTGTCTGTCTCACTGTATCTATTTGTCTGTCTGTCTGTCTGTCTGTCTGTCTGATTGTCTGTCTATCTTTCTGTCTGTCTGTTTATCTGTCTGTCTGTCTATATCTATCTGTCCGTCTGTCTGTCTGTCTGACTGTCTGTCTGACTGACTGATTGGCTGACTCTCTCTCTCTCTCTCTCTCTCTCTCTCTCTCTCTCTCTCTCTCTCTCTGTCTCTCTCTCTGTGTCTCTGTCTGTCTCTGTCAGTGTCTCTCTCTGCCTTTCTCTCTCTCCGCTCCCCACCTCTCTCTCTCTCTCTGTCTCTCCCTATCTGTCTGTCTGTCTGTCTGTCTGTCTCTCTCTCTCTCTCTCTCTCTCTCCCTCTCTCTCTCTCTCTCACACACACACACACACACACACACACACACACACACACACACACACACACATTTGATTTGGCATCGCACGCGCCTTTAAGCTAATCAGTTTGAAATCCAACGTGACACACCGAACGATACTCTCCCACCACAGTAGCCAGAAACTGGCAGACGCCAGCCGAGAGGAGGTGATAGCAGACTTCTAGAGAGAAGCAGAGAAATAGGTGAGTAGAGCCAAGTATATGCTGCTGAAACTTGGGGTAAACAAGGGCGAAAGGTTCCTTGTGAACGGAGAAGACCCTGCGTGAGAAATTGAAAGAATAAAGGAACTATGGACATTGAGTGAACGATATTGACTGGATGACACGGAAAACGACTGAATGAAGCGTCAGCTGGCAGCTTTTCAGTCGGCACTACCCAGGAAGGCAGCCCGTTGTGTAAACGAGTGTGGGGTTGTAAAGCGCTTAGAGCTTGGTCTCTAGCCGAGGCTAGGCGCTTTACAAGTATTTAGGAGAAGAAGAAGAAGAAGAAGAAGAAGAAGAAGAAGAAGAAGAAGAAGAGTAATAAAAACAGTTTACCACAATAAACAACGAACACACAAACTCTTATAATAATGGTGAAGGTCTAAAACGTACAGTGACAAAAGTGCAAACGACTCCGTAGGAGTCGTGAACGTATGACAAGTAAAGTGACAAAACTTCATATTACTCCATAAGTGTTGTAAAAATATGACAAGTACAGTGACAAAACTGTAAATTACTGCGTGAGTGTGGCCAAAACTCGACACGTACTGTAACAATGCCGCAATGCCGCAAATTACTTCTTCTTAAGAGTGGCAAATATATGACACGCCCAGGTTAAAAAAAATGCAAATCAGTCCATGGGAGTGGTAATTTCTGATACACACAGTGACAAAACTGTAAATTACTTCATCAGAGTGGTGAACATATGACGTGCACAGTGACAAACCTGCAAATTACTCCAACAGCGTCGTGAAAATCCAACACACTGCGATTAAACTGCAAAAATCTCCGTAAGAATGGTGAACGTTTGACATATTAGTGACGTAACTGCATATTATCCACAAAAGTGGTGAATATAATGACAAAAATACTTACTATGATAAAACTCCAAATTACTCCATATAAGGGTGAAAATCTGACACATACAATGACGTGCATAGAAATTATTATCAGAGCGGTGAGCGGTGAACGTCATACACACACACACACACACACACACACACACACACACACACACACACACACACACACACACACACACACACACACAATTATGGATATGAGTCATTTCTGATAATGACCCCCATCCAGTAACCAATGGAGTGCCATGACTGACAAACGCACAGTGACAGTGTTGCTCAGTGAATGTTGATCACGGGGGAAAGTTTCGTCGTTCGTCGTGTTTCGTCGTTCTGTGAGCTTATCTACGTGCGCGCTAGGCGAATCTGTACTGCGAGTAACTTTGGCAGGGAGTTGCGTGCCCTTGTTTCACAATGGAAAGAAGAGTTACTGTTTACTTCTGGCCGTCTCGTTTCAGATTTTCGTTGATGGCAATATCTTATGGGGGAGTGCTTGCGAAGGTGTAAATTCCGACCGTTTCTCTTACCAAGCAAAGAATGCTTTAATGTCTGGTGCGCGTGAGAAAAAAATAATGGATGAAAATATCTGGAAAGAGTGTCCTTTCTGACCTCTGCCCCAACATTTATCTCGTTGTGTTACAGAAGAAGTGGGTTTCGAAGGGAAAGAAAGTTAATCACTTGCAACGTATTATTAAGTCAGTCTCTTTTCACCTCTCTGTTTTGTTTTGTTTTCATAAACTAATGTTGATGTGCATGTCGGGCTACATGATTGAATTCTGTACACATCGCTGCGATTAGTAGGGGAAAGACATCAGAATTCACCTCTTGTAACCTACTGGTGTCGTTTTCTTTTCCACAGGAAAAACTACACGCAAGCTTTGATGGAATTCTGTGTGTCGGTGAATACAGAGAGATTCTACATCCAGGTGTGGTTTAATTTGGATTTTGTCTGCCAAGAAAATTGTATCATCGTACAAATGCACATCTACTTCATAACTGTTATCATCATGATCAAAATCAGTAGTACTACGGTTAGTAGTGAGAAGCAGTCATAGTAGTAGTAGTGGTTGCAGTAGTAGCAGCAGCAGCATAGTAGTAAAAGTATTTGTCGCAGTAGTTGTAGTGGTTTCCAGTCATCCTTGTCTCTATTACTATGCTACTATCACCGTTAGATTTATAGCTAGGGTGTCATTATCCATTCCCCTGCTGCTGTTTCTGCTGCTGCTGCTACAGTTCATCATCACAACCATCATCATCGTCATCATAACTATGAACACTCTAGTAACAATGATCAACATCGTTCCATTATGTTGTTGTGTGTTGTTGTTGTTGGACATCATGATGATGATGATGATGATGATGATGATGATGATGATTGATTGCTGTTGTTGGTGGTGCTGCATTTACTCATGCTGTATTTGTTGAAATATGATTTTTAATAAAACTTCAGGTTGCCAGAGGAGTCTGGAACTTTTTAAGCACAGTCAAATGGAGCGATAATAAGAACAATGACGATGCTTTATTTAAAAAAGAAAAGAAAAAAAAGGCCAAAGCACCATTTGAAGGAGAGACATGCAAAACTAAACGAAGACATTTCACGCACTTTGGTGTTCACATATGTATGGTGCAACAGAAGGGCAGAGTATGATGCGACAAGGTGGCCGCCAGGTGGCAGGCAAGGAATATCAGAGAAGGTTCATGTCCCGAAATGTCCACAAACACGTTGACTTTGCTCCCGCTTTCTCCGTTGTTTTGACATCAGGCCTTTTGCCTCGTGGTAACACGAAAGATACATGTATGAACAGCGAACCATACACTAACGTACACAGTTTTTATTCAAAGGCGACAGGTGTTCTCTCTCTCTCTCTCTCTCTCTCTCTCTCTCTCTCTCTCTCCCCTCTCTCTCTCTTCATACTGTATCATTTTATGTTAATAATTTTCTTCTTCTTCTTCCATTAAACATTCAATCAATCAATCTTCTCCTTCTCCTTCTCCTCTCTCTTCTCCTTCCTCCTCCTCCTACTGCTTCTTTCATTGCCTGGGCCCACACTGAAGACCAGTTCACCAGGTTCTCCAGTCTGTGGTTGTCTGCCAATGCTTGCGTCACTGCGGATGGGTTCCCTGGCCACTCTGCAATGTTGTCAGTCCATTCTGCTCCGTGTTCACCTCTATCTTCCGCCCTCAATAGTCCCTAGAAGGACTGCTTTAGCGTGGTCTTTGGATCTTGTTATATGACCATACTAACGTAGTGGTTTCCTTCTCTGATGTCAGTCGATCTTCGTACGGTTCTGTGTGCTGCTTGATGGTTCATTGGTGGCATGATCCGTATATCTGATCAGTATACTGAGAGAGAAAACCAAAGTTCCATCGCTTGGATTCTACCAACCACATCCTTTGTTAGGCTCCACGTTTAGTACGCATGCAAGAAAATGGAAGACAGCAGTACATGCAGAAGCCTGATCTTGTGTTCCATGGAGATCGGGTCCTTCCAAGCAGGTTTTAGCCTGGACAGTGTTGACCTTGCCTTCGCTGCCCTTGAAAGGGTTATTGGTTTGGATCCTTCATTGCAAACAACGGATTCCAGATAAGGGAACTGAGTGTGAATATAAGATCACAATTCCACGCTTCAAATTTTCGGCCAAAGCAAGCTCTGACCAGTTGCCAAAGATGGACATTACGTAGTTGTATTGTTTTAGTTTTTTTCTCTTGAAAAAGGCCACGTGGCCGAAAATTTGAAGAGTGGAGCTGTGATCTTGTGTACTGTCTTCTTCCCTTTGGATGACTATTGCTTTTGTTTCTGTGTGTGAATAGTTTCTGGCTTCTGTCCATGGACTGTTGAAGCAGTATTGATTGTGATGTTATGGCTGTCCATCAGGTTGGTCTCCTTCCTGATTTCTATGCATTGATGTTTCATCCAGTCTTTTGACAAGCTTGGTGAGTTCAGTTCTTGTTCACTGTGGCGCCAAGTCAGGAGATTAGTAGCAACCTGTTCAAGTCTATATTTTGGCCGTTGTAAAATTAGAGAAAAGAGGAATTGTCATTCATCTCTCTCTCTCTCTCTCTCTCTCTCTCTCTCTCTCTCTCTCTCTCTCTCTCTCTCTCTCTCTTCCATGGACAGAGAAGCAGTCAGACGGACAGACAGACAGAGTACAGAGAGACAGCGACAGACAGAGACAGAGACAGAAAGACAGGTAGACGCAGAGAGAAAACACCCCTAAAATCAAGCAATAACAAAAGACTGATGGATTCTCCCTGTTCTTTTCCACCTGTTCCTTCTGTTTCTTCTTCTGCTTCCCCCTCTTCTGTCTTACACTGCTCTTCCTCCTTTTCTCTCCTCCCTCTGTCTTATCCTCTTCTCTTTTTAACCTTCATCGTCAATATCTTCTTGTTCTGATTCTCCACCTCTCCAACCTTTTTCTGTGTCTTTTTACATTCATCATCATATATATATATATATATACTTCGTCTTATCATCCTTCTCGCTCTTCTTCCTCTTTTTCTTCGTCTTTTGTATTCTTCCTTCTCCACCTTTTTCCTCTCTTCCTCCTTCTCTTTCTCCTCCTCTTTCTTCTTCATTTTTTCTTCCTCTTTCTCTTCCTTCCCCTTTTCGTGTTCTTCCTCTTCTCTTTTCTTCTTCCCATCCTTTTCAAATTCTTCCTATTTTTTTTTTCTGTTCTCCTCATCCTCTCTCTTTTTCTTCATCACCCTTCTGGTCTTTTTCTTCCAATCCTTCTTTTTTTTTTTCTTCTTTCTTATTTGTTTTTATCTGTTCCTTTCAGACTCAAATAATCGCGACTGAAGTGCTTCACAGCCCAACACGTAGACGTAGAACTAAGGAGAGAGGTCTCTCTCGGTTCTCTCTACCCGCAACGTAACTCATGGAGTGGAGAGAAAGAGCGGGAAGGGGAGGGCGGGCGTGGGGGGGGGGGGGGGGGGATGAGAGGGTCTTAATCATATTTTCCAGATTTAATGTGGGTCAATATGACCTGCGAAAAGCAAGTACGTTTTACAGCCTGTAGATGAAAAGGCTCTGAAATGAACAATAAATTAGGATGAATGAATGACCCTTGACGCGACAGAACGTCTTCGATTGATGTCTGTCTGTCTGTTTGTCTGTCTGTCTGTTTGTCTGTCTGTTCGCAAAATAACTCCTAACATAAGCAGGTGAATTTCCATCAGTTACAAAGTTGTTTGCAAACATGAAGCGAATTCAAACATATGGAGAGAGAGAGAGAGAGAGAGAGAGAGAGAGAGAGAGAGAGAGAGAGAGAGAGAGAGAGAAGAGAGAGAGAGAGAGAGAGAGATTATGAGGGATAATAGGTTCTCTATTAACCAAACTAACAAAATAATGGCGAAAAAATCGTTCGCAAACGGGCATTGAAAACAACCAGCATCCAAGAATGGGACGCGATTTTCTATCTAGTGCAGGGGTGGAGGAGAGCGGCGGAGGGTGGCATGCGAAAACGTTTGTGCACCTCTCCTCTTTCATAGCTCACACCGTCGACGTCATATCCTTCAAAGGGAGGGAACTGACAAGGAAAGAGAGTTGATGGTTCTTCTGGGGTTTTACTTCCTTTACTTATTTATTTATTCATTTATTTGTTTGTTTATCTATTTATTTGTTTTCTTACTTACTTCTTTATTCATTTATTCGTTCATTTTTTCTTATTCATTTTACTCATCTGAAGTCATTATCTTCAAACTTATATTTCATAAAATATATTCTTTCCTCAGCTTTCTACAAAGAATTGCTCGCCCAACTACTCGATTCTCAAGCAGAAGTTTAGGTGTGATTTCTTTAATATTTGTAATTTTCCAGGTTGGAAAAGCATCATCAAGCGTGTTCTGGCGGCAAACCCACCATACGTAAACGATTATGATCCTACACAAACCTCTGTTTTAGGGGTGGGTGGGGGGGGGGGGGGGGGGGGGGGGGAACGAAGAAGAAAGAAGAAAAAAAGACGAAGAAAAGGAAAATGAAAAAAAAAAGGGGGGGGGGGGGGGGATGCCTCCTTGTAGAAAACCTCAGGCTGACAGGACGTTCACCTTACCTTCTCTATCGTCAAGCACCTAGCTCTAGAGACTCTTGTTCAGAAGTCGTTAACCTGTGTTCTCGCACAAAGTGCAGTCCAGCCACATCGAGTGACCGAGAAAGCCTTGTGAGATGGAGTTCGAGTGCACATTGATAAAAGAAAGCAGAATGCAAACCGATTTTGCTTTTATCGATTTCAACAGCCGTGCATCTAACTCAGAATGAATTAATTAACATTCTAAGATAGCTTTTACCTTGCATTTTTTAACTACATTTTAATGGATTAATTTGTGATAACTGTGTACTGGATGGACACTGCAGATTAAGAAAAAAAATATATAAACAACATTTTTGCTCGTATTTATTTGTACTGACTGGTTTCACGTGCTTTGGATGTGTAACATGATTTACTATGATGAACATGGCAAACAAGGGCATGCACGTTGGGAAATTATACTGTCATCTTCAAAGTTATTTATCTGGAGAAAAAGCAGAATGACCGGGGCGCCAAACGAATGAAACAAACGAATTACGAAACAAGTATTGCATTGCATCTTGACAGCCTCATTCATCTGGTGGCCCAATCATTCAACTCTTGCTATCGTGCTTCTGTTACTGCCTGCAGTCACCCCACTTTGGAACTGTTATTCATCTGTCAATACTCTGTGCTGGTTTTGTACTTTTCGGTTTCTTTCCCATTCGTTTGGTCGTGGACGGAACGTAGAAGGGCGTAAACCCCCATCAGAGCACTCAGGACAGCCCAGATGCTCTACCATGTTGGTCGAACAGATCCGTGAAAATCCTTTACCGCCAGGGAAGCTACATCAAGTATAAAGTACGCTTGAAAGATTAGTTTCCATGCATTTTGTGATGACTGGATACAGAAAATATAAAATGTCAACGTTTATAACACTTCAAAGTTTATATATTCCATGGGAATCTATTATACTTTATTAATAGTTATCTATTCTTAGACAATAATTTCACAGCATTCATGTTCAGTGGAAAATTTGTAATAATAAATGTTAATCTGCTGAACGGAGTCTGGAGCAACCATTTAACTCAGACTGGCATCAGAGATTCGAACCAACGATTCAGTGAGTTCGTCTTTAAATCATATTCTGACTTTCCACAAAATTGCATAAAATCAGTTCAGCCGAAGAGGAGAGGGGGTAGGTATTTAGTTTTTTTAATTGTTATTATTATTCACGTAAATTAGGTCGCGGATAAATCCACGGACGAAGGTGAAAGCATTATAAACCTCCCTCGCGACGGTAAAAGCTCATCAGGCATCGCTACATTTTTTTCC
>CM065721.1:53659256-53670709 GCA_033310375.1 Conus canariensis
ATTCCCAACCCATCCTTACCCCCACCCCAACCCCCACCCACCCACCCATGCCACCCCAGTGCTACAACCCAACGAGTTGGAATGTTATTTCAAGGACATGAAGCTTGATTCCTTTTCGCTTACCTACAGTCTCTCACCTCTGAACCATCTGTTTTCTATTACCCATGACAAGGCCAATGAACCGAACCAGACCCAAACGACTCTCGAAGAGTTCTAACACAAGTACCACAGCTCTCTTTGGTACACGATCAGTGTCAAAGTCTGTTTATCTGTCAATAGGCCGTTCTGAGCCACGTTACAGGTACTTAGGGAGACGTGAACTGATTTGGGGAGACAGGTGTAAATAATCTTGGGCTCACTGGATACCAGGGTTTCTGTTTGGAACTCTGTCTGTCTGTCTGTCTGTCTGTCTGTCTGTCTGTCTGTCTGTCTCTCTCTCTCTCTCTCTCTCTCTCTCTCTCTCTCTCTCTGTGCGCGTGTGTTTGCGTGTGTGTGTGTGTGTGTGTGTGTGTGTGTGTGTGTGTGCGTGTGTGTGCGTGTGTGTGTGTGTGTGTGTGTGTGTGTGTGTGTGTGTGTGTTTGTATGTATACATGTGTGTGTATGTTTGTGTGTGGGAGGGGAGGGGGGACTCGTGCACACGTGCGTTTGTGTTTGAGAAAATGAGAGGGAGAGAGAGACTGAGAGAGAGAGAGAGAGAGAGAGGGGGGGGGAGGGAGAGAGAGACCTCCTGCACGAGTTGTGGCCCTTTGCTTTATCGCGGATTTTCAAGCTCCGGCTACGTGCATATTGCAGATTAGAGAGAGAGAGAATGAGACAGACAGACAGACAGACAGACCGACAGACAGACAGCGCCTCCTCGAGTTGTGGCCCTGTGTTTTATCGGGGACATTCAAGCTCAAGCTACATGCACATTACAGATTAGAACAGAGATGTACACAACCCCTTACACCTTTACATTTCTGTGGAGTCTAAAACAGACTGCTGCGTTACTGAACACGAACCCGAATACAAATAAGCATATCAAACATGGTGTAAAGTGACGCTTATCTAATACACATTACACAACAGACATGTGAATTTTTGACGAATGTATATTCCCCAGACGTATATGACTGGCATCAAAAGTGCACAACGCGGTCCACCCCAGATGCAATCTGAAGCTGTTTTCAGGTCAGTAGTAGCAGAAGAACAACTCATCGTTGGTGACAATGCTGTGGATAACAGTGTGAGTGATGAGGTATCTATTTTCAATGAAGAGGTTAAAAAGAGCGTGTGTGAGCTGAAGTTGAAAGGACCATTTGTGAAATGAATAATGGGAAAGGTATGGCCATGACAGGATAGCTGATAAAATGCTCAAGGCCAGTGCTATAGGCTTGTTCTCCTCTCTTGCTTCCACTTCTCCCCCTCCCCTTTAAGCTTTGTGTGTGTGTGTGTGTGTGTGTGTGTGTGTGTGTGTGTGTGTGTGTGTGTGTGTGTGTGTGTGTGTGTGTGTTGTAATTGTTGTTTTCTTTTTTTTTCTGTCAAGCGATACCAATGTGTTCTTTTTTCACTGATGCCGGCAAAGTCTTCATATGATCCAATGTGCTTGTTGAAGGTTTGACGCACTGAAAGGTTAGACACACTCAATTGGCATATTATCAGAATCTTTCATTGTTTAGTAACTTGTGCTGACGCCTCATTTACTTGGCTTGGATTCGTCTGTCCAGATATTCTGTGAAGATTCATGTCTCTCATGTATACAGAAAGATGGACTATATCAATGCACCAAGGAGCCTGATCTTGTATTGCACGGATACACCCCAGTACACTTAACTCGAGTAAGGGATAAGTCGAAGTTCGCATAACTCGACGTCTTTTTCGTTTCCCGGCCGTTTGTGCTCTTTGAAAGACTAATTTTCAAACGGATATGTCGAAGTCGTGTATCTTGATTTTCATGTAACTCGAAGTCTTTTTCCCACCTGTATTCACTGATAAGTCGAAGATCAGAGAGAGAGAGAGAGAGAGAGAGAGACGAGAGAGAGAGAGAGAGAGAAGAGAGAGAGAGAGAGAGAGAGAGAGAGAGAGAGAGAGAATTTCTATCTGTTGTTGCTGTTTGTATGATTACAATGTAACAATGAATTTGTGTGACAGTGTATGTGCCTGTGTGTGCGAGTCTCTCTCTCTCTCTCTCTCTCTCCCCTCTCTCCCCCCACAGCACACGTCATTGTCTTCTTGCGTGAATGTAGGCCAAAGTCTGGATCTATTCAAGTCACTTTTCATTCAATTAAAAAAAAGTGCTCCGATACTGTTGACTTTGTTAAGAGGACAAATTGTGAAGCCATACGACTCATTCTGCGATCATAGTTCGCCATGGCTGAACGTAAATTAAAAATGCTCTCCCTGAAGCGCAAATTGGATCTAATTCGTGAAGTTCAGAGGAATCCTTTGAAGAAACGGAAAAACATAGCAGAAGAGTTTAACATTCCGCCCAACACATTATCAACTATCATGAGGGACCGCGAGAAATATAAGAAGCTGTATTTCAGCAGCGAGACTGACTCCAGAAAGCAGAGAGTTCGCCATGTTGCACACCAGAGTATCGACCAAGCTCTTCTTGACTGCTTTGCCAATGCAAGGTCAGCTAATGTTCCTGTTAGTGGTCCAATTCTCAAGCAGAAAGCAGAGGAGTTCTCTCGGAATTTCGACACACCAGACTGGCACTGCAACAATGCCTGGCTATCCAGATTCAAAAAGAGACATGCTATCGTTTTCAAGACAATGAGCGGTGAACGGCACTCTGTAGACGAGCAAGCTACAAACGCATGGACTGAGAGCGTGTTAATACCTACCCCACGCCGATACTAAGCAAAAGACATCTTCAGCGCTGATGAAAGTGGCCTCTTTTGGCGTCTTTTGCCAGATAAGACACTGACGTTCAAATCTGAGAAATGCTTTGGTGGCAAGAAATCAAAGGAAAGAATTACATCCTTGCCTGCACGAACATGGATGGCTCTGGGAAAATGCCACTCTTCACCATAGGACGGTTTAAGAGGCCACGGTGTTTCACGGGTGTCAAAACGCTGCCAGTTGAATACGATGCTAACGTCAAGGCGTGGATGACTGCAGAGCTATTTGAGAACTGGTTGACAAAATTTGATCTAACAATGCATTCTCAAAAGCGGAAAGTGTTGCTGGTGATGGACAATTGCTATGCACATGGAAAGTTTCATCATCATCCGAAGGCCACGGAGCTGTTGTTCCTACCTCCCAACGCCACAACAAAGCTGCAGCCACTTGATCAAGCGATCATACAGAATGTGAAGGTGCACTACAGAACAGCCAACCTATCGAAACTGGTCACAAATCTGGACGCTGGAATTCCAAAAGAAACCTTTCACATCAGTCTTCTCGAGGCCATGGCAACACTGAAACAGGCGTGGGATCGTGTTACGCCCACCACCATCAGAAACTGCTTTAGAAAGGCAGGGTTTGTGACCACCTCTTCCAGCAGTGTTCCAAGTGCATGTTCCCGCAATGAAGATGCAGAGCCGGAACCACTTCTGTCCAGACTGTGCAGTGAATGGGACATTAAAGCAGAGGGTTATTTTGACATTGATGCAGATCTTCAGACATCGAGCTGCGAGGCGACACCAAAGAACACATCACACTGCCCACAGCCATCCTCATCTCCATCAACAGCAGCAGTCAGTGACCATTCTGACTCGGATTCCGACCATGATGACTGTGGGGAGCCATAGCGTGCACCTACAAAGAGGTACTGGATTATGTGCACAAAATCAACATCTACTGTATGCAAACCCGTGGGTCCCAGAGTCTCCTGGACCAGTTCCACGAGTTTACAGAGAGTCTCAACAGACATGTGGCCAATGTTAGTCAAACTGCAATCGATCAGTTTTTTGGAAGGAAAGGAACAAAGAGTGAGGAAGGCGTGAGGAGTGAAAGCGAGAAAATGCCAGCTGGAAGTGAGAGAAAATGGTGTGAGAATCAGAGGAGGAAGAATGACAAAACTGAAGCAAGGCCAGAAAGACAACAGAGAAAGTACATGTGTGGAAAATGACAAAGACTGGGAGAAAGAAGACAGTGACAGAGAGAGGAAAGATGGTATCAGAGAAAGCGAAGGCCAGTGTAGAGAGAGAGGAGAGCGAGACATAGAGGAGAGTGATACAGAGAGCGAAAGAGACTGTGGAGAGAGAGGAGAAAGAGACATAGAGGAGAGTGAAGGAGACTGTGGGAAGAGAGGAGGAACAGACATAGAGGAGAGTGAAGGAGACTGTGGAAAGGGGAAAGAGACATGGAGGAGAGTGAAGGAGACGTGGGAAGGAGCAGACATAGAGGAGAGTGAAGGAGACTGTGGAAAGAGAGGAGAAAGAGACATAGAGGACAGTGACAGAGGGTGTGAAGAGAAAGGAGAAACAGACATGCAGGAGAGTGAAGGAGACTGTGGAAAGAGAGGAGAAACAGACACAGAGGACAGTGCCAGAGACTGTGGAGAGAAAGGAGAAACAGACACAGAGGACAGTGCCAGAGACTGTGGAGAGAAAGGAGAAACAGACACAGAGGAGAGTGACAGAGAGTGTGAAGAGAAAGGAGAAACAGACACAGAGGAGAGTGACAGAGAGTGTGAAGAGAAAGGAGAAACAGACACAGAGGAGAGTGACAGAGAGTGTGAAGAGAAAGGAGAAACAGACACAGAGGAGAGTGGCTGAGAGAGTTAAGGAGAATGTGGAGAGAGAAGAGAAAGAGACACAGAGGAGAATAACAGAAAGAATGAAGGAGACTATGGAAAGAGAGGAGAAAGAGACATAGAGGGGGGCGACAGAAAAGGGGGTCGGAGAAAACGTGAGGAAATAGGGGACGAGAGAGTCTTCGTCACAGGCTATCAAATGGGACTTGAGCAACATTCGTTCCAACAAATGTATGCTGGCATGCGCGACAGTGTGCACGGCTTAGTCTCTACAGGCCCCGCATGTTGCCAGAACAGAAACGGCAGGCAGTCCTGACAACCCCCAAAGATGTCAGCAATATAGTTGGGGATGGCAACTGTCTGTATCGTGCCTTGAGTTTAGAAGTGTGTGGGACACAAAACTTCCACAAAGAAATTCGAGCACAAATCGTAGATTTTTTTTTGTGCGTACATCATGAGCCATTCTCCAGATACTTGGGACAAAATCTTGAAGAATATTTCAATAAGAACACACTGGAGGTAGGGTCATGGGCTCAGACGTGGAGATTTTGGCAGCTGCCACCATGATGCAAACAACTGTTGTGGTTTACACAGCTGTCTCCCCAAGAAGCAGAATGTGGCTGTCTTACAAGCCGCTGTTTCCCGCTGAATATTTGAAATAGCTACTGGTTACGGAGGAACAAAAGTGAACTTTATAAGGCATAAATTTCTCAATGTAGAGTAGGTGTCTGTTAGCAGTGGGGTAAGACATCCGTCTGAAAAGGCACGCCTTCAGACACCCACCCATCCAAAAGCTGCGGGTTCGAATCCCGGCCAAACAAAGAACAAAATGTGAAAAATAAAAAAAATGTGAAGAACAGTTAATTAGTTAGTTAGTAAGTAAGGTAGTTAGTTAGGTACTTAGTTAGCTATTTAATTTGTTAGTTAATGAGAACCAGTTTTTTCTTTTTTTTTCGGCTTCTGCCGACTACAAGTCGTAAAGAGCCTCTTTCTGTCTGTCTCTAACTTTGTAATTGTCTTTTTAAAAAATGTACCTATATATAC
This sequence comes from Conus canariensis, assembly GCA_033310375.1. Classification (NCBI taxonomy): domain Eukaryota; kingdom Metazoa; phylum Mollusca; class Gastropoda; order Neogastropoda; family Conidae; genus Conus; species Conus canariensis. The sequence goes on from CM065721.1 coordinate 53,664,985, forward strand.
ATACATATATAAGAAAATAAAAAAAATAGATGAATAGAGTACAAAAAAACAAAGAAGAGATGGAAATAGGAAGATAAAGAAAGAAATAAGAACAAATTGTAAGACAGGGAGGATTGATGTGCCATGAAGACGTTATGAGAAGATGATTATAAATTCAGAATAATAGAACTAACTAACTAACTAATTAAGTAATTAATCAATTCTTTTTTCACTTACCCACCGTGCAGACTTCAGGGTTTCTTCCTTCCTTCCTTTCTTTCTTTCTTCTGCCGTTTTTTTCATTATTTGCTCTAGTGGTATAATTGTTTCTTTTGCCTTCAGATTTGAACGGGGATAGAGTCATGTTCTGCAGTGCTGAGTTCAGCATACTTTCTGAAGTTGCCAGGAGACTCCTAACAGGCATACAAACACACTTGTGTAGGACACAACTGAATATTTGAACTAGCTGCTGGTTAGGGAGGAACAAAAGTGAACTTCATAAGGCATAAATTTCTTAATGTAGAGTAGGTGTCTGTTAGCAGTGGGGTAAGACATCCGTCTGAAAAGACACGCCTTCAGACGCCCACCCATTCAAAAGCTGCGGGTTCGTATCTCGGCCGAGCAAAGATGTGAAGAATTAAAACAAATGTGAAGAACAGTTAATTAATTAGTTAGTTAAGTAGTAAGTAAGGTAGGTAGTCAGTTAGCTATTTAATTAAGTAGTTAGTTAATGAGAATAGTTTTTATCTCTTTTTGGGGCTTCTACCAGACTACAAGTAGTAAAAAGCCTCTTTCTGTATGTCTCTAATTTTGTAATTGTCTTTTTTAAGAAAAGTGTATATACATACATATATAATAAAATAAATACATAAATGAATAGAATACAAAAAAAACATAGAAGAGATGGAAATAGGAAGATAAAGGAAGAAATAAGAACAGAATGTAAGACAGGGAGGATTGATGTGCCATGAAGACGTTATGAGAAGATGATTATAAATTCAGAATAATAGAACTAACTAACTAACTAATTAAGTAATTAATGAATTCTTTTTTCACTTACCCACCGTGCAGACTTCGGGGTTTTGTTTTCCATTTTGTTTCTCTCTTGCTTTTTTGGTTCTTTCCTTCCTTCCTTCCTTCCTTCCTTCCTTCCTTCCTTCCTTCCTTCCTTCTTTCTTCCTTCCTTCTACCGTTTTTTCATTATTTCCTTTAGTGGTATAATTGTGACAACGTCTATGTTATCCTCAATGAAGTTTTGATAATTCACCAAAATCTTCATCATATATGAACTATTCCTTCTTTTTTCTCATTTTTTTATATTTACGTATATACTTATTTACTTATTTATCTTATTCTTTATATATTTCTTTATCATTTCTTTATTTATTAAGGCATTTATTTATGTATGTAGGTATTAATTTGCATACGTATTCAATTTGTCACTTTTCAGTGAGCCAGAGAGAGATAGAGAGAGAGAGCGAGCAAGAGAGAGAGAGAGAGAGAGAGAGAGAGAGAGAGAGAGAGAGGAGAGAGAGAGAATACGAATGCCAATACTTTAATGTGGTTTAGGCTATTAAGGCCCATTCACAAAAAACGGACTATGGAGGAATGGGATGGGGGAACAGGGTAGGGATGAGGGCTGGGGGAAATGCAGTGAGCAGGGAGGCAGATATACGATACTTATGTGGAAACAACGTTGTACAATTGGCCTTTACAAACATTCATCGTGACATGGATCCCACATCGTGGTATTAAACATATTTGTAACTAATCCCTGGACTGTCAATCACACATAGTAATAGCCGAGCAAAGAAAAAAATGTGAAGAATGAAAAACAAATGTGAAGAACAGTTAATTAGTTAGTTAGTTAAGTAGTAAGTAAGGTAGTTAGTCAGTTAGTTAAGTAGGTCCTTAGCTATTTAATTAGTTAGTTAGTTAATGAGAATAAGTTTTATCTCTTTTTTCTTTTTTTTGGCTTCTACAAGTAGTAAAGAGCCTCTTTCTATCTGTCTCTACCTTTGTAATTGTCTTTTAAGAAAAATGTCCAAAAAAATGTGTATATACATACATATATAATAAAATAAAATAAAATAAAATAAATGAATAGAGTACAAAAACCAAAGAAGAGATGAAAATAGGAAGACAAAGAAAGAAATGTGCCATGAAGACGTTATGAGAAGATGATTATAAATTCAGAATAATAGAACTAACTCACTAACTAATTAAGTAATTAATCAATTCTTTTTTCACTTACCCACCGTGCAGACTTCAGGGATTTGTTTTCCACTTTGTTTATCTCTTTTGCTTTTTTGGTTCCTTTCCTTCCCTCCTTCCTTCCTTTCATTCTTCCTTCTTCATTCCTTCCTTCCTTCTTCCTTTCTTTCTTTCTTTCTTTTTCCGTTTTTTCATTATTTGCTCTAGTGGTATAATTGCGACAACGTCTATGTTATCCTCAATGAAGTTTTGATAATTCACCAAAATCTTCATCATATATGAAATATTCCTTCTTTTTTCTCATTTTTTTATTTCCTTATATACTTATTTACTTATTTATCTTTTTCTTTATATATTTCTTTATCATTTCTTTATTTATTAAGGCATTTATTTATGTATGTAGGTATTAATTTGCATACGTATTCAATTTGTCACTTTTCAGACAGACAGACAGACAGTCAGAGAGACAGACAGAGAGAGAGGGAGAGAGAGAGAGAGATGAGAGAGAGAGAGAGGAGAGAGAGGAGAGAGAGAGGAGAGTAGAGAGAGAGAGAGAGAGAGAGAGAGAGAGGAAATACGAATGCCAATACTTTAATGTGGTTTAGGCTATTAAGGCCCATTCACAAAAAAACGGACTGTGGACGAATGGGATGGGGGAACAGGGTAGGGATGAGGGCGGGGGAAATGCAGTGAGCAGGGAGGCAGATATACGATACTTATGTGGAAACAACGTTGTACAATTGGCCTTTACAAACATTCATCGTGACATGGATCCCACATCGTGGTATTAAATATATTTGTAACTAATCCCTGGACTGTCAATCACACATAGTAATAGTCCACTTCACAACTTTACAACACAACAGTCACGATGGGTCCTAGTGAGGATTTCCTTTCACAACATCTTTGCTCCAGCTAGAAGTGATGTGTTGCAATTGGCCACAACAAACACGGAGGAGATTGACCAAGGTGTTCCCTCTTTCCTCAATAGTTGCCATTATTTGTGTGTGAATGTTTTGTTGACAAGATTCTGTGTGCTGCTGCACATCAGCTTCTGTAGTGAGCTAGGCGCTGTCTGTGCCACATGTGCTTGATGTTCTAACATTAGATTTGTGCTCTGTGTTGGATAAATGCATCGATTTTGAATCACGTTGGGTTGTAGTATTTTCCTGTTCATAGCCTTCAGTATTTTTTACACTAACAGTCATATGCAAATCTGTTTCTGCTACGCACTTTTTTCTCAGAGTCATGGCACACTATCAGTAACTGTGTATTGGAGCCACACAGTTTCATGTTGATTTGCCATTCATTGTTTTGAGTGTCATACAAAGACTGGGAAACAGAAGCAGGCAAACGATGATCATTGTCAGTTACATGTTTATCAGTATAAACAATGTTTTCACTGTCAGCATCAGCACCATAGAACAAACTGGGCAGAGTTGGCAAAAATAAAGCAGATAGAGATGAAAAGGCTGCCTTGCCTACCCTTGGCTTCTTCTGTGTTTCACAGTGTTATCCTGTTTACCTGGAGGGGGTATTTTCTGCGATACACAGCATGGACGCTGTGGTAGTAACGTGACAGGGAATAATCGGTTTAGTATTGAACCTCAGGACGACGACAATGTGCTTTCCTTTGCCTTCAGTTTTGAACGGGGATAGCGTCATGTTCTGCAGTGCTGAGTTCAGCATACTTTCTAAAGTTGCCGGGAGACTCCTAACAGGCATACGAACAGACTTGTGTAGGAAACAACTGAATATTTCAACTAGCTGCTGCTTAGGGAGGAACAAAAGTGAACTTCAAAAGGCATAAATTTCTCAATGTAGAGTAGGTGTCTATTAGCAGTGGGGTAAGACATCCGTCTGAAAAGGCACGAATTCAGACGCCCACCCATCCAGAAGCTGCGGTTTCGAATCCCGGCCGAGCAAAGAAAAAAATGTGAAGAATGAAAAACAAATGTGAAGAACAGTTAATTAGGTAGTTTAGTCAGTCGGTTAGTTAAGTAGGTGTTAGCTATTTAATTAGTTAGTTAGTTAATGAGAATAAGTTTTATCTCTTTTTTCTTTTTTTTTTGGCTTCTACAGACTAAAGTAGTAAAGAGCCTCTTTCTATCTGTCTCTACCTTTGTAATTGTCTTTTAAGAAAAATGTCCAAAAAAATGTGTATATACATACATATATAATAAAATAAATAAATAATAAATGAATAGAGTACAAAAACCAAAGAAAGATGGAAATAGGAAGACAAAGAAAGAAATGTGCCATGAAGACGTTATGAGAAGATGATTATAAATTCAGAATGATAGAACTGACTAACTAACTAATTAAGTAATTAATCAATTCTTTTTTCACTTACCCACTGTGCAGACTTCAGGGATTTGTTTTCCATTTTGTTTATCTCTTTTGCTTTTTTGGTTCTTTTCCTTCCCTCCTTCCTTCCTTTCATTCTTCCTTCATTCATTCCTTCCTTCCTTCTTCCTTCCTTTCTTTCTTTCTTTCTTCTTCCGTTTTTCCATTATTTGCTCTAGTTGTATAATTGCGACAACGTCTATGTTATCCTCAATGAAGTTTTGATAATTCACCAAAATCTTCATCATATATGAAATATTCCTTCTTTTTTCTCATTGTTTTATTTACTTTATACGTATTTACTTATTTATCTTTTTCTTTATACATTTCGTTTTCATTTCTTTATTTATTAAGGCATTTATTTATGTATGTAGGTATTAATTTGCATACGTATTCAATTTGTCACTTTTCAGACAGACAGACAGACAGACAGACAGAGAGTGACAGAGAGAGAGAGAGAGAGAGAGAGAGGAGAGAGAGAGAGAGAGAGAGAGACAGAGACAGAGAGAGAGAGAGAATACGAATGCCAAGACTTTAATGTGGTTTAGGCTATTAAGGCCCATTCACAAAAAACGGACTGTGGACGAATGGGATGGGGGCACAGGGTAGGGATGAGGGCTGGGGGAAATGCAGTGAGCAGGGAGGCAGATATACGATACTTATGTGGAAACAACGTTGTACAATTGGCCTTTACAAACATTCATCGTGACATGGATCCCACATCGTGGTATTAAACATATTTGTAACTAATCCCTGGACTGTCAATCACACATAGTAATAGTCCACTTCACAACTTTACAACACAACAGTCACGATGGGTCCTATGAGGATTTCCTTTCACAACATCTTTGCTCCAGCTAGAAGTGATGTGTTGCAATTGGCCACAACAAACACGGAGGAGATTGACCAAGGTGTTCCCTCTTTCCTCAATAGTTGCCATTATTTGTGTGTGAATGTTTTGTTGACAAGATTCTGTGTGCTGCTGCACATCAGCTTCTGTAGTGAGCTAGGCGCTGTCTGTGCCACATGTGCTTGATGTTCTAAATTAGATTTGTGCTCTGTGTTGAATAAATGCATCGATTTTGAATCACGTTGGGTTGTAGTATTTTCCTGTTCATAGCCTTCAGTATTTTTACACTAACAGTCATATGCAAATCTGTTTCTGCTACGCACTTTTTTCTCAGAG
>CM065721.1:53670809-53680809 GCA_033310375.1 Conus canariensis
TTACTTTTCATTATGCCCTTGAGGGAAAAGCGCGCTAAAAATTTTTTTTATTACTACTTATTGTGTTTGCTTCTGGTTAGTCGAGAGTATTTACATTCGCCCCTTTTCTGTTTTCATTTTTTTTCATTTTCTTTTTTTTTTCTTTATACTTATTTCTTACTTATTAATCAAATTTTAAAAAATTCGTTTATTTATTTATTTATCTTTTACTATTTATTTTTTTACTTTTTATTTTTTTTTAAAGTGAAAGGGGGTTGACGTCTCAGCTTTACACGTACAGGCTGACAAACTTAATTGAAACCCCCCCAAAAAAAACACAAAAACAACAAAACTGCCCAAAACAACAGGTAAACGGGCCAACGGAAAATAAGACACCAGCGGTCAAAAATAACATGGGCAACCACAGAGGTCAAAACGCTTTCAACAACGCAGAAACCGCACGGTGCCATCAGGAAATTTGTGCATGGCAGAAAGGCGGCATTTATTTTCGCTTGGTTTTTTTAACCACCATTTACGGCCCCGGGGGGGGCCAATAACCCACCCTCCTTCCTTCCCCCCCCCAACTGGGGAATCAAACAATTTTCGCCCCTCCGGGGGCAACACTGGGTCGACGGATGTTTTTTATGCATCCTTTCAAAAACCCTACAGCTTGCTGATTTGTGCGGTGTGAAAAAGACGCACAACATAAATCGTAGTTGACAGGTAGAAATTTGCCTTTGCATCCGTGTGTGCCTCACAACCTGTCCAAATTTGTTTGTACTTGGAAAAACGAAAGCGTGCGCGCATGCACCGCGGGGCCCCCGGCGCGCACACACACACACACACACACACACACACACACACACAGAGGCACACGTACAGGCCCGCCCGCGGCGCGCGCACACCACCTTTCACACCACAAAGAGGCACCGGGCCGCGCGCGCCACACACACCACACACACACACAAAACACACACACACACACACAGATCACAAAGAAAGCACACCACACGAACACATGCTTGTTTGCGCGCGCGCGCGGAAACCCCCAAAACACACACACACACACACGCCGCACGCCCCGCACCACACGCACACCACAAACAGCACGCACCACACACACACAAACAACACAAAACCCCACACACACACACACCACCACCACCCACACACACACACAGAGGCGAGTGTATATGTGTATAGTTAGATGAAACGACAATGTGAAGAAACGGGAGAGCATGGCAAGGACATACGAAAGGGGGCTAGGGGGAAAGGGGGGAGGAAGGGGGAAGGGATAGGGGTTAGGGGGGGTTAGAGGGGTGGATGGGGGTTAAAGGGTCGGGGGAAACGAGAGACGGTTATTGTGATGTGCTGGACGTTGGGGGTTGGGAAAAGATTGTGTGTGTGGGGGGGGGGGGGGGGTTCTCTGTGTGGTGTGTGTGTGTGGGGGGGGGGGTGCTGAGTGCGCCCGCGCGCACGTGTGGTGTTTTTGTGTGTGGTGTGTGTGTGTGTGTGTGGTGTGTGCATGTGTGTGTGTGGTGGTGTGTGGTGTGTGTGTGCGTGCTGCGTGCTTTGGTGTGGAGGGGGGGGGTAGTGGTGCATGAGCGATGGGGATTTTTATTTCGGGTTTTTCATGATTTTTGGATAACACCGGATCTCCAGTCGGGTGTTTAAAGCCCCCCCAAGGGGAAACCTGAAAAGGGGTCGAAATATCGGTTGGCAATAGTTGGTGCGTCTGTTGTTTTTTGTTGTTTTTGTTGTTGTTTTTTTTCTCGATTTTCTGTGCGTTTTTTTTTACAAAGCACTCTAAACGCTGAATAAGTTGGGACAGGAGGAGCCGGTGTAGGGGTAAAAAATTGAAGCGAAACTGTGGTAAACAGTGGGCTAACGAGATAAGTAATTCGACCATGTTAAAATCCCCAGACGAAACGAACGTCCAAAGGATGATCCCCCCCCCCTCTCCCTCCCCCCATTCCTCTCCTTCCCCCTTCCCCCCTCCCCTCTCCGTGCATTGAAATTGATAAAAAAAACTGACACTCAACCCACAATAGGCCCATACCCTTTTGGGAAAAAAGGGATGCTTTTGAAACTACCTTTTAAAAGATTTACTGAGGGGAGACAGTTAACGTGTGGGTTGGTTTTCCTGACTTGAAAACCCTGTCCAACCTTCCCAAAGAAAAATGGGGCGTAAGTCATGTCTAGGGAATTTGGGCAATAAAAGGGAAAGGGGAGGGGCACCCCTTTCCATCAGCCAGCCTACACAGGGAGAACGTTCATTGCCCCATGGCCTCCGGGCCAGGGGAACTTTCCCCTTTAGCTGTATTTTTCCACTTTGAATACCTTTAATCATCTTTATCTTTTGTTTGAATCCGTTCTTTATCTTTACTCTTTTACTTTCAAATTTCCCCATCATGACGGGCTGAGACCTAATATAATAAGATTCGGGATCGGGAGTCCCCTTTCCCGTCATGTCGGTGCCCTGCACATGGTAAAACGCGCGTTCATTGCCTCGGAAACCTTTAGTTTTGGGACTTAACCTTTTTCACCTAAAACCCAGGATTTTATTCTTTTCTTCCTTGGTTAAAACCCAAAGTTTTGTAACGTAGTGACCGTTTTTTAATCCACTACTAAATCAGCCACATTCCGTCCTCGGGGATGATGGGAAAAAATTTTATGATAGAAAAATATGTTCCAGAGTGCTTAGGTAGTTCCCTCTTTTCCCCCCGCCACACACGGGCTATTTTTCTATGAAAGGTGCAAGGGGATTAAGCGTACGTGTAAATATACCAAAAAAGCAAACAGTACCCCCCATTTAAGTCTCTTCCAAGGGAAGATACGAGAGAATTCACACATTGTTGATTCCGAAGAGAAAATGTCCCCCGGGCTCCAACTTAGCTGTCTCAAACGGGAACGAACCCCAAACCTTTTGGTTTAAGAAAAAATGTTTTTCAACTTGGTGAACCAGGGCCCTGGCCCAGAGCCAAAATAAATTCAAACATATTTATTTTCAGCCTTTTTAAACACCTCTTTTCAACTGTGAAAGAGACCAGCTGTAGCCCAAAGGGGAAAGAGCTTATTTTGGAAGCAAACTCAGCGTAGTCCAAGGAAAGAGCTATTTTTGGAAGCAAACCCCTGCACACACAGACGTGAGAACTGAGAAAACAAAAACCCTTGAGCATCTTGCCAGGGTTTCCCCCACTCTCAGCGTACATAAAAGCTGGGGGAACGAAGAAAGGCCCAAAAACTGAGTCCTTTTCTGCTGCACCCCAAACTCCCACGGCACTTTTCAGATTGTTAGATTTAGGACCAAAACTGGGCCTTTTCGGGGTTTCCCCCAACTCCCGTGAACACATAAACGGAGGGGAAAAGGGAAACGCGAACTGAGTATCTTTTCCGGGGGCTTCCCAAAACCCCCACGCACAGGGTCTGAGAACTAAGACCTTACGAAAATTTCCCCATGGCTTCCCCAAACCAGCAACAAACAAGTATAGAAATGAGAGCGGAATTGATACTTTTCGTGTCCCCCAACTCCAAATTTACACACAGACTTTTAGAATGACGAAAAGATCAAAATTTAAACATGCTCCGTTTTTTTTCCAAACTCCCACGCCATACAGAGGTAAAAAGACGAAAAAAAAAATTTATATGTGAAACAAGCCCACCTGAGCATCTTCCACAGTTTCCCCAAAACTCCCAGTGACTACAAGTGTAAAAACTAGACCAATCTCTTCCTCAACTCGGGGTGAACACTAAACTGTGAAACTAAAGAAAAGACCCGAGGTGACAAGCTTTCCAGCCCCACGTACAGAGATTGAGAGTGAAGAGCAGAACCGAGCCCTTTCAGTGGCTTTCCCAACTCTAAAACATAAACATACAGGGTGAAAAAGAGACCAGGACTGGCATTACCCCTTGGCCCCCCCCCCCCCCCCCCCCCCCCCCCCTCAGCCCCCCCACACACACGCGCGGGGTGCACACATCCGGGCGAGAGGGAAAGCATTCTTCCATTTTTCTCTACCCAGCAACACAGGAAATGTGACACCAAAAAAAGCCCGAAACCAAAATTTTTTTTCCCGGGCTCCCCCACAGTATATTGATTTGAATAGGGGTCTCCGCTTTTGCATCGATCAACCGCCCGTTAGTCCGGCTACGCCTTACTTTTACTTTAAGTAGACTTTGCCGCTCAGGAGGGACGAAAACTCTCTCTCTCTCTCCTCTCCCTCTCTCTCCTTGACTGTCTATATCCCCCTGTACTCCCATCCCGGACCCCCCCTTCTCCATTCTGTCTGTCTGTCTGTCTGTCGCTCTTTATGAATGCCTCTCCATGTGTGGTGTGGTGTGTGTGTGTGTGTGGTTTTGTTTGAATATATAACATATTGTTTACATGCACAAAAAAATTGTGTCTGGTGGTGGGCGCATGCGCGCGTGCGTACTTGGTGTGTGGGTGTGTGTGTGGTGGGTGGTCCAGTGTCGTTTACGCACGCGTTGCATGTGTTTTGTGTATGTTGGTGTTTGTGTCTGAAATTTATGTTTGTGGGGTTGTTGTGTGTGGTTGTGTGTGTGTGTGTGTGTGTGCTGCGCGCGCGGCATACAGGCGTGATGTTTGGGGGTTGTGTATGTATTGTGCATTGCGGGGTTTTTTAAAGGGTTGTGTGCAGTGCGTGTGTGTTTTGCGTGTGGGTTGTTGTGTTGTGTTGTGTGTGTGTGTGGTGTGTGTTGTGGTGCGTGCGCGCGTGCGTGGTGGTGTGTGTTTGTGTGTGTGTAGAGAGAGAGAAGAGAAGAAAGAGATGTGTGGGGGTGAGTGTTTGGTGTGTGTGGGGTTGTGTGTTGTGGTTGTGTGTGTTGTGTGTGTGTACTGCATACAGCGTTATGTGTATGTGTTTGTATGTGGTGCATGTGCTGGTGTTTTTATGTGGTGCATGTCGTATGTGTTTTTATGTGGTGTGTGTGTGGTGTGTGGTGTGTGTGAGAAGAGAAGAGAGTGTGTTTGTGTGTGTGTGTGTCTGTTTTGGGGTGTATGTTGTGTGTGTTGTGTGTGTGTGTGTGTTGTGTGTGTGTGTGTGTTTTTGTAAATTTTAAAGCTATAATGATTTATTTTCCAAAAGTTAAAGAAAAAGGGGCAGACGGGCTGCTATACATTTTAATATGACGAATGATAATGTAATGAAAATAGCCTACAGACATATGTGGAGGGAAAATAAGGGGGGAGGAGTTAGAGGGTAGGGGGAAGGAAAAGGGTGCAGAGTGAAGAAGAGGGTGGAGGGAGAGCAAGTTTTTTTTTTGATCATTGCCCCGCCATCAGTTTTAGAATACTGGGACTTCACGCAAACAAAGGAACTTTTTTTTCTGGGAAATTTCCCGATTACCTGTTGTGTGTGTGTGTGTGTGTGTTGTTTGTGTGAGTGTGTTGTGTGTGTGTGTGGTGGTTTTTTTGGTGCGAGGGCGCCCCCTTGCGGTTGCGTGCATGTGTGTCGTGCATGTTGTGTGTGTGTGTGGTGTGTGGTTGTTTTGGGTGTGTGTGTGGGGGTTTTGCGTGCGTGCGAGGGCGCCCATTTCGGTTGCGTGCATGTGTGTGTGGTGTGGGGGTGTGGTGTTGTTGCGTGCGTGCGTGCGTGCGTGGTGTGTGTGTGTTTGGGGTTTTGTGTGTGTGTTTTTCTGCGCGTGCGGGTGTGCATGTTGGTTTTTGTGCACACGGGGCGTCGTAGTGTTTTATAATAGAATATCTCAGGGGGCCAGTTAAGATTAAACAACCCTTTTTTTTACAATTCCCAAATTTTTTCCTCCGTTTCCTGTGCTTCAGACACTCAAGCTTTTTATCACCTCATCCAAACTGTTTGAAAAAGGAAAAAAAGTGGAGGGCAATAAAACAACGCATGAAAAATAATAAATGAAGAAACGGGTAAATAAGAAAAAAAAATAAGATAAAAAAAAAAAAAAAAACTGGGAAAAATTTGGGAGTCCAACCTCATCACAAAACTTACTTATACAAAGAGGGCCTCGAAGCGGGATTTCCCCCTCCTTTTTATCCCTTTTCCCCGTTTGATGACTGTCACCACATGGCCCCTAGTGATGGAGAATGAAAACGGTTTGTTAATAGACCCCCCAAACGAACGGAAAGCGAAAGGGCGTATAGGGCAACGCATTTTAGCTCTTTTCGTCTTTAACTGACAGGGCAAAAAAAAAACAAGGAAAGAGAAGCGAGACGAGAGCGAGAAAGAGAGAAAAAGAGAGAGAGAGAGAGAGAGAAGAGAGAGAAGGGGGGGGGGGGGGAAAAGGAAGAAAGAAACAACTTAAAATAAAAAAAAAATTAAAAAAACAAAAAAAAGCAAAACCGAATCCGAAAAACAAACCAAGCCCCCTAATAAAAAAAGATTTTTTATCTCTTGGAAGCGTTATTTTTTCTGGGGACATGAAAGCGACGACAGCCATTTTTTTCTACTTTCAAACCCAAATTTTTGACATATGAGGGGGTCACCACTCCCAACGGGGTGGGCAGCGGTCACGTTTGGGTCTCACTTCCTCCCGTGCAGACGGAGTAACACATACATGGTCCGTTTTCCCCTTTAGTTTGGCCGTTTCTGGGGATCCCTGTGATACAATACATGTGCACGTGTGTGTATGTCGGTGCAAGCGGGGAAAATATAGATGCTAAGAGAGGAAGAGAGAGAGAGGAGAGAGAGAGTGTGTGTTGTGTGTTGTGTGTGTGTCATGTGTGCAGTCCGGAGCATGAGGAATAAAATGCGGAATATGCTTAACCTTTAAAGATTTTTAATGAAATCACCTCTCCTCTCTCTCCCTCTCTCTCTCCCTTTTCCCCTCTCTCCTCTCTCCCCCCTTTCTCTCTCTCTCTCTCTCTCTCTGCGGGGGCCCATGTATGATTATAAAAAATTTTGTGTGGCGAGTCATGTTTTATTTTCACTACCGTAAAAAGGGGAAAAAAAAAAAAATTTTCCCCTTTTTTTTGATACACCTGTTTTATTGTTTGAAAGTAAAATTTTTTTTTTTTCAGTGTCATGTTTGTAACTATAAATATGACTTCTTAACTTTTTGGGCAGCGGTCACGAATGTAATTTCTCTTTTAAAACAAAGATAAAAAAGTTTTTTAAGTCTGAATCCTTCCCAGGTGTTCTCTGGGGGCGACTTTTTTGGGTTCCACATTCTGGTTATCTAAAGGGGGATTCCAGACGTTTTTTTTCAGAGTGTCTACAAACAACTGCTTGGTTCTGGTGTCTTTTTGCTTGGGGCGATTAAGCATCTTGGAACCTTCTTTCCTTTGGGCGTCCCCTTTGGGGAATCCGGGCGTTAAACTTTTTGGGGATAGACGGGGTCAGCCCAGCACCAGCACTGCACTGGATTTGATGAGTGCGGAATGGGGCCTATCCCTCTTTCCCGACAATGGGATAGTCAATGAATTTCCCAAAGCATGGGGTGAGGGTGTCTTTTTACCGTAGGGGAAATGGAAGACTGTTTGGGGGATCGGGCCCTTCAAGCTCACACAGGTCTGGAGCAGGGGATCATGCTGTTCAATGCCTATTCCATTTTGCCGAGACAATTTTTTCCCGGATCGCCGTCAAACTGACCTAGCGTTAAAAACACCAAGTATGGCGAGCTGTCTGCTTTCGGGAAAGCAGCAAAAACAGAAGAAGATTTTCGAGCATTTGTCCCCCCATGCTTTCTGGTTGGTCATGTCATGCATAACACTGAAATTGTAAGGGGCTTCTTTTGAAATACAATAGGTAGTTTCATTGTCATACCGTTGTTCACTCCCTTTGGGATCCAGCAAAGGGGTTTCCACAAGATCCTCTTCACTGCAAAACGACACAGCCCTCGTCGTTTTTTTCATTTTTTCTTTCCACTCCGAAAAAAGGCGTAGTCAGATCCTTTTTACAAAATTCCCGTCCTGCAAGCTGGGTCTCATTTAAGGGATGTTGATGTTATACCGGTAGCTCTTTCCAGTTAGAGCCGTTCTCTTGTATCCAAGAGGGTGCGCCATTTTCCTGTGCCAAGGATAAAGAGAAAAATCATTTTTCTTTTTCTTTTTTGATAGGGCACTTCAAGCTGCGTTAGGCTCGCAGGGAAGGATGGAGCAGGCGGTGTTTATGCATTTTTTTTAGCCCCTTCCCCATGCAAAAGAGTTGGCAAAGCATTCTAAAAAGGGGTCTCAGTTATTAGGGGGCTGGTGCCCAACCCACTGCTGCGCCGGGTTTATGGAAATTATTGTGGGCCTATGCCGCCTGTGCAGGTTTTTTGGGTAGCGACAACTTGTGCCCAACCTGCCGCTTTTTTCACTTTCCCACACCACAGCAAAGGGGATGGAAAAAATAGGGGGTGGATGTGATGATAGAAGTAAATTGTGCCATATTTTTTTAACTCTCACTTTTAAAGAAAAATCACCCAAATTTTCTTCTATCAACATCACCATTTCCCGCGTCACAAAACTCTGAGACCTAAGACAAAACCAGCACTTCCATGGCTTCCCCCTGCCAAGAAACTTTTTTCTACTTTTTCTGTCCCAGCAAAACACACAGACCATGAAACTAAGAACCAAAACCAGTGTCTTTCCCTGCCAGCACAGCATTTTGAGTGGTTGACCGGTCCCCCTCTCGTCATCCATCAACCCCCCTTTTTTCACTCGACAACAATGCTTTCACTTTTTAATAACGTTTTCAGAGAGGGGGAAAAAAACTGTTCCTCTCTCTTTTTTTTTTTTCGATCTTTTTTCCTGCCTTCCCCATACAAAACCCCCCCCTCTTCCCCTTTTCCCTCCCCTCCCTCTCCTCTCTCTCTCTTCCCTTTTATTTTCTTCTCTCCCCCCCCCTTCCCCCCTCTCTCTCTCTGTCAGTGTTGTTGTGTGTTGTGTGTTGTGTGTGTGTGCGCGCGGCGTGCGTGCGTGCGTGCGTAGGTTGTGTGTGTGTGTCCGTGTGTGTGTGGGGGGAGTGTGTTGTGTGCGTGCGTGGTGTGTGTGGGGTGTGTGTTGTTGTGTGTGCGTGTGTGTGTGTGTTGTTGTTGTGGTGGTGGTTTTGGTGAATTTTTTAACTATGATAAGATTATTTTCCAAAAGTAAATAAAGAAGTGAGTGACGATGTGGGATAAATCATTCAATAAAAACTAATCCTACTACTACTACTTACAATAACAATAAAAGAAATATTAAATTAAAAAAACGATAACAATCAGATAAACGACACAACAAATATTAAAGAGCGAGAATGTCAGGGGAAGGGGTTAGAGGGTAAGTGAAAGAGAAGAGGGGGGATAGGGGCAGATGGGGGGGTAGAATATTCCCAAGGTTCAGTTGAGATTAAACACCTCTCTTCTTTCCATTCCAGATTCTTTCCTTCGCCCCCCCATTTTTCATCCACAACCAGCTTTCATCAACAAACCAAATCTGTTAGAAATAGGGGAGGGAATGCAAGGTGGAGGGAAAAAAAAAACAAAAAGAAAAAAAGGAGGAAAATGCAGCTATCCAACCTGGCTTATAAATAATTCCATTACAGAAAGAGAAGGCTCGAAGTGGGCGATCTCCAATCTCTCTTTTATCTTTCTTTTCCTTGACGACTTTCATTTACAAGAGCCCTTAATGATGGAGTATGAAAAAAGGTTGTTACTGGACCCACCAAACGCATGGAAAGAACAAAGGACTGTATAGAGGCAACGCATTTCGACTCCTTAGTTTTCAACGAGCCAGACAAACAAACAAGATAAACCACACAAGCAGAGAGAGAGAGAAGAGAGAGAGAGAGAGAGAGAGAGAGAGAGAGAGAGAGGCGGGAGGGAGAGAGAGTAGAGAGAGAGGGAGGGAGGGAGGGAGAGAGATAGAGAGAGAGCTAAAAAAAAAAAAAACAGAGATAAATCTCACGATCAAAACCAAACCCCATGATAAGAAATTATCTCTTTTCAAAGCGTTTATTTTAGCTGGATAGCAGGATAAATGACAATCATCATCTTTCTTCTACTTACTCAGAAGCTTGTGCATTGTCCGACACATGAGGCGGTCAACACTCTCCAACAGGAATCGGTTAGC
>CM065721.1:53693309-53695809 GCA_033310375.1 Conus canariensis
GAAAATGTCACTTCCTATGTTGCATACCGGCGGGGATTCGAACTCGCAATCTCTGACAGCAAACTCAGTGGTCTGACATTGAGCCACTCCAAAGATGAAGGAAGAAAAGGTTACGTTTTTGCCCAAACGGTTTTTTTTTGCATTGAAATGCGATACAAATCTCGCACAGAGCAAATTACAGATAGTATTTCCGTGCCTCTTCGAATCCAATGAAAAATGCATAAAGACAAATGAACATATCCTACCGTCTGGCAATTTGAAGATGCTCATAATTCTACTGTGCGAGGAAAACATGAAGTACACAGAGCAAGAGATGAATCAGAGAGAAGGTATCGAAGAGGAAAGAGAGAAGCTATCTTCAAATGTCAAAGGTAATGTTATAAGTGAGCTACAATTCTGATTTTAACGTTCAAACTCACCTTGAATTATTTGGCAGACAGGGGTAACGTTTCATGGAGAGTGAGAGAGGGGAAGGAAGGGGTGTAGGGAGAAGGGGAGTTAACCAACACCACACCATTACCATCAGAACAATAACACGTTAAGATGAAGAGCAAAAATGGCCCTGTGTTTTTTCGTTTTCTCTTCTTCGCCTTCTTCTTCCTCTCTTCTTCTTCTCTCTTCTTCTTCTTCTTCTTCCTTTCTTCTTCTTCTTCTTCCTTCTTCTTCTACTACTACTTACTATCATCATCAATCATCATCATCATCATCATCATCACATCTTCTTCTTCTTCTTCAATAGTAGGCGCTCGCGTGATTCGAACTCGCCACACGTGGCTGTCAATTCGGTGCTCTACCCACTGAGCCAAACCAGTGAAGTGGACGCCTGCCTGTCACTGTGATCTGCTACATGTTGGCGACCAGCGCGGTAATTGATGGAATGGTGAGAATCATTAAGAGAAGCCCTGCAGTAAGGAGACTGCATTCTGCCAAACGACAGCCACTCGAACTCAGCCTGTCATGTATTGGGATTGAACAGAGGCGATTGGGACTGTGTTCAGGGGAAGGAACTCGCGTTTCTCTCTCTCCTCTCACTCCTCTCCACACACACACACACACACACACACACACACACACACACACACACACACACACACACACACGCATACACACCACATTGGGCCACATATCTATAACGCTTTACTCAGTGGAGGAGCAGGAGGTGAAGAGGAGAGGGAGGAGGGGGGAGAGGAGGGGAGAGAGAGAGAGAGAGAGAGAGAGAGAGAGAGAGAGAGAGTACACACACATACACCACACACCTATCAATCTTCTATCTATCTTACGTGGTGTGTGTGTGGTGTGTGTGTGTGTGTGTGTGTGTGTGTGTGTGTGTGTGTGTGTGTGTGTGTGTGTGTGTGTGGTGTGTGTTGTACGCATGTCTGTGTTGTCTGTGTCTGTGCGTTCGTGCGTGTGTGCGCGCTCGCGCACACGCGCGCGATTGTGTGTGTGTGTGTGTGTGTGTGTGTGTGTGTGTGTGTGGTGTGTGATATGTGTGTGCGTGCGCGTTTTTGTTGGTGTGTGTGTGTGTGTGTGTGTGTGTGTGTGTGTGTGAGAGAGAGAGAGAGAGAGAGAGAGAGAGAGAGAGAGAGAGAGAGAGAGAGAGAGAGAGAGAGAGAGACGTTAGCTGCTATCGCCGTTGATCGTTAAGCGAACACATAAAGATTCCCCAGAACGTTCGCTTGCCAGTTACCGGGTTCTCTGTGGCTCTGGATTGCTTTAACTGCCTTTGATCTGTTTTAAGCGTCTATATGTATGCCTTTTCTCTTTATTTCTTCTCTCTCTCTCTCTTGTCTCCTTCGCCCATTCTTGGTCACTTTGACTTTTCATGTACTTCACTTTTGTTGTTCTTTTGCTACCCATCTTTCTTTAATCCACCCCACCCCCTCCCGCTTTCTTCCCGCCCCCACCCTTTTACTGAATGACGTACCTTCATTATATCCTTCCATTTTTTTTCTTCTTTTGTTTACCTCTTTTCTCCTCTTTTCCTTCTTCTTCTTCTTCTTCTTCTTCTTCTTCTTCTTCTTCTTCTTCTTCTTCTTCTTCTTCCTCCCTCCAGCTCCCTCTCTCTCTCTCTCCCCCCCCCTCCCCCGCCGCCCATCTCTGTCTCTTTTTCTTTCTCTCTGTCTCTGTCTCTCTGTTTCTGTGTCTATATCTGTCTGTCTGTCTGTCTGTCTGTCTATCTGTCTATCTGTCTCTGATTTTTCCCCCCACATTTCTTCACTTCTTCATTCCTTTTCTTTCTTTCGTCGTTTCTTTCTCTTCCTTCCTTTATGTGTAATTCTTTCTTTTTTGTACTCCCAGTTCTTATAGAACAGGGAGTACTTTACAATGGGAACGAAGAAATGCTGTCTGTGTGTCTGTCTGTCTGTCTGTGTGTCCGTCCGTGGTCAAAATGTGTTCCACTCGCTCCAGACAAAACTGCTGGGCCGATCTTTCTGAAAATTTGTAGGTATGTTCATTATGGTCACCGATGATGCCGGATGTTTTATTTTTACCGTTATTG
>CM065721.1:53698309-53750809 GCA_033310375.1 Conus canariensis
GAACAAAGTATGCTATAATCGACCGACACTGTTCATAACGTTTTGCATAATATAAATGATAGTGCCTCTTGAAAACTTTGAGATTTGTATAACATTGAATGACGATAATAAGCAATGCCACAAACAAACAACCACCAAAATGAACATAGCTAGATTAACAAAATCAATCCTGGATAGGCGTACCTAACTTAATCTCGTGCCGGACGCATTTTTCAAATCTGGTGGGGTGTTATCCTAAGCGCGAAAACTGCTTCGTTGTGAGTGAGTTTCCACTTTGAAGGTACTGTGTCCAAATGTTTATAATCAGAATGTGTTGGATTGAAGATTTCTGGAGGATTACTTTAATTACGGGTCTATCAAGACTGAACAGCGGTTTTTATATGTCATCGTTAGCCAGAATCTCATCATGCAGAAGCGTGCTTGAAATGAAATTCATCATAGGAACTAAAAAAAAAAAAAAATGACGTCAATGTTGGTGGAAGACATATTTTCGTATAGAAAGCTCGTGAATCTTTGGAGATAAACAATTTACAGAGCTTCCTGACATACGACCATGACACCAAAGAGCTGGTGACGATCAGTTTTCTCAACCTCTTCGTCATTTCGACAGAGAGAGAGAGAGAGAGAGAGAGAGAGAGAGAGAGAGAGAGAGAGAGAGAGAGAGAGAGAGAGTTATATGAGAAATTTTGACTTTTTTTCTGGTAACCATTATCGAATATTACGTTTTCTTCGGATGGAGACACATGTTACTGGGTTCAGATCACTCCATTATCTTGTTTATATTTTCCTGTAAGGCGATGAATATGTTATCAGTTGTTTGATTGCTTATAAGTATAGTGATGTCGTCAGCGAACGTTTCACATACGCTGTCACTGAACAGGGAAATCGTAGATGCGTATGAAAATGAAGACTGTCCTAGTGGGGACCCTTGAGGGACCCGACACTGTGATTAACAGATAACACAGGAATACAGATCCATTCGTTGATGCTGACTGCTTCCTATTTGAAAGAAATGGAGACAAGTGTTCCAAACTTCATATCTGCAGCTTTTTGAGGAGATCGTGATCCAGAACATCAAAAGCGTTCATGAAATCTATCATGAGGGCACCTGTTATATTTCATTATTGATGTTAGTAAGCTGTTGGTCAACTAGGTTAGTCAGTACTGTGTGGCGAAAGTGGCTTGCTCTGAAACTTCACTGGTTTTCATAGAAGAAATTAAAAGAGTCAAAGTGACAACGATGTGTTTGTTTATATGATTTTCCAATGGTTCTAATGTTAGAGATAAAATAGAAATGGGTCTGTAGTGAGAGGGGTCAGTGTGATCAACTGTTTTGTGGACTAATATTACTTTAGCAACTTAAACAGCCTTGTGGACATATTTTTAGACCTGCAAAAGGTTGTAAATATAGATAAGCGTTTCGGCAATGATAGGACCTGATAGTTTGGGCATTTCCCATTAATGCCATCAAGGAGAGTAGCGCACTAGTTTTATCCGTAGATAGGCAGACTTGGAAGATTTGTAACATATTGCCATAATAGCGGAGCGGGAAAACAATTGCAACAAGAAGAAAAAAATGTAACACTGAACATCAACACGGGTTAGCAAAATAAGGAACATTCAGAAACGAAGACTAAAATGTAGCAGACATAAGCACAATGTAATGAAAATACACAGAGAAAATGGAACGACCGTCTGATGCAAAATATGTATAAAGAAATTAACAAGTGGAAGCTAGTTACTCTCTAAAGTTAACAAAAATCCTCACTGATATCGAAGGTTACCGAAACAACAGACAGCTGTACACTAGACCAACAGCTGCACACTAGACCAACAGCGATGCTGAATCAGCAGTATCAGCGGCATGATCAGTATGTGTGAAGACACTGCAAGCAGTCCACATTGGTCCAGCAGTCTGTGGGAGCTCCATTCACAGTTTATAACCACTCCAAACATTATTAATCAGCCTGACCCCTCCCTCACCCAAACCCTCATTATATACACACATTCGCACGCGTTCACTCACTGAATCACGCTCGTGCAACTGCATCTCGAGCGCCAGTGTACGCACACATTTCATCACATCATAAAGACATCTCCAAAACATAAGCATAACTCACAGACATCCTAACTGGAGAGGGAGACATCTTAATTCATAATTACTGTCAATTTTCTAGGAACAAATTCCCTTAAATTATATTGAAACAACATATTGTTTTGAAGGTTAGGATAGGAAGGGACAAAGAAGGTGAACGCAATCTCAGTAACTGCTCTGCTTACAGGTGAATGGGAATTTGAGCGTAAAGACGAGTCACTGTAGGTTTGCTTGTGTTAGAGGAGGAAACAGCTTGGTGGTGACTTGATGTTGATTTATGGTAACGAAAAAGAATGTGCAGGGAAATTGTGAATTATAATTGCTAGGAGTGGATTACTAGAGGCAACGTGGGTTTGGAGAGGATTACTCGGGATATCATTTGTTTCCAGAGCGGGAGGGAGGGGGAGGGGGGGGGGGTATTATAATTGAGGAGCATCGGGACGGGTTGAGGGTGGGCATCATTAGATTGCTGGCGGTGGCGGTGATGGTGGTAGGCATTCTGAAATCCTTGGAAAGCCGATCTTTGAGGTAGATAGGTGGAATGTTGAAAGGAGGAAACCGGCGGAAGAATAAGTGATAACGGGTATGTTCGTGATTGGCTGGGGCATTTAGAAGATAGGAGTGATCGAATGACGATAGGTTGGCGTTTGGCAAGGGAAAAATTTAGTCTCTCTTTGTGACTTTTATGAAGGGGCTTTGCTATGATGGACAGAATCGAGAGGAAAACTGTCAGCATAATGTCCGTTTCTCCACAGGCCTTACAAGTGTTTCGTAATTCTTGCAGTGCCCCCAATATTCGGGAGATTGCATCACTGTACTCGGTTTTATCTACGATGAAAGCAGGGATGTTATCAATAAGATTTACTTTATAATAATCATACGCTTCTTTTAGATTACGACTGGATGTTGAAATGCTGTTGCTGAAGGGTTACTTGCTACTGGCTGGTATTGTGGAGCTAAACCTGCACTTGCAGCTGGGCACTTAGGTTTACATAGAGCAATGATGTTTACCACACACTGGCAGACATTGAACTTGATGGAAATGAACTGATGCTAACATGCATTACGATTCTTTTCACATTTGGTGTCACAAACAGGGAGCAAAACCTTGCATAAAGGTCTTCGATGGACAGTCAAGGACACAAATTTTAAGCAGCCGTTTATGTTTGGGAACTCATCGTTTGGAGCTGATGAAAGCTACTGCAAAGTGCACACAAGAATTGCGACCGTTTTGTCCGAAACTGACGTACGACACATCAGATCTATAGAAAATGACTCTTTGAGTCATCATCTGACTTGTCCTTTCGGATATTTTTCTATTCATGTGATGATGGGGATTTGGAATTGAGTGAAACTGGAATACATGTGACCGAGGGAATACAGAAAGGATTACATGTTTAGACAACGCACTATTCACATTTGCATTTGGTGGTGGTGGGTGAATAGGTAGGGGACAGGCGGAAATGAGAGAGAGAGAAGAAGAAGAAGAAGAAGAAGAAGAAGGAGAAGAAGAAAAAGAAGAGAGAGAGAGAGACAGAGAGAGAGAGAGAGAGAGAGAGAGAGAGAGAGAGAGAGAGAGAACATGGGCTCAAAACCAAACGAAATGTATATAATGAGAAAAAAAAAGAATAAGCACTCAACGGGCTTGTTTGCTCCTTTTTTGTTTAACAATCAACACCACCACAACAAAAACAAGCTACCTACCGCTCCATTCCCCAATCACATGAAGAGAAAGTACAATCTTCCTTTAAATAACACGTGAAGGGAGAGGGGGGAGTTGCTGTAAGGGAAGGGTGGCAGGAGACTGTGTTGTTGATGGATGTTTACTTGTTTGCAGGGACCGAGAATCACCTCGCTGTACGCATGCACGGACATTAAGTATCGCTTCGCCACCACGCGCATCACCAGTCACGTGATCAACCCCACCAACCGGTCACGGCAGGCGGTCTTTGACATCACACTTCCCAACGATGCTTTCATCTCTAACTTTACACTGTAGGTTGACTAAAATCAGCAAGAATATGTCCATTTGTAAGAGAACATACAGACAATGCATGGTGTGTAAGGGACTGATTGAAAAGAAGAAAAGAAAAAAAAAGAAAAAAGAAATAAAAGCCAGTAGTGAAACTTTTTTTTGTTTTTCGCTTTTTTTGGGCAGATGAAGAGGACAGTGTGAAGCACCGAAAAATGAAGAAGTGGATTTCGGTCTTAGGGGAATAAAAAAAAAAAGAAAAAAAAGAAAAGAAAAGGAAAAATAAAGTCACCATCTTAGGTACTCCATTGATCCGATAACTGATGCCGCAACCCCCTCTCCCCCCAAAAACAACAACAACAACAACAACAACAACAACAACAACAACAACAACAACTAAAATCCCACTGTAAGTTGACCCAAGCTAACTGTGACCATCTGAAGTTGATTGGAAGTAAACTATGTTGATGGCAATGTTGATATTGATGATGATGGTGATGATGATGATGATGATGTTGATGATGATGATGATGATGATGAAGAGGATGATGATGATGATAACTAAACAACAACATTAACAGCAGCAGCAGCAGTAACAACGACAACAAAAATACTGATAATAATAATGATGATGATAATGACGATAGTAACAACAACAACAACAATAATAATAATGATGATGATAATGATTATGGTGTGATGATGATGATGATGATGATGATGATGATGATGATGATGATGCTTATTAGTATCATTTTTATTTGATCAGATTATAAAGACGATTCATTCTATTCAAGATTCTTCAGATTTCTTCAGTTTGAGAAATCCAATTGCTTCGCTTCAATTGCTTTCATGATTATTCATATTTGACCTTGGTATGTAACGCTGTTGTACAATACTTTTCACTGACCCTGCTTTGTTACTTCTGTGACTTAGTGCTGTTTATTGGCATATGTAGCATGTCTGTTTTATCATTAATGTGAATTCGTTTATTATGTTGGTACATTTATTCCGCGTTTTACCATATTGTAATTTAATTGTTATATGTAGATGCATTCTGTTTTATCATAAATGCAATATAGGTGTGTGTGTGTGTGGTGTGTGTGTGTGTGTGTGTGTGTGTGTGTGTGTGTGTGTGTGTGTGTGTGTGTGTGTGTGTGTGTGCGCGCGCGCGCGCGCGCGCGCGCGCGCGTGTTGGGGTATATTTACTCTTTTCATCATTAATGTGACAAAGTTGTGTTAATTTTGTATCTTTAATTTCTCTTGGGTCTGTCATTAATGTGACTTAGGTGTATAATATTACCGTACACATTTTTTTGTCTGTGTCTTATCAGTAACATAACTGTCGCTGTAGATTTCTATGACGTATTCTTATGTCGTGTTTGTCGATGATATTAATCACATGCATTCATTGTTGTACATATTCTTGGCCTGTGTTTGTAGCTTAACGTGACTTATGTGTATCATGTTGCGGTGTGTATTCTCGACGTGTGTTTTATTATCAATGTGACTTTGCCATATCATCTTCTTGATTTCGATTTATGTTATTCTAAGTGAAATAACTTAGGTGTGTTATGTGACCCTATGTTTTCTTGATCTGCATTTGATTACAAATGTGATTTAGGCGGATTATGTCGTTGTATGTATTGTTGATCTGCGTTTTATGGTTAAAATGACTTTGGTGGGTTACAGATTACAGTATGTCTCCTTGAGATGTGTTGGTCTTTATTGTGACTTGAGAACATTGTCTTCGTGTGTGTTCTTGATCTTTTTTTTTCCTTTATCATTAAGATGATTTGATTATCATTATATTGCTGAAAGAAAGATGACACGCCTAAGTCAAATTAATGATTAAACACAAATCGATAATACACACCTCAAAGTGATACACTTAAGTCACTGAAGTGAATAAACACGGGTCAAGAATATGTACAGCAATAAATATACCTGAATAACATCAACAACAGACATGTCATTCTTGTCACTTGAGAAACGATTTTCTTTCTGAATTGATGCTGGCCACAGCAAGAGATATACCCGAATAACGTCAACGACAAATATGTCATTCTTGTAACTTGGGAAACGACTTCGTTTCGGAATTGGTGCTAGCCACAACAAGAAATACACATGAGTAACATTAACGACAGACACGTTGTTCTTGTAACATGTGATGCTAGCCACAGCAAGAAATACACCTGAGTAACATTAACGACAGACACGTTGTTCTTGTAACATGTGATACTAGCCACAGCAAGAAATACACCTGAGTAACATTAACGACAAACACGTTGTTCTTGTAACTTGTGATGCTAGCCACAGCAAGAAATACACCTGAGTAACATTAACGACAGACACGTTGTTCTTGTGAAACGGAAGTGATACCAGCCGTCCTTCCTGTCTTGTCTTGTCTTGTCTTGTCTGGTAGGACCGTGGAGGGCCAGACCTACCCCGGCCGGGTGGAGGAGAGGTGGCTGGCACTCCGACAGTACGGTGCCAACGCCACCCTGGGAACCTACACCGCCGGCAGAGTCTCTCAGAGGTGTGGGAAGGTGTGAAGGAGGATGGGGGTGTGGGGGGGGGGGGGGTGAGGGAAGAGCTAAAAAAAAAAAATCGATGGGAGAGAGGCTGCAAAGAATGTGGAGAGACTGGGAGAGCCGGGATGAGGTGAGGGGGAGAAGGTTTGAGGTGAGCGGGAGGGAAGGGGAAGAATTGTGTATGATTGAGTTGCATTTTTTCTTGGTGTACTTGAAGTGAGGACTGTCTGCATTCATAGATTGATAACGAACGCTTTTCTCATGATGGATTAAAAAAAAAGCTTACCCCCCCCACCCCCACCCCCACCCTTTATAACTGATACTTTTCTCACAATGGGTTGAAAAGAAAGCTGTATCCGACCTCCACCTCATCTTCTTCGTTTTTTCCCCACGCCCTGTCGGAAGCATGTGAGTAAGGTTTTGCATACGCGCTCGTGTATGCGTATTCGGTGTGGGATCTGTTAAAGAATTGTCTAAAACTATCAACCCAGTTAAACTGAAAATAGAGCGATTCGTAGAAGAAGAAGAAGAAGAAGAAGAAGAAGAAGAAGAAGAAGAGAAGAAGAAGAGAAGAAGAAGAAGAAGGAGAAGAAGGAGAAGAAGAAGAAGAAGAAGAGGAGGAGGAGGAGGAGGAGGGGGGAGGAGGAGGAAGAATAAGCTGTGGTGGTGATTATTGGTCCAGAAGTAATTTCAATTGGGAAAGTTTATTCATTCTGGTACTGATGCTGTCACTGGCTCTGGTGACCAATGACGTCAGAAAAATCTCCCGGTGCGGTCTGCTGCTAAGAACGATGACGTCAGTAAGGCCTTCCGGTGCCGTCTGTTACTAAGAATAATCACATCAGGGTAAGACATTAGCCATCTGGATGGTGAATTTCGGATACCTAAGGAAATAATCCTGAATGATTTGTTCCCCCTTTTTGTGTATTTATAGCACAAACTACTTTGCAGTATATATGATATCCCATCATCCATCAGAACCGATGGAAACAATTCCAAGCAACCATTACAATAATCAGCAAAGCTATCGGTATCCATCACTTTGACAAAGTTATTTTTCCTACCGTTACAGACCCAGGGAAACAAACCAGTTCCGGGTGACCTTGAAAGTAGCACCATTTCAAGGAGCGACCTTTAACCTCACCTACCAAGAGATTCTCGAGCGACGATTAGGCTTCTACAATCACGTGCTCTACATTGATCCTGGACAACCCGTGGAGGACCTGCGCGTGGATGTCTCCATTGAGGAAAATCGTCCAATCACCTACCTGCACGTGCCACCAATCAGAAGCGATCTGTTGTCGGATTTCAATTCTCCGGTGAGTGGGTGATCCAAGCAACACAGACATCATCATCATCACATCATCATCATCCATCATCATCATCATCATCATCTTTCGTCGTCGTCGTCTCAGTCATCATCATCTCATCTCATCGCTCATCTCTCATCATCATCATCATCATCATCATCATCATCATCTTTCTTCTTCATCTCCTTTTGAGTTTGAGTTTGAGGCCATGCTAAATGGGGAATATGGTGCTGTGGGCGAAGACCTCCGTCTGCCTCGGCAACATCACCAGTCTGCACATTCTCCCCAAGATCCCTGCGCTTGGCCACGTTTCCTTTCATGCGGTGTCAAAGAAAGGGCAGGAATGAAGAATGTGGGCTTGTGTCTGCCGCATGGGCATTCGTCCATGTGAGAGATCCTTCTCTTCTTCCTTCTTCTTCTTCTTCTTTCTTCTTCTTCTTTTTTCGATGATGATAATGATAATGATGATGATGGTGATGATGATGTCTAAGATAATGATGTCAAATTTCTTGTTCTTTTTGTTCTTGCTTTTCTTTTTCTTCCTGTTTTCCTTTTTCATATGATGGTGATGATGATGATGATGATGATGATGATGATGATGATGTCCATCATCATCATCATCATCATCATCATCATCATCATCATCATCATCATCTCGTCCTCCCCTCCTCCTCCTCCTCATCTTCACATAGACAAACAGGGCCCCAGACAGGTCTCCTAGCTTCCTTTCCACAAAATCTACCTTGGCGATGACTACATCTTCTTTTGTTTGGGTGCCACCCTCAGAGACCAACAGTCTGGTCCGCGTGGAGAGGCCCAGTGTGCGCCATGCCTACATCAGCTACCACCCCACAGTACGTCAGCAGCAGGTCCAGGGCATGTCCAGCCAAGGCCTCTCCGGCCTCTTCACCGTCAGATATGACGTCAGCAGGACCATGGACGCCGGCGAACTGCTGGTAAGAGTGCTGGGACTTGACGTTGGGCTGTAAAAACATTTGTGTTTAGATAACCTTTTTCTGCCTAGATGCTTGATTTAGAAGAGCTCGAGTTCTAGCCAAGGCGATATCTGGTGGACGAATTGTGGCGGGATCTTATTGCACTTTAAGACCAACAAATGTGCAGACCTTCCTGTGGGTGAATCTCCGTCGTGTGTATACACATATACAAGATCAGATAAACACTTCAGAGATCTGGTAATCCACGCCAGTGTACTAGAAGAAAAAACCACAAAACAACAACAACACAGCAGCAGCAGCAACAACAACAAAAAACAGGCAACCACGGAAAAAGTGAAGAAAGGGACACCTAAACACCTTCTGTGCACGATAGTTTCATCAACAAGAGCAAGAACAAGAACAACAAGAACAAGAAAAAGAACAACAACAAGAACAACGACAACCACAATGACACTATCTCATGGCCACAAAAACCAGATTTGGTATATATTAGTGCATTTGTGGTTCATTTGTATGAAGAAAAAAAAGAACTAGTTACCAAACCGTCCAGGCCAAACATTTCCTGTTGACAGCCATGTCTTTATAGTTCTATGCATTTAGGGGAAGGAGGTGGAGGGGGGGGGGGGGGAATGGAGAAGGATCTCTTATGTGTGACAGCCGAAGAAGACAATCATGTTCGCTGAAAATTTGCTTATCAGTTTACTAAATGAGCATGAGTTTGCTGTCTGGTGTGCGTGCGTGCGTGCGTGCGTGCGTGTGTGTGTGTGTGTGTGTGTGTGTGTGTGCGTGGTGCGTGGTGCGTGCGTGCGTGCCTGCGTGCGTGCGTGCCTGCGTGCTGTGGTGCGTGCGTGTGTGCGTGCGTCGTGTGTGTGTGTGGTCGTGTGTGTGTGTGTGTGTGTGTTTGAGAGAGAGAGAGAGAGAGAGAGTGAGAGAGAGTGCGTGCGTGTGTGTGTGTGTGTGTGTGTGTGTGCGTGTGTGCGTGTGTATGTGTGTGTATGTGCGCGCGCGCGCGCGCGGTGCGTGCTTGCGTGTGCGTGTGTGTGTGTACGTGCGTGCGTGCGTGCGTATGCGTGTGTACGTGTGTGTGTGCGTGTGCGTGCGTGCGTGCGTGTGGTGCGTGCGTGCGTGCGTGTGTGTATGTATTCGTGCGTGTGTGTATACGTGCGTGTGCCTGCGTGCGTGCGTGTGTGTGTGTGTGTGTGTGTGCGCGCGTGTCTTTTATCCACCCTATCATCTCTGTGCAGAGCGTCAACGGCTTCTTCGTGCACTTCCTGGCGCCGCCCGTGCAGGAGCCCATCCCCAAGGACGTGCTGTTCATCCTGGACACCAGCACCTCCATGATGTGGCAGAAACTGGGTCAGCTGCAGGACGCCATGAGGGTCATCCTCCAGGACCTGGCCCCGGAGACCGCTTTGCCCTCATGCAGGTGGGCAGGTGCTGGATGTCGTGGCGGAGATCGCGAGGATAGCTGAGGGTGTAGGTGGTTGGTTGGAAAGGTACAAGGGGTCAGGATGGTATTCTGGACTCAGCTGTGAGCGGGTGTTTGGCATCAGGATGGAGATCTAGGTTGTAGCTATGGGCAGGTTTTCAGCTGTCGGGACGGATACCCGAGTCGTAGCTGTGGGTAGGTGGTAGCTCTTTCGCTGGGTATCTGGGGGATAAGTGTGGGTGGGTGTTAGCTGCCGAGATTGGGTATTAGGGACATAGCTGTGTGTAGGTGTTAGTCAATTTGCTCGGTTTCCGGGGCACAATTATGGGTAGATGGCAGCTGGTAGGATTGGCTACTTGAGTCACAAATGAAAGTAGGTGTAAGCTGTTATGCTGGGTATCTGGAGCATGATTAACAGGATAACAGGATAATAATTTTATTTGTCCAAAAAATGGAAAATTCATTTTCGACAGCACAGCAACCATATACCAGGACAACACACACACACACACACACACACACACACACACACACACACACACACACACGCACACACACACACACACACACACACACACACACACACACACACACACACACACACACACACACACACAAAGGGCGTAAACTGCCTGTGTAAGAATCCATAATAAATCAATCCCGTCAGTAAAATATCTTCATGCAAGCACAAACACTCTTCCCACACACACCCTCTCATCCCCCCTCCCCCCCCCCCCCCCACACACACACACATCCACACACACACACACACACACACACACACACACACACACACACACACACACACACATACACACACACACACACACACACACACACACACACACACACACACCACACACACCACACACATCACACACACGTACAAACACATGTGCGTGTGCAGCTACAGTATGCATCCACTCTCTTTATGGGTAGATGGTATCTGTCATAACTGGACATCTGAGGTATAGCTATGGGTAAGTGTTGGCTGCTATGTTGAGTATCTGGGGTATAATTATGGATAGATGGTAGCTGTCAGGACTGGATACCTGGAACATAGCGGTGGGAAGATGATGGCTGTTATGTTGGGTATCTGGCGCATAATCGTGGGAAGATAGTAGCTGTCAGGATGGGGTATCGGGAACATAGCTGTGTGTAGGTAATGGGTGTTCTTCTGGGTATCTAGGGTGGGTGTTAGTTGTCAGGATTGGATATCAGGGATATAGCTCTGGATAGGTGTCAGCTGTTTTGCTATGTACCTAGGGCATAATTGTGGGTGGATGGTAGCTATCGGGGGTTGGGGGGGTTTATCTAGGGCATAGCTGTGGGTGTGTGTTAGCTGCTATGCTGGGTATCAGGGGCATAATTATGGATGGGTATTAGCTGTCGGGGCATAATTATGGGTAGGTATTAGTTGAGGATTGGAAATCTGGGACATATCGGGTATCAGGAAGGACATCTGGTTCATTTGTGTAGATAGGTGTTATGTGTCATCATGGAGATCTAGCTCACTGCTGCGGGTATATAATCGTCAGGGTGGTATTTGATGCATAGCCGTGAGAAGGTGTTAGCTGTCAGGATGAGTATATAGGTCATGGGTAAATGTAGTTGATATTTGTATGTGTCAGGATGGCAATGTGGGGCAGAGTTGTCAATGTCTCACTCTCGACCATAATCTAAATCTGTTGGTCACGGTCAAGTTGTAGTCAAGGCATTTGGGTCATAGCCGAAAACTTCATAACCTCCGTGAGTTGTAAACAGGTGACTTGTCACGCACGTGAGTAGATGGTAGGTGTTAGAAAAGGTGTTGGAATCATAGCTGTGAATCTCTTATCCTTCCTACTTTATTCTCTCGTAGGTGGACAGGTGTTATGTGCCTCGGTGGGTATCTGGACACAAGCTGAGAATTGTAAAACTCCGTGAACATTGAATCACTTTGGTCTACTGCGGGTCGGAAAGTATTAAATATCAGGATGGGTGTCCAGAACGTGGCTATGTATTTCCCAGGCTCTAGGTGTCTGGAACGTAGCCGTGTATTTCCTAGGCTCTAAGAACTGTGAGCGGCTTTGGTCTGATGCGTGTAGTCGGATAGTTGTCACTCGGCCAAGATGTGTATAAATAGCAGAGCTGTGAGTAAGGTCTGAGCTGCTCTGAAGTCTCGATCTTTCTTGCAGGTGGGTAAGGTAGCAGATGTTTCAATGGGTATCTGAATCCTGACTGCCCATTTTCTCAGGCTTCACGAGCTGTGAACTGTCTTGTCCTTTCACGCTGTTAGGCTAATGATCGTTATGTAGCCACAAAGTATATTTAGGGCACAGCTGTGAGTCTGTTCAACTACGGGAGGTTTGAACCCTCTGGCCGTCACGCAGGTGGGTGCCTAAGCTTTAGCGCTTTGCACTGGCGGGGGTGAGATCGTACCGTAAGTCCGTCAAGCGTATCTAGGCCATGGCTGTGGATTTCCTATTGCCCGTGAGCTGAGCTGCTCTTTGATCATGCAAGTGGAAGTAAATCATTACTGGCATGTGTACCTGGACCATAGTTGTACATTTCTAACATCCTGTGTGAACTGATGCACTCGGCCGTCTCGCAGGTGGGTAGTCATTACGCGGGATATGTTTAACACAACTTGGTTATTAGAGATCTGGACTGAGGGAACTGCTCTGGCTGGTGCACTGAAGTTGTGATTCGAGTGGCTGTACGGTATATGCACGCCAATGCGTGTGTGGTCTTCTACAAGTACGGGAGAATGTCTACGTATGCATCTTTGTGCGTATTTCTTTGTCTTTATAGTAATACAAGCAGCTGATCATGATCGAGCTCACGGTGCCATATAGAACAGAATGGAGCAGCTCAAATCTACAAGACTGAAAAGTATGCTGATCTGGCAAACAGCCTGAGGAGGAAGGCTATCAGGTCAAAGTCCTCACTGCAAAATTGGAGCTAGGGGTTTGTAGGAACGTCTGCATACAGCCTCATGAAACAGCTCTCAGTTGCAGGGAGGAAAAAACCAGAGCCCTGAAAGCAATGGCAAAGCGCAGAGAGGTGTTCAAGCTGATCTGTCAAGGAGGAACAAAAGTGAACTTCATAAGGCTTAATTTCCCTACAAATATCAGGTGTCCTGTGCTCAGTGTTAAAGCGCGAGTCATTAAGTGGAAAATGAGCATGTCCAGAGGTCATGGGTTCGAATCCCAGCCATGGCTCGTCCAAGATGGGAAAAAAAAAAGGGCAGCAGAGGGACATCCGAGTCATGAACCGGGTGTGGCCCAACCCCCTAGAGTGTCAGGAGATAAGGGCCGAAACACTTGCTTGAAGGGGCTTCTCTTCTGAGGACTCTCTGCTGCCACGCTCTCCACGAGTTTCTTTCTACATTTGTTGACATGTTTGTGTGTTACCTGTTTTAAATACCATTGTCCAACTACTCTTCCACACATAGAACCACACAAATGATGCCTTACACTCGTACATGCAGTGCTCGCGTTCAGCATGCATGCACATGTCCTTAGCACACACAGGCATTAACGAGCACGCGCACGCGCACGCGCACGCGCGTACACACACACACACACACACACACACACACACAAGGGTAAACACATGTACCCTGTTAACTAAACACTCAAGTTCTGACCATTTCAGGATCATGCATCTGCTACGTCTAGTCCAAAGCCGCTCTTTTCCACTCTTTAACAGTCATGGTTTATTCATCAATTAATATATTCATCGGTCATCACACAATATTGTGACTTCATTGCGTAGCAGATGCGGTATAGGACACAAAAAGTCCGCACGTCGAGACTTCTCCTTTATGAGACAAACTTAAACTATGGTGTCGAAAAATATGATATGCACATTCTTGATGCTTGTGTCAAATACAATACGAATCAATCAAGCTGTTAATTAATCAAACGTTGAGTTGAATTTTCATCGTCTAGAATTGTCAAGAAGTGGACCAAAAAACCCATGGTAATCATATTTACTGAAACATTTATATACAAATACGCATAGGACTGTAGCGCACTCGCGTATGTGAATGTACTCATGTTAGCACGTGTTTTTGTCTTAAGTGAACATATAGTGTATCCACAAGTAGGCTGCATGGTGTTTCGTGTTTTTCCTCCTTGAACAGAATCTAAAATCAAACTTGCAACACTTTTTTGTACTCCCAGTTCTTATAGAACAGGGAGTACTTTAGAATGGGAACGAAGAAATGCTGTCTGTGTGTCTGTCCGTCAGTCCGTGGTCAAAATGTGTTCCACTCGCTCCAGACAAAACTACTGGGCCGGTCTTTCTGAAAATTTGTAGGTATGTTCATTATGGGTCAAGGATGATGCCCGATGTTTTAGTTTACCGTTATAGCTGTTACTAACGGCTGTAACGGCCTGTAACGGTTTTTCTTCTTAATAGAATATCTCCGAAAGTCCTTGGCCGATCTTTGTGAAAATTAGCAGGTATGTTTATTATGGGTCACGGATGATGCCCGATGTTTTAGTTTACCCCGTTATAGCCGTTACTAAAGGCTGTAACGGCCTGTAACGGTTTTTCTTCTTTATGGAATATCTCAAAAAGAACTCGGCCGATCTTTCAGAAAATTTGTAGGTATGTTCATTATGGGTCACGAATAAAGCCCGATGTTTTAGTTTACCGTTATAGCTGTTACTAACGGCTGTAACGGCCTGTAACGGTTTTTTCTTCTTTATGGAATATCTCCGAAAGTACCTAGCCGATCTTTCTGAAAATTAGCAGTACTCGTATGTTCATTATGGGTCACGGATGATGCCCGATGTTTTAGTTTACCCCGTTATAGCTGTTACTAACGGCTGTAACGGCCTGTAACGATTTTCCTTCTTTATGGAATATCTCAGAAAGTACTTGGCCGATCTTTCTGAAAATTTGTAGGTATGTTCATTATGGGTCACGAATAATGCCCGATGTTTTAGTTTACCGTTATATCCGTTACTAACGGCTGTAAAGCCTGTAACGGTTTTTCTTCTTAATGGAATATCTCCGAAAGTACCTGGCCGATCTTTGTGAAAATTAGCAGGTGTGTTCATTATGGTGCACGGATGATGTCCGATGTTTTAGATTACCCCGTTATAGCCGTTACTAACGGCTGTAACGGCCTGTAACGGTTTTCCTTCTTTATGGAATATCTCAAAAATACTTGGCCGATCTTTCTGAAAATTTGTAGGTATGTTCATTATGGGTCACGAATAAAGCCCGATGCTTTAGTTTACCGTTATAGCCGTTACTAACGGCTGTAACGCTGTAATGGTTTTTCTTCTTAATGGAATATCTCCGAAAGTGCTTGGCCGATCTTTGTAACAATTAGCAGGTATGTTCATTATGGGTCACAGATGATGCCCGATGTTTAGTTTACCCCGTTATAGCTGTTACTCCTTAACGGCCTGTAACGGCCTTTGGATAACGAAGTATTCCTTCTTTAATTGAGAATATTTATCCAGAAAACGTTACCTTGGCCTGAATCTTTTTCTGAAAGACATATTTTGTAGATTATGTTCATTATGGGTCACGAATAAAGCCCGATGTTTCAGTTTACCGTTATAGCCGTTACTAACGGCTGTAACGGCCTGTAACGGTTTTTCTTCTTCATGGAATATCTGATCTTTGTGAAAATTAGCAGGTATGTTCACTATAGATTGTGGATGATGCCCGATGTTTCAGTTTACCGTTATAGCTGTTACTAACAGCTATAACGGCCCATAACGGTTTTTCTTCTTTATAGAATATCTCCGAAAGTACTTGGCCGATCTTCCTGAAAATTTGTAGGTATGTTCATTATGGCGACGAATAATGCCCGACGTTTTAGTTTACCGTTGTAGCCGTTACTAACGGCTGCAACGGCCCATAATTGTTTTTCTTTTTTATAGAATGTCTCATAAAGTACGTGGCCGATCTTTCTGAAAATATGTAGGTATGTTCATTGTGGTTCACGGATCATGCCCGACGTTTTAGTTTACCGTCATAGCCGTTACTAATGGCTATAACGATCCATAGCGGTTTTTCTTTTTATGGAATATTTCAGAAAGTACGTGGCCGATCTTTCTGAAAATTTTGTAGGTATGTTCATTATGGGTCACGGATGATGCCCAATGTTTTAGTTTACCCCGCTATAGCCGTTACTAAAGGCTGTAACGGTTTTCCTTCCTCATGGAATATCTCAGAAAGTACTTGGCCGATATTTCTGAAAATTTGTAGGTATGTTCATTATGGGTCACGGATGATGCCCGATATTTAAGTTTACCGTTATAGTAGAAAGAAACTCGTGGAGAGCGTGGCAGCAGAGAGTCCTCAGAAGAGAAGCCCCCTTCAAGCAAGTGTTTCGGCCCTTATCTCCTGACACTCTAGGGGGGTTGGGCCACACCCGGTTCATGACTCCGGATGTCCCTCTGCTGCCCTTTTTTTCCCATCTTGGGACGAGCCATGGCTGGGATTCGAACCCATGACCCTCTGGACATGCTCATTTTCCACTTAATGACTCGCGCTTTAACCACTGAGCCACAGGGACACCTGATATTTGTAGGGAAATTAAGCCTTATGAAGTTCACTTTTGTTCCTCCTTGACCAGATCCAGCTTGAACACCTCTCTGCCGCTTCTGCCATTGCTTTCAGGGCTCTGGTTTTTTCCTTCCCTGCAACTGAGAGCTGTTTCATGAGGCTGTATGCAGACGTTCCTACAAACCCCCTAGCTCCAATTTCTGCAGTGAGGACTTTGACCTGATAGCCTTCTCTCCTCAGGCTGTTTGCCAGATCAGCATACTTTTCAGTCTTGTAGATTTGAGCTGCCTCCATTCTGTTCTCATATGGCACCGTGAGCTCGATCATGATCAGCTGCTTGGTTGACTTAGAGTGGACTACTATGTCTGGTCTCATGCCACTCTTGCTCATGATCTCTGGGTGACTGTTCCATTCTGGGAGGTCTGCAGTGCACTCCCAGTCATCTGCCCCGTCCAGCAGACTCTGCCTGCATGTTTCGAGTGGCACTGTTGTTCTTGGCCATGATTTGCTGCCTCCTGCCGTGAAGAATGTTGCGGGTGCTTTTGGAGTCCTGATTTTCCCTTTTGTGGTGTTGGTACTAGCCCAGACTACTTGTACAATCTCTTTGAGCACTTGGTTGTGCCTCCATGTGTACCTTCCTTGAGCCAGGGCTACTTTACATGAGCTTAGGACATGCTCCACTGTTTTTTTTCATGGCAGAGGGGGCATGCAGGATCGTCTGTTTTCCCCCACTTCACCAGGTTTGCATTTGAGGGCAGAAGGTCATATGCAGATCTGAGAATGAAGCTGATCCTGAGAGGGGCCATGTGCCAAATGTCATTCCAAGTGAGACTTCTTTGGAGTGCATTCTCCCACGTTGTCCATTGCCCTTGCTGGCTCTGCTGGACTGCTTTTTGGAGTCTTTTTTGGTCTTCTTCTTTTTTCATCTCCTGAATCATCATGTCTCTTTTGGCTTTTCCTTTGGCCTTTGACCACCATTCAGTTTTGGTCACCCCCAGTCCTTGTCTGTTGGTCTGTGTGTGTCCTGTTATTTCTCTGATCTTGAGACTTTCTTTTGCAGAATCCATCGCCTCTTGAACTTTCCATTTTCTGCCTGTCTTCAGCTGGGGCTTGATTGCTTCTACCACCTTGTCTCCTGAGTCCTCCAGCATGCTTTGAAGTCTGATCTTCCCTGCTTTGTATTCCTCCAGGATGGATTTCAGTGGTAGTTTCAGCTTTGCTTGGCGACAGTACAGCGCTATGTCAGTCAGACAGGGTGGACACCAAGCCATTTCCTTGTGAACTTGTTGATTTTGGCTTCCATTGCCTCCACTGTGCTGGTGCAGATGTCGTATATCATCAGAGGCCATAGGAGCTTTGGTATCAGCATGAACTGCAGACACCAGACCTTGTATTTGCCAGGGAGCCCACACTGGTCAATGGTCTCCAAGCCTTCTTCCGCCATCTGCTTGGTTTCTTTTGCTCTTTGTGTGTCTTTCAGCGTATCATCATACCATCTTCCAAGGCTCTTGACTGGTTCTTCTGTGACTGTTGGAATGGCCTGGTTGGCAACACTGAAGACCACAGATCCGGCCACTTTTCCTTTCCTCAGTGAGAGACTCCGTGATTTCTTTGGCTTGAACTTCATTCTGGATGAGGCAACTATGTCGTCCAGCCTCTCCAGCACATGACGTGTCTCGTCTTCTCTGGATGAAATCACTGTAGTGTCATCCATGAAGGCCTTGAGAGGAGGCATCTTGTATCCATCGCCAAGGTCTGTTTGTCTCGCGTTGTTTGTTGCTGCTTTCAAGATGAGTTCCATTGCCAGCACGAACAGTATTGGGGAAATTGCACAGCCCATTGCAATACCCACTTCCAAGTTGATCCAGTCTGTTGTGTACTCCTTGGTAGAGAACCGCATTGAGACGCCATTGAAGTACTTCTTGAGCATGTCGTGGATGTTCTTTGGCACATGGTACATCTCAAGAGCCAGCTGTATCATCTCATGGGGCACAGATCCATATGCGTTTGCCAGATCAAGCCACACTACGTCCAGGTCTCTCTTTTCTGTTTTTGCTTTTTGGATTGCGTCCCAGATCATTGTGGCGTGTTCTACACAGCCAGCCACTCCTGGGATGCCACCTTTCTGGACTGACACATCCAAGTACTTGTTTTCCATCAGGTACTTGGTCAGCCTTGCTGCCATGACAGAGAAGAAGATTTTCCCTTCGACGTTCAGTAGTGATATTGGCCTGAACTGGCTGATGTCACTTGAGTTTTGCTCTTTGGGGATGTACACACCATCTGCCGTCATCCACTGGCCGCTGATCTTCTGGTTTCTCCAAGCCGATCGCAGCAGCCTGTGGAGCCACTCCAGCACCTTGGGACATTTCTTGTAAAGCTGGTAAGGTATTCCGTTTGGCCCTGGTGATGATTTGGCTCTGGCTTTGTCGACCACCTTCTTGATTTCCGCCAACGTTGGAGGCTTGCCATTGAACTGTTCCTCAGGGTTGGTTGGCCACACCAGACCTTGAATGTCGAGTGGTGCTTTGCTCTGTGGGTCAGAGTATGTTTTCCTCAGATGCTGCTCAAGAACTCCTTTGTCCACACTTAGGGTCCCAGATTTTGGCTGCTCAAACAGTGTTCTGGCAAACTGGAAGGGGTCTCTGAAGAAGCGCTCTTGTGTCTTCTTCTTTTTGCTCTTCCTCTTCCTCGCAGATTCCGCTTTGCTGAGGGCGCTGTGTTTTTCTTTCAGGTCTTTCCACAGTTTTTCCAAGCCTTGTTTTTCAGCTGGCAGTGCGGTCTTCATTTGCATCTTGAGGTTTTTCTTTTGGACCCTGATCTTGTCCATCTTTTCTTGGCGTCTGGATTTCTTTGGAGGTGTTTTCTCTTTGGGTAGTTTTGCTCCATAGGCGTCTCTACATGTGGCATACACAATGTCCCCATATGTGGCTAGTTTGTGTTCCAGGTGCTTTTCCCTATCAGTGCATCGAGTCTTTGGACGATTTTTGCATCCAGTTTCTCCCAATCTTCAGTTTCGTTTGCTCGTGGCAGGTTGAGTTTCAGGCGCCTGGCATCGAGGGCCTGTGCAAATTCCTCATCCGAACCAACAGCGTGGATGTCCTTGGCACTGTGGTTTAAATCCTGGCCTTGGTCTTCCGACGTCTTATCTGCTGATGCAGTGCGCTGCTGCTCATTCAGATGAGTCTTCACACATCCCATCTTTGTTCTGTGGATCTTCATGCCACGGGTGGTAGCGAAACGCTTTCCACAGACACATGGATATTCCATTTGGTCCATGTTCATAGTCCGTATGGGATTTGCAGTCATGATTGGTTGAGCACCGATGGATTCATCATTCTCTCCCCCTTTCGGTGAATCCTGGGAGCATCTTTTCCTTTTATTCTTAGTAGCCACATGTTTAAGGCAAAGTGGGGAGCCAGCCCACAGAGCCCTTGGTTCTGGTCTTTCCCAGTGTCCTCCGGTCTTTCCCGGACGTCCTCCGGCCTATTCCCGGAAGTCAATGGTTTCCCCATGCATCAGTAGAAAGAAACTCGTGGAGAGCGTGGCAGCAGAGAGTCCTCAGAAGAGAAGCCCCCTTCAAGCAAGTGTTTCGGCCCTTATCTCCTGACACTCTAGGGGGGTTGGGCCACACCCGGTTCATGACTCCGGATGTCCCTCTGCTGCCCCTTTTTTTCCCATCTTGGGACGAGCCATGACTGGGATTCGAACCCATGACCCTCTGGACATGCTCATTTTCCACTTAATGACTCGCGCTTTAACTAAGCTTTTACTAATGGCCCATAATGGTTTTCTTCTTGATGGAAAATCTCAGAAAGTTCTTGGCCGATCTTTCTTAAAATTTGTAAGTATGTTCATTATAGGTCACTTATGATGGCTGATGTTTACCAGAATAGCCATTACTAACGGTTACACCAGCCCAAGACGGTTTTTCCTCTTTATGGAATATATCATGCGTATTCAGGATAAACTGGGAGTACGTTTATATGCTTTGCATCTTGTTTAATGGTTTGTTTTAAGACTTTGGACTAAAACAATTACAATTATAGTTGACCTTTCGTTACTGTTTCATTGTTTATCTTTTTTTTTAATCTTATTAATTCGGTTTTTTTTTTAAACTCTGGACTGCGTGTTTCAGTTCAATTCGCGAGCAGCCTTCTGGAGACGAGAGTTACTGCCCGTTTCTCCCTGGACCATCCACTGGGCGCTGCAATACGTGGACTCCCTCAAAGCTCGTGGATGTCGGTGGTTTACTATTGCTTCTTATGTCATTATGTCATTTATTTTTATTTCATCTGGTTTGTTTCCACGTTATTCTCTCTCTCTCTCTCTCTCTCTCTCTCTCTCTCTCTCTCTCTCTCTCTCTCTCTCTCTCTCTCATTTCATTTCCACTTTATTCTCTCTCTCTCTCTCTCTCTCTCTCTCTCTCTCTCTCTCTCTCTCCTCTCTCTCTCTCTTTGTGTATGTAAGGGAGGGGCGATACCAGGAAAGTCTGCTCTTGTTTTATAGTTTTGTCAATGAAAAGAAGATCATTACTACCCTCTATTCAAGTGTGCTTTTTGTTTTATGTTGAAAGAGATCAGTGTCGTTGTCCAAATTGCCTGTTTGACGAAGCATCGTCTTCTGTGCTGCTAAATTAAAGCGATGCAGTCGTGGTAATGACTACAGCAATAACAAACGGACGAAAACCAACTGGGGAAGATCACTGACTATATGATCGCAACAAAAAGCGTGATTTTGAAGGTCTGGGTTTGTAGACAAAACTTAAGAAGTACCAAGCAGAGCTTGAATGGGCCAGCGACACTTCCAAGCCTGCATTGTCAAAAGAAAGTTGGAAAATCATGTATTCACATATGTTAATCTCTTAGCTGGACAACTCCCCGTGCGAGAACACCAGTCCGTTAACGTTTTGCGTCGTAGCCTTATCAGTTACGATGCATTGTCCTTCGACTAGTGAATGCAGTTGTGGCGACATATGCCATCAGCACATGGGACACTTACCCAGAGAGAGAGAGAGAGAAGAGAGAGAGAGAGAGAGAGAGAGATGGCAGTGTAAGTATTAAGTGAACCGAAGACACACGATTTTAATGTAAAATTGGCTCTTGCTTTAGTTCCCATATAGTGTATTGTACATATGCATGCACACACTCAAATATTGGTCTGGCCTTTCATTTCCAGACACCAACATCGACTCGGCACTAGCTCAAGGGCTGGAGTTCTTCAACGAAGACAACACAGTCACGGGCAACAACTCTCTAATCATTTTCCTCACGGACGGCAGACCGACGCGTGGCGAGACGGACGGGAACAAGATCTCACGTCACGTGCGCGCGCAGAACGTGAAGAACGTCACCATTTACGGACTAGCGTTCGGCAAGGACGCCGACTGGCCGCTGGTGAAGAAAATAGCGTCACAGAATCACGGAGTCGGTCGCAGGATTTACCAAAATGCTGATGCGGCGCTCCAGGTTGGTTGGTTTGTCTTGAACTGTCGATCAGGTATCTTTAACTGTCCTTTTTTTTTTTTTTTTTTTTTTTTTACCCCAAAGCTGATTTCCTCTTTTTTTTTTCCAAAGCTGATTGCCTCTTTTTTTCCCTCTCCACGGCTGATTTTCTCTTTTTTTCCTTCTCCAAAGCTGATTTCCTTTTTTTTTCTCTCCAAAGCTGATTTCCTCTTTTTTCCAAGGCTGATTTCCCCTCCCCCCCCCCCCCCCCCCCCCCCCCCCCCAAATCTGAAAAAAAAGTTGTTGAAAATATATTTGAAAGCAACGAATCTGTATTTTGCGATATGAAACAAGTGCTTTTGAACATTGTCTTTTTTTTTCCCGGCATTCTGTCGTACCTGTCACTCCTCCCCGCAGCAGTCGTAATTTTTTCTTCTGTTTCATCTTTTGGAAGATGACGTGTTGTCGATGGAGGGGTCATTCACTTAAAACAAACAAACAAGTAAGCACATCAGGCTGGCTAGTAAGTAAAACATTAGATGCCAGCATGAATAAAAGAAGAATACGACGAGAATTCACCAGCTATTAGGTCAACCCACGATCCAGTCAACCAGTACATGAAACAACCAACCAACAAGCAAACCAGCCTTGTTATTCATCAGCCTTGGTCTTCTCCAGGAGTTTCAATTCTAAGATTGCTGTCAGCGAGCAGTATGCGTGGGACTAAAGATGCTTGAAGGATTCTCATCACACTTAACTCTTTAAAAAGGTGTTGACAATGTTGTGCGCAGATTTTTCAAATTCCCGCAGTGCACCTGTTCCTTCTTAATCACGGATAACTCCCAATACTCCGATGCAGCTGTTTCTCCTTAATTAACTCAGATACAAAGCGTGTTCTGTGTCTGTCCGCCTGTCTGTCTGTCTCCTTGGTCCCTATGTACATTGACTGTTTTGTGTGCTCTTCTCTAAATTTGGCACAGTGATAATCAGCATAATGCACAGATCAACACTAAATCACTGTTGCTAAACAGTTGCATTAGTCGCATTTTTAATGCGACAATATGGAGGTCAGGATTCAACAGGTGTAAAAAAAAAAAAAAAAATGGGGAGTAGGGGGATGGGAGGGGAGTGTTGAGGGGAACGTGGGGACAAGAGGGGAGCGACGGAAGGGGGTGGGGGGGGGAGATGGGGAGAGGGAGAGAATGGAGCGGTCAAGAAAATGGAGGTGAGGGTGGACAGCTAGTCCATGTATGATTCCGAATAGCCCTAATGCAGATTTTCCAAAAGCGACGTGAGGCGGAGAAGGCGTGGAGGGGGGAGGGGGGGGGCGTGTGTTAATAAGACAAATTGGAAGAGGAAGTGGGCGGGAGGGAGAAGATGGTGGACGCAGATTGTGTAAAAACGGGGAAAACATGGCGGGGTGGGGGTTGGGGGGTGGGAGGACTGGGGGTGGGTGGGTTTCCACCCTTGTTAATTACGTGCACTGGGGGCCCCTCCTGGCAGATAACAAAATATCCGCTATGCATTTATAAAGCCGTTTTTTTTTTTTCCTACGGGGAGCGGAGACGGTCCAGTTTAACCGTTTCGTTAAATACGCGTTAAATACACAGTTAAAACAGACAGCCCCAATATATAGGACTGTACCCGTTCGTATCTACCCACAGACAGTTCCAAATAACTCAAATGTGCCTGGCCTTTCTCATCATCAACTTCAAACAGACCCGAAGTACCCACATATAGGTCCAAAATAGTTCCAATCATATTCGATCCAAATAATTTGAATTCACTTGTTCCTTCTCGTTAGTTTATAAAACCCCTGTTAACCTGTACGTTATCCACAGATAGATGTCAACAACTTCTTCAAATTGATTGGTTGGTACTTCTCGACTTCGGTACCGGGGCTGCGATGGAATTAGGTGTGTCTGTGTATGGTGGAGCTGAAATGAGTGACGTTAGGATGTTACCACTGAGGTGTGCATGGAATATGACAGAGACCTCCTCCCCCCCCCCTCTCCACGCCCATCCCCCAAAGAAAAAAATCTCAATGAATAGCATACCTCTTCCCTCTTAAGATGGACCCGTCACCATAATGGTTGCAGCGTTTCCAAGAGAGCTAATGGTCGTGAAATTGAACCACTGTTGGGTTCGGATTAAAAAAAATTCGGCTTGAAAACCCTTTCTGTCCATCCAGAAGTAAATAGATACCTGATTCAGTTCAGGGAAGGTAAAAGGCGGCGGAAGGAGAGGCATGGGCCTCATCTTTCATCACGCCATGTCCCGGTCAGGGTGACCCTATAACAGCTCACTTCTGCGACGGCCATGAAG
Organism: Conus canariensis; assembly: GCA_033310375.1. Lineage (NCBI taxonomy): Eukaryota > Metazoa > Mollusca > Gastropoda > Neogastropoda > Conidae > Conus > Conus canariensis. Next base: position 53,722,894 of record CM065721.1, read on the forward strand.
ATGTGCGACTTTAACCTCTCCCCGCCCCCTCCCTTCTTATCCACAGATGATTCTGAATAGCATAATTATGCTTCCTATGCATAGGTAACCCCAAGTAACTCCATTGTACCTGTTCTTGTCACCTACACAGATCCACGGCTTCTATGACGAGGTGTCCACCCTGCTACTGACGGGGTACAGGCAGTATACCTGGACAACCAGGTGGACATGGAGACCTTGACCAGAACCTTCTTCCGCCAGTTCTTCAACGGCTCCGAGATGGTGGTGGCAGGCAAGCTGATTCGTCTGAACGAGACAGCCCTGCAGGTTTTAGTTCGGGCTACTGGACTGAAGGGTGAGGAACACTACTCTTGTTATTCATTGAAAGTAATGTAAATTTGACTGCGTCGGTACACCATGGACGTTGATAGCGCTGAATTTGCGGATTGGGTTGTTGGCGTCAGCTGTGCCACACGCGCCATAGATTATTCCTGACAGCTATGTGCTGAACGGTCAAAACATTGCGCTGGCTGTTTTTAATCATGAGCGCTCTTGCCTTCTATTTCTGCATCAGCCAAGATTTAATTTTGCACCCAGATTGAAGAGTTAAGTGTCTGTACGTTTGCCCTTTATTTTCATTGTTTTGAATGTCACTTATCCCGCCTGAAGAAGACCCAATAGGTCGAAACGCGTTGTGTTTGTTTTCTTTTTTTTTCCCGTTCGTTTGGAGGCTGAGTAATTCTGTTTTAGATCTTGATTCACCTGAAAACTACTGAGCATTTTCCTCACACTGTCGCAACAATAACGTATGAAAATGGGGTGAATTGAAGACAAACTCTTAGCACAAGTCACAAACAAGGATGCCATCTCTCGACCAGAAACAATGGGAATTAAGATGGACTGTTTGCAGGCTAAGCAGAGGCATACTGACGTATGAGCAGGTAATGGACACGGCATCCAGAGGCCAAAGGCAAAACTCAAGCCTTGGATCTCTGCATTAACCGCTATCATCTCAGAAACCGCTTCCTGGTTGCTTCCCCATACATTGCAGGCATTGCCTGACGTACGATGTGTTTCTGACCAAATTAATCTCTCTCTCTCTCTCTCTCTCTCTCATCTCTCTCTCTCCTCTCTCTCTCTCTCTCTCCTCTCTCTCTCAGGTCCAGTCAACCTGACCATCGTGCCCGACCCTGACCCCTTGACCCCGGGTCAGGTGAGGTCATGCGGGGTGCTGAAGGCCGAGGACCTTACGAGGATCACGGAGAAGATGTGGGCCTATCTCACCCTCAGGCAGCTGCTACAGAGGAGAGTGGGAGAGGACGACCCGCGCGTTAAACAACAGTTGAGGAACAAAGCTACCGCCCTGGCACTGCGGGTAAGCCTGCGTGGGCATGTTGGTATAGATAGAACAAGGTTTCATATTTAGTCACACGCCTGTTAACAAATGTCCAAGCAGATAAAAAAAAAAATGTATGAATGAAGAGATGTTACTGCAGACTGTTGAACATCTTGTACAAAGATCACGTGACAAACTGGAAAAGTGCGAGGGAGAACGCAGACCTCCGCCGAGGTCAAACGGATCCTGGATTCGCCGCTTTGTTCCGGATCTGCATGAATATGGAAGTTCCCTCCCCTACCACTGTCTCCCCTCCCCCCGCCACCTCCCCCCCCCCCCCGAAACTTTTCACCGTACATTTCTTCACACCTCTATCCCCACAGAAAAGATGTCTTTACCGTAACAGTTTAAAAAAAAAAGTCAGTAGGTAGCCTAGGCTTCTATAACTTCTGAGAACAATGAAGAAAAACAAAAATTGTTTTCCACCAGGGAAGGAATTGTACATACGGGTGGAAAGAATATCTCCCCACCACCGTCTGCCTTTTTTTTTTCATTTCTTCTTTTTAGTTGAACTGGACAAGGAAAATGCAAAACAATTTCTATGTCACCAGAAAATTTTCATCACTTCATTGAAACATATTTTTTTCTCTTTAACTACTAGTTCTTAAATAGTAAGCTCAAAGTGTTCTTTTTTGCTTGTACACAAGTATGTGAAATAGTTTTGCTTAACCGATCCTTGAGGTGCCCTTCGATACGGATCTTCTCAACAGATCCCAACCAACATTTGAAGATTTTGTCCTAGGACCGTTTTCCATCTTTCCACTAAGTTTGTGCGAAAATCGGTGCGTTAGTTCTGGCGTATAAATTTGCTGACAGACAGACAGATAGATAAACAAACCATCTGATGCAGGTGAAGACATAACACCCTTGGTGGAGGTGATGAACAAACTCTGCCAACAGAAGCAGAGGAGCCATGGAACCCTGTGACGACTTGCTGCTCATCATTGTCAAGGGGAGAAGGATGAAATGGCACAGCCGCCCATCGAGGTCGGCCGGGTGTTACGCGACAGAACCACTCTGCACTAGACACACAACCGCTCGTCGCCTTCAAACAGGATTTCTCTCCGTTATGCTTTCACTCAGTCAAGGATCAAAGCGAAATTTATTAGAAAAACACCCAAACGTTCTATCTATGAACGCCATATAAACACGGATGAAGCTTGTGGCATTCATTGCTTATTAAACGAACCCGACCTTTAACATCAGACGGATAGAAGCGGTCTTTCAAAGGGACGTTATCTCGTGAGATCTTGAACAGGGGTTTCCGCTATTAGGTCACTTCCCTTGCTGCTGCCCTCCCCCCCCCCCCCCCCCCCCCCCCCCCCCCCCATCAGTATTTTCTTTTAAAACATCCTTTCTTTGTGCTTTCTGGTGGATTCTGTACTCAGTGCATTTATTACAAATCACATGTTTGTGATTAATCAGCAAAAGTGCCGAAATAAAGGCAAAATGCACCATTTGGGGCTGCTGTCAGGATACGGTTCTGCTGTGACCGTAGCGGGCCCACAGACGTGGGAGGACAAACGCATAGAAAGTGAACAAACACGCCTGTCCTTGGCTATCTCAGTCGCCATGGAACCGCAACGAACAGTGAGACATTGTTTTGAAACTTAGCAGTCGTACCTCAACGAGCGGGAAGGGAGAAGGCGTGGACATGTAGGTAGACCGTTTGCCTGACGGTGATGAATTTCGTTGCCTACCATTCGTGCAGTTTTCGGTTTGAAAATCCCCCTCGCTGACACCCAATAGTAAATGAGTACCTGATTCAGTTCAGGGAAAGTTGAAGACGGCGGAAGCAGGGGGAAGAGCTCTGCCTACCATCCTACCGTGCCATAGACGCGGTGAACCTCTCTGACAGTTAATCGTCCTAGGGCCCAATAGACAATGGGAACTTTAACCCTTGTTAACTTTTTAAGTGATACATCAGCGTCCTCTAAACGAAGCTACGACGCAAATGACATGTGATGACATAAATTATAAACAAGTCAACACTCAAATTAAAATGAGAGTGCTGCGTTTTCACCCTAAGGGTAGCATTGCTACGACTGACGTCATGATCGTGATTTTGTCTTGAGCATGAATATTACAACGGTTCATTCCACCAATCAAAGAAAGTTATTATTTTTGGCGCAATGGACGGGTAGGGGAGGGGGGGGGGGGGGATTGGGGGCGGAGGGGGGTGGGGAGATAAGGGCTAGAAAAGATTCCTTTTCCCCCTCTAACCCTTGAATACAATATTTATTTCGTTTGAGATTGTTAAGCTAGCAGATATCCCCACACACGCACATACACACACACGTGTGTGTGTGTGTGTGTGTGTGTGTGTGTGTGTGTGTGTGTGTGTGTGTGTGTGTGTGTGTGTGTGTGTAAGGCTATGTGACTCGCTGAATTTTGTTAACTTCTCTGTGATTGGTAAGCAGAACCGTAGATATTCACCTGTTGCGTGACTGTAGTATGGGTAGGCTTCATCTCAAATGTGTGTGAAGACGACAGGCCGTGGCGAGGGTCCTGAGGATGACGATGACGCGACGACACGATGATGGCATTGGTCTTCTTCCCTTTGATTTTAATGTAAGACTCACTTTCTCACTCACTCCCTCACTCACTCATTTGCTCACTCACTCAGTGAGTAAACACGAACTCTTCCTTGTGCCGTATCTTTATTCGTCGCTTCGCGTGTTGTTTCTCTTTGCCTCAGTACAATTTTGTGACCCCTGTGACGTCACTGGTGGTCAGCAAACCTGGGCCGAGGAGCTAGCCTTACTGCAGGAGGATGCCAGTGATCTGCTTGATGAATTAGGTGATCCTCTCTTTCTGTCTCTGTCTCTGTCACTCTCTTTCTTTTTCCCTGTTTCTCTGTGTGTCTGTCTCTCTCTATCTGTCCATCTGTCTGTCTGCATGTGTGTGTCTGTCTGTGTCTGACTGTCCGTCTCTCTATCTCTCTGCCTCCCACCATCCACCCCCAACTTTCCCCAGATCCTTCTCTCCCCCGGTCCCCCTATCGTCTCATCTCCTGGAGTGTTTCTGGAATTAGATTTTCCTCTGTGTCTATCTTTAGTTCTGTCTACGCTCACACATACCTGTTCCCTCCCCCCCCCCTCCCCTCCCGCCTGTCACCCTTCCCCTCTGTCTGTCTGTCTGTCTGTCTTCCTCTCTCTCTCTCTGTCTGATTGTCTGTCTGTCTGTCTGTCTCGTCTGTCTGTCTGTCTGTCTGTCTGTCTGATTGTTTGTCTGTCTGTCTGTCTGTCTGTCTCTCTCTCTCTCTCTCTCTCTCTCTCTCCCCCCCCCCCCCCCCATCTCTCTCTCTTCAACGTACGATCATGTGTGCAGATCCGTGGCTCTCTGGCGTCACTATTCCACCCTTACCTCCACGCCCCACCACACCGACGACTACCACTCTGAAAATCGCTGCCACGCAGACGACCGGCCCATCTAGCAGGCCAAGCAGTTCAGCCTCACCCACAGATAGGTCTGTCCCAGAGACCATCACCGTTCCACCTACAACGTCCAACCTTCCGGAGAGTTCAACAGCAGACCTACCCGCAGAGACCAGCTCGCCTCCCAATTCTGCCGTCAGATCAGCAACGATGGTGTCTAGAGAAATGGAATTGTTCTTAAGGAACGCTGCCCGAGTCGTGCCGGAAAGATTCATTGTTCCAGAGAGTTCGTTGGTTTCTAGAGAGGCCGGCTCTGCAAGACCAACGGCCACCACGTCAGCGACAGAGTCCGTCTTACCCGAGATCACAAAAGCGCCGACTGGCACCATTGCGCCAGAGAACTCGGCCATGTCTGATGCCGACAAGATAGCAGACATCTCCGGATCTTCAGATGGAAATTCGGATCCAGAAAGCTCCGCCTTAGATCGAGACAAAGACAGTGTCGTCGCTTCCCACAGTGTAGGCAGCGCTGGCAGCAGTAGCAGTAGCATCGGCAGCAACAGCAGAGTCAGCAGAGGTGGAGGTGGGTGTGTGAGTGAGCTGCGAAAGAGTGAGTTGAAAGGGGAGTTGCTGAATGGCAGAGATGAATGGGTAAGGGCCAGAAAAGGTCTTGAGAAAGAAGAAAAGTAGAAACAGAAGGAAAAAGTGAACTTTGAGGTTATTCAGATTTACTTTGCTGTCAAGCGCGCGCGCGCGCGAGCGCCACACAACACACACACACACACACACACACACACACACAACACACACACACACACACACACACACAGGAGTTAGGCACTTTGTTCCTAAGATAAAGTTAACAGATCAGTTGTCAGCCAGTGCACCAGTATCCACTGAAAATATTTTAAATAATCACTCATTACTTTGCGTGTTCTCTGAAAATTTTAATTCCGGTCCACTTGGTATCTATCTCTGATGTACTTTAAACTAAAATTGTTGTGTTGTACGACATTGATATAAAAGAGTTACGATTATATGATATATATGGTTATCCCCCAACCCCCACCCTCCCACTCCCTTCCTCTATTCCGTCTTCCTTTCCACCCTGATGACCCCCATCCCCACCCGCAAATTTTCCCCTCCCCCACCCATCCCCCTGCATTATGCTCCAATTCTACTAAACTTGTTTCATTTGATATACTTTAATTCCCCCGATCAACATACACTAAAGGCTAGATAAGTAAATATCTACCTATCTTACCACCCATCCCAACCTTCCCCTCTTGTCCCTAACACAGTCCTCTCTCTCTCTTGCACCCCCCCTCCCCCCCCCCCCACACACAGAAACACACACTCACACACACACACACACACACACACACACACATACACACACACACTCACACACACACACACACACACACACACACACACACACACACACACGCACGCACGCACGCACACACACACGCACGCACGCACGCACGCACGCACACACACACACACACACACACACACACACACACACACACACACACACACACGTACACACACAGACAGAATCATATGTTTGTTGTTGTTGTTGTTGTTTTTTTTTCCCGTCTAATAACACTTATAGTGAATAGACGTTAAACTAAAGAACTAACACACACACACACACACACCACACACACACACACACACACACACACACACACGCGCGCGCGCGCGCACGCGCGTTCGGTGAAATGCACACTCACGCACGCACGTATAGACACAGACAAGAGATGGGAAGAGGGCAGGGGAAATGGGGGTGGGGGTGTATGGAACGGAACCATATGAATGAGTATCACATCAGAAACATCAACGAATCGTAATGCATCGATAGACTTAAAGAGAACTCATTCCAAAAGCTATCACTAAAGTAACCGCATGGTCACACAACTTTGGAGCGGCAGTGAAGGACACGTTGATATCAATTGTGCACAACGGAACGATACTGACAACTCAAGACAATACTGTGTGTCTGTGGAAGAAAGGGAGCTTGGAAGGATGTATGGGAGAGAGGGAGGAGTAGGAAGAAGGGTTGCAAGAGGGCCAGGGAGTGGGATGGGAGTATGAAGGGGTGGGGGTGGGGGGCGAAGCGCGTGCTTCATACTTGGAAAATATAGAGTTAATCAGCCTGTAACTGTTACTCTTAATCTTTTCTTTTTTTTTTTTTTTTTTTTGGTTGTTCTTAACCTTGATCTTCTTTATTTGTAGATTCTATCATAACTAAAATTCTGTTTCAGAAATGTTAAACAGTAAAGGAAAGGACAATAAATAGTTAAAAAGGAGAAAATAAAAAGGACTGATTTGCATGTCATGCTGATTTGCCAGGAGGTGGTGACCCGCACTTCATGGTTGAAATGACGTCATTACCCTATCCTCTGTGCTATGACGTCAAGGGGGACACGGGGGACGTGTTTCGCTTGTTGAGGGATCCTCAGACAGGTATGATGCATTGTCTCGTGTTTATATATATATATATATATTTATATATATATATATATATATATATATATATATATATATACATGCGTAACAGTACTTGCTCACTGATAAATGAATGCATGTATGCCAATCAGCGAGCGCCTTCACATGGTATACGTATGCTCACACTGTTGTGAATGGTCACATTTTCATCCACTTCAACGCTGTTCAAATGATCAAAGCGAGAGTGAGCCTGTCTTCACTGAATTGGCAATATTTCATTTTTGTAAATTTAGTTGTTCTTATGTGTAGAAGGCATTGGAATCAAAATTCGTAAATCCTCGTCATGTTCGTTTCTTTGACGGGTCGGTATAAACTTTGATGTGCACTGGAAGACAGTTATCAAGTGTGCTGATGATTGATCTGTCACTCTATGTCGACTTCTCTTCGTTCATGATCCAAACTAGGTCTGACCGTCAACGTGGAGATAGGAAAAGGTCGACGGAAGCCCCCCGGATCATCACGCATCCCTGTTTACATCACCAAAGCCGCCATCTTACTTCAAGACATCATCGCGGAAGTGACCACTGCGCATGCCAGAGTGAACGACTTTCTGCTACAATGGGACACAACCCAGTCTGTGTACTTGCCGGGTGTGTGGCTGATGATGAAGAACTCGACCCTCCGCTTTGCCCTGGACTGGAGCGTGGAGATTGACGTCACACGGCACGTGCCGATGGGGGCCAATGAACGAGGAGAAACTTTCTTGAATGTGGAAATTCAGAACGAGGCAAAACTGTCAAAAGAATCGACGGGCTTGCTAGGTGAGTAGAGCTTGCGGGAAATAGATAGATCCACGAAAACGAATAAAATGAAAGACGTTTTACCGTCCACCCATTTAAGAAGTCGTGTTTGAATGGCTCTACATCTTCATCTTCCTCTCCCGCCCCACATCCGCTTCTTTTTCCAGCAATCTAACATTGTAATGATTTTTTTTAATACTTTTTGCTGTGTAGTTTAAAAAATAACGAAGAAAACAAAAAAAGGTTCTATGAATTTTAAATATTTCAGCGCTTATTAAATTCCTTTCGTCTTGAAATCGTTTTCGTCTACAGTTGATGGCCAGAAAGGAAGGGAAAAGAGGAGGTGGAATGGGTAGGGGAGGAGGGAAACAAAATACGTTCTCTCCCCTGATCCTCCTATCGTCGCATTCCCTGGCGCGTTTTTGGAATGGAATGTCCCTCTGTCTCCGTCTGTCTGTATTTCTGCCTATGTCTATGTTCCTCCACACCACCCCCACAATCCCCATATCTCTATTTCTTCCGCGCCACCCCCATCCCCGCCCTCTCTCTCTCTCTCTCCTCCCCTTCCGCCCTCTCTCTCTCTCTCTCTCTCTCTCTCTCTCCACCCGATTTTTTTTTTTCTTTTATGGTGTTCAGGGTGCTTTTGTGACTTCTGTGGCTGGAAAAGGGGTATGGGTGTGGGAGGGAGGAAAGGAAATCCGGAGCCAATGTAAACCCCTCCCCCCCCCCCCGCCACCCCCCCCCCCCCCCCCCCCCCCCCCCCCCCCCCCCCGCCCCCCCTCTCTCGCTCCACTTTTCCGCCCCTATTGAAACATTTCAAAGTAAGAATAGGTCAACAGAACCTGTAGGTCCTGATGAGATAAGACCGAACCAAGAGCGACGAATGGACAACAACAACAAACAAAAAGCTTAGGTGTTCAAATGTGTATAATGTACAATGCAAGCAAACTTGACACAAAACCTCAACTTCCAGGCTGTACCAGATATTTGGTGAGAAATGTAAATACGTTAAAGCAAAGCCTTCTGCATTGGGCCTGATTGGGGTTTTTCTAGAATTGACGATAATAATAAACTTTCGATGATACAAGTATTATTATTTTCATGCTTCTGTATGTTATCGACACCGTCATTAATACTGTTACTGATGATGGTGATGGTGGTATTTGTGATATTTTAATCATTGCCGTGTCCTTTTCTTCTTCTTCTTTTTTGTTTTGTTTTTGCTCTTTTACTTCGTAGTCATTGCCGTTCCTGTTTTCTTTTTCTTTTTTTTCTCTCTTCTTGTTATACTACTCCGGAAATGATATCACTCTGATTGATTCTCCAGGTCAATTTGTTCACAAAGATGTTCGACTGCAGAGGATCAAGAAGAGAGAGGGCCGCCTGGTGGCAGAGCTAGAAATCACAGACGACAGGGGCGGTCACCCACACGTCGGACACGGGAGGGCGCTGCTCAAGGCCCGCAAGGACCCTTACTTCCGGCGCCTGGCTTTCTGTTTGATGGTGGATGCCCTCTGGTCTCACACCATGGACCGACCTACTCGCTTTTACAAAGTTCACAGCCTCTACGAAATATAACCAGAATAATGTCCAGCGTTTAAATTTTCTGTCATGTTTTTACAAGCTGCAGTGAGGCGACTGCAGGCGGAAATCTACACAAATTTTAAAAAGTATTTTTAAGACTCCGCCGAACAACGAAGACAAACGAATCACAAGACAAAACACGACGCGTTTCGACCTCCTAGGTATTTTTCAGGCAAGATACACAACACTCACGAAAATGGACGAGTAAACACTTATCTTCATGCAGTTCAAGGCCCATCTTGCTCCAAATTGGATAAAAATTTTTGTTGTCCTGAGAGCTGTGTATCTCGCCTGAATAAGACCTAAGAGGTCGAAACGCGTCTTTTTTTTTTTTTTTTTTTTTTTTTTTTGGTCTTGTGATTCGTTTGTCTTCGTATTTCGGCGGAGTGTTAACGATACTTTTTAAAATTTGTTTCTACAATTTTCTTTAACATCAAGTGTGCGGTTTCTATGAGGTTTGACTGTATAGTATGCAGGTCTGGTATAAAACACGGAGACTTTTTCTAGATCTAACTGTATCACATTTAGATATTCAAAATAAGGAAGGCTGGCCAGGCTCTGTATGAAAGACGGCATCATTTTCGGCTGAATAGTTCGGCTCAGTATGTTTGTATCCAATACCGTAGAAGGATACGTATTCTCGATTTCTGAATGAAAGTTAATCATAATTTTACCCAACCTCATATATAACATAGCTGCACACATGCTTTTACACAGTGTGGATTTTACATGAAGTTATCTACAGTGACACCCATGTGCTTAATGAATCTTTCATGAAAACTAAATATGATTGCATAAAATCACTTGATTCCACATCTGAGCATTCTTAGGAGGTTCACATTCTCTGTGAAGCCATATTGTATAAAACTATTCTTATGATAGATTCAGTCGCAGTTTAACATAATTATGTCTCCGTCCTTCATACTGAATGTAACAAAACACAGCAAAGTTAACACAAAGGCAATATAGGCGAGACAGAGCACAAGACTTATCTTGCTTTGACGGCAGGCCGAAGATGAATGACTTATAGGAAGTTGACACTGGCTTCTTCCGGGGCCGGAAGTGGGTGACATCACGTGACTGTCTTATGACTGCATTGGCCACGGAAAAAATTCGCCTGACAGAGCTGGCTAACTGCCGTTGAATGCTATGGTCTGACATGGTAAAGTATATGACAGAGCTGGCTAACTGCCGTTGAATGCTATGGTCTGACATGGTAAAGTATATGACGCCAAAAGGAAAAACATCAGAGCCAAATATCCAGAGTTCTACGATATTATATCTATTTTATAATATCGCATCACATTGGTTTTTAATGCATAAGCTGTCATTGATGGAGTGCCGAAATTTCTCACAACTTGACATGTGGCCTGTTATGGATTTATGGTATGTTTTTTAAGCGTTTGATTTTAACATCCGCGGCACAAGTACAAAGCATTTCGACCCAGTCATCATATGCATTTTCTAAAGATGCGAGAAGACGTAAATAGATAATCTGTAATCGAATGTGTGTGTGTATGTGTGTGTGTGTGTGTGTGTGTGTGTGTGTGTGTGTGTGTGTGTGTGTGTGTGTGTGTGTGTGTGTGGTGTGCGCGCGCGCGTGTGTGCGTGTGTGTGTGTGTGTGTGTGGTGTGTGTGTGTGTGTGTGTGCACGCGCGCGCGCGCGCGTGTATACGTGTGTGTGTGTGTGTGTGTGTGTGTGTGTGTGTGTGTGTGTGTGTGTGTGTGCGTACATGCATACATGCGTGCATGCGTGTGGTGTGAGTGAGTGAGTGAGTAGGTGTGTGTGTGTGTGTGTGTGTGTGTGTGTGTGTGTGTGTGTGTGTGTGTGTGCGTGAGAGAGAGAGAGAGAGAGAGAGAGAGAGAGAGGAGAGAGAGAGAGAGTGGACGGTAGGATTGGTGTGCACGCGCGCGGGCCCGTGTGTGTGTGTGTGTGTGTGTGTGTGTGTGTTGTGTGTGTGTGCTGTGCGAGGGAGGGCGGGTTTAAATCTTCTGAACATACATTAATGTATGTCCGCTTGTCGTTCATCGTTTGGGTATCAGTATTTCTATTTTGTTCTTGTGACAAATCATATCCAAGTCTGTCCTCAATAACGATAAAATGGCTGTTACATAGAGTTGTGGCTTTAAACATTTTTGTGAAAGTGTTTATAATTTTCCCTTTCTAGTTTTTGTTTTAATGCTCGTTTGTTTCACTTGAGTTGTAAATATCCACTCTCACATTGCTACCTATGATCAAATTGTGTGCTAACCAATATGGAATTGATTTGTTTCCATGGAATTCTGAGACGGTTTGTTACAAGAGGCATTTGTTAATTGCCACCGTTTGTCACAAAACGCATTTGCGCTCATTTTTGTTACTTGCTTTTGCGGTAAACCATTGATGATTTGTATAAAGCTGTTTTTATGTCAGTACATAAGCATTGTATATACAGTCTTTTTTGAATGATCTAAAATCTGATTGCTCGTCTTTACTGCAGGATGCTACAGATGAAGTAATACATTCAATTGAACGTCTTTACTGCGTAGATTTCAGATTATGCGGTTTGTTTTATCAATGGCCCGTATCACATGATTTTGCAAATGGCGCCGTATATTTGATTGCTTTTATTGTATAATGTGAAGAAAAAAAAAAACACAACAGTTTACAGATCTGCATTTGCTTTTAATGTTTTTATGTCTTTTTGTTACAGTGTTTCATCTCTTCGCATTTTATAGGGCACTGTATGTTTTGAAAACAGGTATGTAACTACAAGACTTTTATTTTCATAAGAGCGCTATATGTTTTCGAAATTGCTTTGAATGGCATTGTCATGAGTCGGCCGAATGTTCTCGAGCATTGAGGCAAATTAAGGGGAGTTTTGCTGTTGTTGAGAGCAAGTTCCTTGGGTTCTTCAAGTGTGCGAACTCAGGCATCACCAGAGGGGAATACCCCGAGTCGTATACTGAAGGAGGGACAATTACTGGAAAGTGTTTCGCATGTCCGAGGCATAGTGACAAGTAGTTGCCGACCTGCCGGTCCTTGGTGAAGGAAAATGTCCGCCACTGGCTGGCTTTTCACTGGGTTCTCCAGTGGGGCTGAAAGGAAGGCGATCGTGTCAGGTGACCGTAAGCCTGCAGGCACAGTACAGTGACCAGTCAGTCGTCCTTGTTCTGAGGAATGAATGGAAGGCTTCGGCCTATTGAGTGGTTTGCACCTTGTTGTCTATAGAGGTAGTAACTACTTGAAGTATCAGTCCTGGCTGGTAGAGAAGTCCAGGCTGTTAGTACAATGGGTAGCTTCGGGGAATCGAACATGAGTTGAATAGGTCAGGCATTAAGCACTTGGTACCCAAGTCTTTGTTGGCGCTAGCAGCTGTTGTGTGTGTATGTGTAGGTGACTAATGATTCCATTGGCGGAATAAAAATAACTTGGGGATCTATTGGTACAAATCGTGTGATGTGTGTGTGCCAGTGATTCCATTGGTTGAGCCGGTTAAACTCGGGTTCTCTCTTTCTTTGAGAACGAATATAAGGTGCTTGGAAAACCAGGAAGTGTGTGACTCACTGAAGGGAAAGTGAACTCGCCCGTCTTGCTGAGGGCTGAAGAAAATACAGCGTGAAGCAGAGGCTTGCTGTCGCCTCGTTGTCTCCTGGGTAGGGACGTAAGACAGTGGAGGTTGCTGTCGCAGACATTTTAAAGTTTTTTTGTCACTTCTTATTGAAGCAATAAATTGTAGAAAACTGTTGAATTCCAGTTGAACCGTTGAAACAGGCTGTCTAAGCTATGGAAAAAAAGGAATAACGGTTTCTTTGTCTTTCAGCACAGTTTTTAGAACAGATCATGGAGAGAAAAGGAAGTGAAATGACCTTCTTATCCGGAGAATTTACAAGTCTCAATGCAGCTGCGTCATAACAGTTTACTGAGGTCCTTCGCTCACATGGTAACAACAGACCATCAATAAGTTTACTTAAGTCCTTCGCTCACGTGGTAAAAACAGACCATCAACAAGTTTACTTAAGTCCTTCGCTCACGTGGTAACAACAGACCATCAACAAGTTTACTTAAGTCCTTCGCTCACGTGGTAACAACAGACCATCAACAAGTTTACTTAAGTCCTTCGCTCACGTGGTAACAACAGACCATCATAACGATTGTGGTGGGGGGGAAACATGCCCAAGGGAGGCAAACACAAAAACTGATTACAATGCATCGTGTGGTTGCTTCCCTTGGTAAGTTCTTCATTCTCGGATTGCTACACACACACACACACACACACACACACACACACACACACACACACACACACACACACATTGTGATAGGGTGAAATGAACCTGTAGCTGAGCGAGTTGATGATGAATTAACCTGCGATGTCGGAGCATACACCTGCCTCCACGTCCTCAACGACACTCACACAAAGGCAGGCACTGTTCACACCAACGCACGAGTGCACTGCACATAATTATCAGTAGAATAGTACACTGTCTCAGTGACACGCAAACATGTCACACAGCATGCAGAGGGACACACTGCACACACACACACACACACACACACACACACACACACACACACGCACGCACACACACACACGCTTGCGCGCGCGCGCGCGCGCGCGCACACACACACACACACACACACACACACACACACACACACACAGAGCAGCGTACGCCGGTGCACCGCAGTTGTGGTGACGAATTTGTTTGTGTCATTGAACTACTCACCTGACTTTTCCTACCCAGCCTTTCACGGGTCGACCAAGGTCTGTGTGACGAGTAGGGGTGGCAAGTGTGATCCTCCACTGTTTTCTCTATCAAAGTTATAGAGTAGTGTGAATGTCAACATTTCACCCCTACCCTCTCCCTTACTAATTGATGGAGGGGCAATTTTTCGGTACAAGTCATTGAAAGAATTTTTTCTTGGGACTGTTAAAACTACTCGAGTGGCACAGGAATAATTCACCCTTAGGCTTGCGCCCTTGAAAGTGCTTGTAGCTCCAAGTGACAGATAGAAGTAGAGATGATTTCAAAGACACAAGTTAAGTGTACTACCACACACCAACTTTACTTGTGTGTACGAGAATAAAATATACAGTTAAAATATACAAATCAATTAAACTTCAGTCAGATCAGTCTGAGGCTCTGCAAGACCGTCTTACCTAAAACTCTTGGACCCTATCCACCATCAAGGGCTTCGTCTCTGTCTTGGAGCATTCCGCACCACTCCTGTGTACAGCCTGTATGCAGAGGCAGGTGAACCCTCACTGTCCAACCGCAGGCTGAAACTGTCTCTGAATTATTATATCAGACTGTTCTCGGAACCAGAAAACCCTGCCTATGACTGTGTTTTTGACCCTCCGTTCCAAAGTAAATTTGAAAACAACCCTAACTGTATTCCGCCGTTTGGTCTTCGTATGCAGCCTCACGTGCGGAATGCAGGTCTAGACTTAGGAGTTGTGTCCGATTTTTCCAAGTTTCCAGATGAGCCTCCATGGACCTTTTTCACACCAGAGATTTGTTTTGATCTTGCAGCTTTTCGTAAAGAGTCTACCAGCTCTCTGGCATACAAGGCATTGTATTCTGACCTCTGTTCAAAATTTCCATCTTATCAGAAAATTTTCACTGACGGTTCCAAGTCTGAGGATGGAGTGGCCTGTGCAGCCTACTGCCCTGGGGCTCCTTCTCAGATACTGTTAGAACATATACCTCCAGATGCTTCTGTCTATTCCGCTGAACTTACTGCTCTGGTTCTGGCATTGAAGATAATCTCACAATCTAAGAAGAGGGACTTTCTGGTTCTGTCAGATTCACTGTCAGCGTTGGAGGCCATAGCTGGCCGCAACCTTCAGCACCCAGAACTTTTACACTTTTTTGAACTTTTGACCAAGTTGAAAGCGGATGATTACAACATTATTTTGGCTTGGATTCCTGGTCATGTTGGCATTGGAGGGAACGAAATGGTTGATCGTTTAGCCAAGAATGCCACAAGAGAGAAACTGTCCAACATATATATCCCCTGCTCAGATCTGAAACCCAAAATTAACGATTATGTGAGAGACCTCTGGCAGAAGGATTGGAATACACAGACGGATAACAAACTCTTTCAGATCCGTCCAAACCTTAAGGAGTTCCTCCCATCTGCGTCTGGTGGTCGTAAAGAAGAAACAGTTCTGTGCCGGCTGCACACCGGCCATTCGTATTTTACCCATTCGTACCTTTTAAAGAGTGAAGAAGCTCCGTGGTGCATTCCATGTCATGTGCCACTCACAATGAAACATATTCTTTTAGAGTGTTGGGACTTGCACGATGTGAGACACAAACATTTTACAGCCGAGTCCATGAAAATCCTGTTCAGGGATGTCCCGCCTGACGTGATCTTCGAGTTTTTGAGAGGGATTAACATTTTTCATCTGATTTAAGATTTTACGGATGAAAGATTTTTAACGAAGTTTCTGGTGCGTTTCTAGAAGATGTCTTTTAAAGAGATGTGTGAAAGGTGGTGTTTTTTTTTTTTTTTTTTTTTTTTTTTTTTTTTTTTTAAATGACTTGCGAGTTGATTTTAACGTGGTGACAGCCCTGATATGGCCCCTTGCGGTCGGCTGGGCTATAAGCAACATTATCTTATCTTAGATCAGTCTTTGTTGGGACTGACTTTTCCCCCCACGTCATCTCATCATAAAGAGAGGGGATGTTCTGATCACACGAGTTGATGTCCAGAGGTATCTTGCTTTACTTAGCTTTATGGCTAGAGAGGTGTGTGGATCTCTCTCCGGTTGCTAGTGACTGGCCCGCCATCTCTTAGGCACGCTGGTCCCTTTTGGGTGTGTTTGGCCGCGTGATAGCGTGGACTCCTGATCCTGTGCTGGGCCAGTTGCAAGAACCCAGGATTCCAGAGAAATCACAGAACCTGGTCTGTAATGAAGTAGCTGTGACTGTGAGTCCGGTTTGACAAGTCCTCACACTTGTCCTATTGCTTTCAGTAAATGTGTGAGATCGCAGCCGGCCGAGATGATATCAACATGCATGTATCTACCTTAATTTTCAGTCTCCACTTTTCAAGCGCAGGCCAAGAACTCCTCTGTCATCACAGTAATGACTTGGTAAAGATTTGGACTTAACGGGGGGAGGGGGGGGGGGGGGGGGGTTGAAGATGAAGAAAATGGAACATGAAATTAAGAAAATATACTATAGATACGAAAACGCTTCACTAGCTGCATGAGGGAACCATCGTTATCCCTTTCGAAGGCAGATCTATTTGTATTGCCTGCTCCTAGGCCTTTCGTCCGCTGGATTATAGTCATTACTATGATGACACAGGAGTTCTTGGCCTGCGCTTGTTTTTTCCCCCCACGATTAGATTATTCGTTTTTGTATTTGTCTGACTTTATTCAAGTTTAAAGGGCTGTGCCAGTCTTGAATAAAAGTTACACTGTGTTAGGTTTTCATATGGGAGCGAAAGTTACCCTCCTTATTTACTGTTTACTGTTCCCTGCCTCATTTCATTTTCAATTCCCTCTAGAGAGACAAGTCAAAAAGGGAAGGTACTTGCTTTGTCAAGGAACAGGAAGTAGGTTGGGGAACTTGGTTATTCTTTCCCTAAATTAATTTCAAACCCCCAAACTAATTACTTCTAGTAACTTTCCCCACAAGATTTTTATATACAAAGAATAAAAAGAATTAGCTAGAACAAAATCAAAATACATTAGTTTTCAATTCCACAACCTTTTTTACAACTCAAAGGGGGACAACTCTCCAAGGGAACAACTTCTTATCAAGAGACTAAAATTACGGTTACTTCCCTTGAACTATGTGTAGACCAGCCCTCTGTCATGCTGTCTACATGTGTGCGCGTGCGTGCGGGCAATTGGGAATTATGTGTAGACTGTGTGTGTACGTGCGAATGTTTGCGTCTGTGCGCGTGCGCACACTCATGAGCGTGCGTGTGTCTGTTTCTCATCCGTCTGGAAAGTGGAGTTTTCTACAACACTTTGCTCGATGCCTTGGGTTCTTTTACGCCGATGCGCAAAATGCACGATGCACGTCCACGGGGCCTGCCGTAACAGTATTAGGTCCATAGTTTCAAGATCGAGCTGAAAGGGAGAAAACCATAACGAGAACAGGTGAAAACAGAGTTGGCTCCCTTGAATTTCCCCACGCGCAAGTTAGTGTAATTTTATTTTTGCTTTTCACACAGCGCAAATATTAATAATAATAATAATAATGTATAATACTTATATAGCGCATTTCTTGTTACTCAACTCAATGCGCTTACATCCACCATTTGCACTTATTCATCAACACTCGTTTACACAACGGGCTGCCTACCTGGGTAGTGCCGACTGAAGAGCTGCCAGCTGGCGCTT
The DNA here is from genome assembly GCA_033310375.1 of Conus canariensis. Lineage (NCBI taxonomy): Eukaryota > Metazoa > Mollusca > Gastropoda > Neogastropoda > Conidae > Conus > Conus canariensis. The sequence continues at coordinate 53,740,835 of CM065721.1, forward strand.
CATTCAGTCGTTTCCCGTGTCATCCAGTCAATATCGTTCACTCAGTTTCTTTACTTTCTTCATTCTTTTTTCCATTTCTTACGCAGGGTGCATGCTGTGTGTAACGTGTCATCCATACCAACGGCCAAACTGGCCTACTCTTCCGAAAGTTGGTGATGGGATTTTACGTGTGTGCAAGATATTATTATATTGAGACACAAAGCGGTTTTGTTTTTTTTTTCTTTTTTTTTTTTGTGCTCTCCCCAAGTTATTCCGTCGATGTTATGCCACAGTGTGGCCCTATCGACTATGCATCAAGATCAAGATCAAGGTCAAGATCAAGGTATTGTATGCTTTGTTGTGGTGTGTTGTAGTATTAGTTTAGGATTCATGTGTGTGTGTGTGTGTGTGTGTGTGCGTGTGTGTGTGTGTGTGCGTGTGTGTGTGTGAGTGCACGTGCATGTGAGTGTGCGCGAGTGCTGTGTGAAAACAATTAAGTACTAAAGAATGATAAATAATGTTCTCAGCAGAAAATGTAGTCAACATCAGTGGATGTGTGTGTGTGTGTGTGTGTGTCTGTGTGTGTGTCTGTGCGTGTTGTGTGAGCTTGCATCTGAATGTGGGCATGTGTATGCCTGTTCGTGTGTCTGTGGTTGTGTTCGTTTGTATGACTATGCTTGAGCTCGCATGATGGGAGATGTACATGTAAGGGTGTAAGTAAATGCATGTGTGCTTATGTCATGATTTCAACTGCCTACACTATATACTCTCTGTGTCATAAATACACACATACACACACTCACAAAATGCACAGACAATGGAATCATTACTCAATTCAATTATTTTCTTCATGGTTTATTTTAGCATAAGGACCATATCAAACATTACAAAATTTGTCATACTCTGAACACAGTTTCTCCAACATAAATCATAGTCATAACAGAAAACTATTTACCAATCTATGAAATAAAATGTTCCACATTCAACATTACCAATCAGTTCCAACTCATCATCGAGGTTTACCCAAACTTAATTCGTAAACTTTCCAGTGTCGATTCAGCTTGGTTAAAAACCAATACATTCACATTAGACCACCCCACTTACTCACTATGCAAACAATAACTACCATAAATCACTCTGCTCATTCACAAGTTTCAGCTCCTGATATTCTCGTTGATAAGAAACATCTCCTTTCTTATGTTATTTTCCATTGCAGTGTCTGTAGATCTGGTCATTCAATTTCAGTCGCTCATGGTCATGCATTTTTTTTCACATCCAGTCATTGAGGACATTTGTGATCCAGTTATCACAGGCAAGATGGAAATGGAATGTACTTTGTTGCCTTTATTTTCAAGTAGTTTTGTTGTGAGTTGGCATGTGTGTGTGTGTGTGTGTGTGTGTGTGTGTGTGTGTGTGAGTGTGAGAGTGTGTGTGTGTGTTGCAGTTGTGGGGGAATAAAACATGGAAATTTCCAAGTTATGGGATTCATGCAAGCTCATGACAACAACAGATTTCACAAGTCATCAGACTAGAATTATCATTGCCGATTTATACACAACTGAAGCATGCATTTTCAGATTATAGACACCATATTTTCAAACTGTACAGTAAACAAGCAACGAAATAAATACAGTTCTTTTCTCCAGTAAGATAGGGAATTAGAATTGATAATCACTCTCTCTCCAACCATCTCACACATGCACACTTGAACCAAATATACATGCACACACACGGTTGATAACAATATGGACAATATTGTGAAGTGGGACAGTAAGCGTTCATAGTTTGAAGTACACTAAAATGCTTTCATTGTACGAGGTAAAAACTTCCATAAGTGCGCGCGCGCACACACACACACACACACACACACACACACACATTCATACAAATCTTTATCACACATCACTCATGTCACAACCTGAATGCCCTATTTCTCTGGCTTCTCTCTCTCTCTCTCTCTCTTTTTCTCTGGGCCTCTCTCTCTCTCTCTCTCTCTCTCTCTCTCTCTGTGTCTGTTTCACTCTCTGTGTCTCTCTCTCTCATCTTATCTCTTTCTTTCTCTCTCGCTTTCTCTCTTTGCATAGTCGGTCATTGCCAAGAAATGGATTCTTCACAGTCCAGTTCACCTGAGATGAAGACATTGATCTGGACAGGCTGGAAATGGTCTGAGAAGTCCTACATCAGCACCTGGTGAGATCGGGCCTTGCCCTGACAGTTCAGGAGTTCCAAGATCTGCCTCTTCTGATCAACTAAGTCCCAAAGCTACACGTCACCCAAGGAATTATGACACCATCACGGTTTCCCGGGCGAAGATGTAGTCGATGCCCAAGTCGACGTCGTGGACATACTTATGGGGCTCAGTGAGCTGAGGCTCGTGAGCAATGTCTCTGTGCCCATGGTACACGACCTTGCCATCCGCTCCTTTCCGGTTAACCTCTGTTCCGTGCTTGTACACTCCGGTGCCCACCAGTATGCTATGGCAATGCTCCACGGTCTGGTCGTTGAGCTCCACGTTGGTGGGGATGAGCCTGGAGGAGGGGAGGGAGGTGGGGCAGGAGTCAGTGCTGTCAGTGGAGGAAGTGGAAGAAGTGGAGTCGTCACTGTGGTTGCTGTTTGCGTCCTCCATGATGTTGGTGCTGGGGCGGTTGGCGGTCTGTTGTTTGATGAAGCGGTCATACAGGTTGGCGCCCACGATGTCCACATGTGGGTTGTCACTGTAAGCAGACAGGCACACAGAGTTTTACTAATGTGCTTTGTATTGGTGCTTTAAAACAAATATTTAAAATGCCAACAGTCAGTGGTCATGGAATGTCATTGCATTTTATATTCTTTTTGCTTCAACTCATCTATCAAGTTGCAATGCAATAAACTGTGAACGACTGCCAATTTTGTATTTGCTTGACATTCTCATAAACACAAACTGCTCGTTATTAGCAACGAGCTGATCATGGTCATTATTTTTTGTGGAATGGTTTTAGATTTTTAAAAAAACAAACAAAGCTTTACCTTACACAAATTTTCAGGTCGGTTTCTAGGCATGTTTTGATTTCTATATTCATGCTCTCAACTAACGTCATTACACCAACATGTATGAAATTCAACTAAAAAAATGGCCAGAGACTAAAGTCAATATCACTTTTGTTTGTTTTGTTTTAATGATCGAAGTCTTAAAAGCTATCCTGGCTAAACTTGACAATTCTAACCCCCAACCCTTGCTGTATTACAACATAATATTCTGCTCACCCAAAGAAGTACAGGCGCTTGATGGGTTTGTGGATGCCCATGCCCTTGGCGATGTCAGCGATGGTGTGTTCGGCGAAGCGGTAGGTGATCTCGCAGGGTTTGCCGATGAGGGAGGTGTACTGCAGGTCGTGGCCTGTCAGCTTGCTGTACAGGGCCTCCAGACACAGCAGGAAGGCGCCATGGCCAAACCTGTGACACACAACAGAAGACATGCTTTAAAGTACTGACATTTCCTTAGAATGCTGCACCTAAATTCTATGAGTGAGAATAAGATAAGGATTGTTTAATGCCTTCACGCACACACACACACACACACTCTCTCTCTCTCTCTCTCTCAGAGAACAAAAAATATTCAAAATACCTTAATTCAGACAGTTTTAAGGAAAAAAAATCCATCTTCTGAGAACAACAGGTACTGGCAAAGATAGATTTCATGAACAGGACTTTATTGTCACCCTTTACCCCAAACCAATCCTCCAATAAAGTCTTTCCACAGATGTGATATTCACCAAAATGTTGACTGCCCTAAATGGCCATATACTACTCTTCACTGCAAAGCGCAGTGTCAGATTTTTACACTTTTCAACTTCACTGTTTTCTTTTTAGAATAAACAAAAATATCTCTCTCACAAATTATGCCTTTGATACAAATTTTTTCACCAATAAAATGATGACTTTGTTTCTACATGTGTTCTCTCTGCCCAAATGTAAAACTTCTGAGTTACTAAACTGGTGAGCACATTTCAGAATAAAATTCTGACATTGATGCTTTTACATCTGAATGTTCATTTACACCTGAAACATCTCCTTGATCTGTCAACTCAGACCTCATGACTCACCTTGGCATGCAAGCTTCCGCCATGAAGACAAGATCCATGTTGCAGGCAATGACAGGGATCTGGGGCACCGTGTGGGGGTCAGTCGGGGCTTGGGTGGGTTTGCCCTCCGTCAGCAGCAGGTCGATCAACAGCTGCAGGTTCGATTCCCAGTGCGTAGGTTCTCCGATCAGCAGAACAGCCTCCACTCGAGGGAAGTTGGGGTTCTCCTGGTACTTCCCTTTGGCCTAAAGACATACAGTATGTGGTTGGATTAGGGCTCATTGCGTCCAGATTTGTCCTTTGCAATAAGACTCATTGCGTGATGCTGCTAGCTATACCTAATACATCTAAACAGAGTTGCAAAATGGTACAGACAATGGATTCTTAGCTCTTGCTCAATTTCAATTAAAAGTGCCTGAATGTTTGCAGGAGTTGCTTTGTACAGTTCAATCACAAGTAGGAAAAGCCACCGACATTAAGTTGCTTTTTTGTTTAGCTTGCTATATCACTCAGAAGCTATCAGCAAACAAAGACATGAACCAGCAAGACAGATAAAGACCCCTCCCCCTTTACTTTCAAAAGATTCTTCCTTTGAATTTACAACTTTCTCCTCTACAAAGCTATCAGTTATACATGTGTTTTAACACTCCAGCTCACATTTTCCCCCTCTCGCCTTCCTAAACGTTCCATTTTCACACAAACAAACCCAAACACCATTTCACTCTGTCACACTCAGCAACACACACTGATGTACACACATACATGCGCACCCACACCTATACATAACAACAGTGATGTAACAGTACTCACCACTGCCACCCGGTTCTCGTGGTCCACCATGTCCAGCAAGGGATAGGCAGCTTTCACATCATCCAGAGTACACAAGTTCGAAAATCCAATACTACATTTAGGTTAAGGACAATGCCATCATCAGTACATTCATACTTTCTATAGAGTGGATGTTAATTTGTGATAAATAAAACTTACTTGTACATATACGAACAATCCACCCTAAACCTCACATCCCTCCTTTTGAACATGCTTACAAGTATGTATAAAAAAAACAACAACACAGTGACTGAGACTGTTATATTCCACAATATTTTCCTTTGTCTCTATTTCACATATCAACTTTCCAGAATTCATGAGAAAAATTTTATTTTGTCAGTGCAGGCCGACCTCATCTTTCACAGTTACTGCTGTATAAAAGAAAAATCTTTTTCCCTGTTCAGTCATCTATATTCTAAACAAACTGGAATTAATAAATCAGTAAATCATTGATGAACACACAAATGCGCATACATATACCACACACACACACACACACACACACACACACAAACACACACACACACAAACACACACACACACTCATACAACTACATTCTCACCTTCCCTCTAGCGTTCTACTTCAGTTCCTCTTTTTTTTCACATTCTTTCAACAACTAAGCTGTTGTTTCAGTCCACTGAAAAAGGATACTATCCAGCAATGTCCAGCCGGTGCTCCTGGCCAATGACCAGGGTGTGCTTGTCATGCAGGTCCTTCAGCAGCTTGGCTGGGGTGGGGGCATGGATCACCTGGTCAGGAGACACCTGCAACACATCAAAGGTGCACAGCTTTTAAAGCACTGTCTTTTGAAAAAAAACTGATATAATCCTGATAGTTACAAGGATTGTTGATGTTGTTTTCTGTATGCTGCATATTTCTGTTGTTACTGACATTATTCTTTGTACAGTTTTCTGTGGTTTTAGCTTACAAACACACATATATTTCTGTTGTTATTGACATTATTCTTTGTACAGTTTTCTGTGGTTTTAGCTTACAAACACACATATTTCAAATTTCATTGGCTTGTGTAGGTCAGAATAGAGAGCTAAAGTAATTAAGTCAATGTCTCATACTCTTCACAAAAACATTGGCTGCCATGTAACACACACATCAAAAAATATAACCTCTCTCCTCTCTCTCTCTCTCTCTCTCTCTCTCTCTCTCCCTCACACACACACACACACACACAGGCACCTGACGTTGAAGTCTCACCTCAATATCAAACCAGTTGCCGATCTGCCGGGCCTTGTCGTAAGATCGGTTGCAGGCGTTGGTGACGAAGGCGCAGGGCACTTTGAGGTGCCCATTGGCATCTTTCAGTTTCTGCATGGCACGCTTGGCTGGCTCCAGGGGCGTGCTGCCACGCGCCAACACTCCATCCACGTCAAAAAGGATGCCAAAGTCCGGCTGCTGACACACAATAACAAGCGCCTGTTGTCACCCTCAACCATTGGCAGCACAGCGGTGTGTGTGTGTGTGTGTGTGCGTATATGTGTGTGCGTGGGCGTGTGTGTGTGTGTGCGCGCGCGCGTGCGTGCGCGAGTGCTTGCATGAGAGAGTGCACGCTTGCATGAGAGAGAGAGAGAGAGAGAGTGTGAAGGTTGTGCGAGGGTAAATGAGACCTTGAGAGCGAACCGGTTTCCCGAAGGCGGAGAAGCAGACGACAATTTTCTTGTGAGAAAGCGACAATCTTTAGCGACATGTAGGCATTTATGGTACAACAAAACCATCTGGCCTTTGAACAAGGTTCCCATGCTCACTCGGAGAAGGACTATCTTCTCATGAACAATCCACCAGTTCTACTAACGGTGATGGTGATTGCGCCTGACGCTTTAACATGGCGGCGTTTTTCACTCATGAACCCAATTGATTTGCATATCATGTGATGTTTACATAACAGACAAACCATGTGCTCTACTTTCGTTTTCAAAACCATCATGCTTCAGTCAAAGGTTGTTTTGAAGTATGCATTTCTGAGGATGGACTAGATGGGCCTCATCGGTCCCGATAAAGAGTTAGCGGACACAAAACAATCTGAATATTTTCAACGGTTTGAAATAAGAGTTAAAGCCAATTAACAAATCCGTTTACAGCACTTTGCAAAGTATGATAGATGATAAAAGTTTTAAACCATAACAATGCTCACCTCTCCATTCATAACTTCCGTCTCGCCCATGGAGAAGTCCGAGTTATCTGTAACAGACAACATTGCATTTGATTAACAACTGGTATACCGGGAATGATCTTAAATCTGAAAAAAAAAAAAGAAAAAAAAAGAAAAGGGGGTGGGGGTGGGGGGGGTAGGAAAAGAAATCAAATGTAACGTTTGTCAGCTTCATTTACCAAACGATAGAGCGCAACGTACAAGACAGCATATCCGTATGCAGCCTAACTTTTTCAAATGATGTCAAACAAAACCTCATTCAAACTTTTGGGGGGGGGGGGGGGGGGGGGGGGGTCAAGTTCCTTCTTTGTTTTAACTTCAGTTGTTACTAACCTGAGGAGTATCCATCGAACTCCTCGTGCATCGGGCTGTGCCTGTCACGCATGATGCTGATGTTCGAGTAGAGAGATTCGAATCTAAGTAAAACAGGTCTGGAAGTCTTCTTCTTCGAGTGGTTCTCCTTTTCTCTTCCCTCCAGACACACTATTATTCTATCTGTCGACGATAGAGCAGACGGGAGTCTTCGATTCGCACAATCTATTTCAACTCCGAGCGGTAGAATAGAAGTCTCTTCAAGGCGTAGTCACAGGTAGTTTTCGCTTTTTCAGGCTTTGCAAACGCTGTAGCAGACGATATCGCAAGTTCTGTTTTACCCAACCGCACGCGCCGGTATTTATACAAAAGGCATTGTTGATAGCAGCGTGAGAACGAGATTTCTGATTGGCTGACAACAAAGTCGGGCACGCCGAAGGTCATGTGCATTGTTTACGAAGGGGAGAACTCCGCGGGCCGACTCGTTGAGAAAGGACCCTGACCATCGACCGACTAAAACCCGGTCGGTAACAAGCGCTTTCCGTTACAAAATTGTTGAATGTCGTTAGTACATAGCCCGGCCAGCAGAAAAGCGCTGACACGACTAAGGTGAAAATGCGGCCAGTACGTTTTCAAGGTGATTGATTTCACCGTTATCTCAGGTTGTCTGCAGTGTTGCACGGATGAAAGTCGGTTTATCAGCGTTTTGCTCACAGCTGACTCGAGGTTTGACCGACCGACAACTAGGTCTGACCGCAAGACAGCTGATACTCGAGTACTACGTAGAGTGCATGCACGAAGTTCACCTCGATCTCTAGTAAATCGATGTACATGTAGGCCTTCTGTTTTTGGACATTTTCAGTCTCTCTCTCTCTCTCTCTCTCTCTCTCTCTCTCTCTTGAATCATGGCTTCTTAACTGATACTTGATGATGAAGAAGAGGAGGATGAGTTGGATGTTATTTATAGCCCAGCCGACCACGGAGGCCACACGCGTGTAACAGATGTGTACAAATTAAATCGCCAGGCCAGGATTTGTTAAATCACCATCAGTTTTAAAGACTGATCTGAAACGAAGGCTAACCTCTGTCACGTTTTAGTCAAATCAAATGAACAAATCATTTCATTAAAAAAAAAAAAATTATACTACTTTACTAAGAACGTCTCAGAACAAGGTCTTCACGGAACAAACTGTTCGTACCTTTCATGGTAATGATGATGACAATTATAATGATGATAAATGTGGACATCGTAATTGTTCTTGGGAAGAGGATTGTATAATGAGATGAGGATACAAAATGCTTCCATTATCAGTATCAGTTTGGAAATGCATGCATGTAACTGCGGAGGGAGCGAAAGTTTACTGGGTTTTTTTTAAATGTTGACGTTTCATAATACTGAACGGAGGAGGTATTCATGAGAAGACATTAGTAATGAGGAGAGAGAGAGAGAGAGGGGGGGGAGAGAGAGAGAGAGAGAGAGAGAGAGAGAGAGAGAGAGAGAGAGAGAGAGAGAGAGATACTGTGAGAGAGAGAGAGAGAGAGAGAGAGAGAGAGAGAGAGAGAGAGAGAGAGAGGAGAGAGAAGTTCTCGACCTGACTGCCGAATAATGGAACATGTCGGTTCGGAGTCGGTCGGCATAAGTCGTAAGGAAGGAACGGTCGGTGTGTGTTTTGTCTGGGTATTTGTGATGACTGTAGTAGGGAACGAGGTGGGGAGTGTGGAGGGAAAAGGGGAAGGGGAGAGAACTGGGGAAGTGGAGGCAAAAGGGGGGGGGGGGGGGGGTGATGGCATGCTTGACTGTCAACAGTAATGTGCACCAATTCCTGCCGGTTGGGATTTGCGACCGAGTTTGAATCCCGGTTGTTTTCAAGGCCAATCGTCGCAGCACGCTGTCGATCTAGAGGATTAGTTTCCCCACTCTTCTAGGGTATTACCATTTCCTACTATGTATGCACGATGTTTGTACGGTATCCAGGGAGTTTTTGAAAGAATGAAAGGTGTATGGAAGTGTAATGAGTAGTTCACCACTAGAATTGTAATACACAAATAGTTTGCATAAGGATTATAGTGGTGAATGATTTGCATTCATTTCGATGCGGTCCAAGATTTATTTACACAATACGGTTAAACGCATCTGTGTGTGTGTGTGTGTGTGTGTGTGTGTGTGTGTGTGTGTGTGTGTGTGTGTGTGTGATGTTTATTACAATTTTAAGTCAAAGCTTAACATTTTAACTCTCAATTATGTGGCTTGAAACGTTGAAATCGTCAGATATTTGAAAGACTATTTGCACAGAAACGAGCATTTCAGAACAACATTATTGTTACAAGGTCGTGGCAGGAACTGCAGTTCACAACCCCCCCCCTCTCTCTCTCTCTCTCTCTCTCTCTCTCTCTCTCTCTCTCTCCGTTGTCTCAAGGACTATATTTCAGTCACCTGTTTCAAGCTGATAATCCTGGCGATCGAAGTACTTCGATATTTAGACCTCAAAAGATAACGAGAAATGTTGGGCAAGTTTATCTATTTGTGCTACGCGAGGTTAAAAAGAAAATCGTTCTAACTCGTTTGTCTAAAAAAAAAAAAAAATCAAGCAAATAGTAACAGTTAGGAATTCAGTTCACTTCATATTGCT
>CM065721.1:53760809-53780809 GCA_033310375.1 Conus canariensis
GGGGGGGGGGGGAGGCTGAAAGGAAGAAAACAAAAAACAAAAAAAACCTCCTTACCTGAAGAATCTTCCCAAAGGTTAGAGTTGACGTCCACAACTTCGATGATGATTGGTTGATCTTCAGGGGCCATCATATGCGATTCCATGACGACAAACTTCGTAAACTTGCTGGGTAAGAAAAGCAAAAACTTCGCAGTAGAAGAAATCAACGGTGGTGGGAAATTAGATTCCTGAACTCTTGCCTTGGATATAGCAGCAGTGATTTAGCTGAGGCTGAGAGGCTGGAAGTTAGTTCTGCTCTTAGGCTAGTGGTCGGCACTATTTATAGATGAAGAGAAGCTAAGGAAACGGTTTGTTTGAGTCACGTGGTCTCGTCGGCCAAGCCAGAGAGAGAGAGAGAGAGAGAGAGAGAGAGAGCTGACGTGAGCGTTTGTCGCCCGTGTGTTGTGGACGTTTGGATGAAATCATTTGATCCCGCCCTTCATTCTCCTCCCCCTCCTCCTCTTCCTTCTCCTCTCTCTCTCTCTCTCTCTCTCTCTCTCTCTCTCTCTCTCTCTCTTCTGTCATAAAAAGAGCGGACCATACAAGGTCTTTGAGGCATATTTCTCTCTGTCTGTCTGTCTGTCTGTCTGTCTCCTCTCTCTCTCTCTCTCTCTCTCTCTCTCTCAGTCTTGTTCTTCCCCACCACTACCACCTCCACCACCCCTACCTCCACCATCACGCATTCGCATCAGCCATATCATGTGATCACGATTAGATAGGCAGAGGGGCGGGGTGAAGGAGAGGAGAGGGTGGGTGGGAGTAAGATGTGAGATATCTCAAATGAGAGAGAGAGAGAGGAGAGAGAGAGAGAGGAGAGAGGAGAGAGAGAGAGGAGAGAGAGAGAAATTCGGTCGATATAGCATTCGGCACACCTCGACTCGAACGAACAGCTGCGAAACCCTAAAGGGGGTGGTGATGATGATATGTCACGCCAAACCCTGCGTGGCCTGGTCAGGTTTTCCCTGTCGGTCCGTCCAGCACTCAGTTCATTGATTGGACGGCCTTCTGGGGGTGCACGCGCATAATGCGTGCATCGTAGACCACCCCCTTCAGCCCATATCCTCACTCCATTCTACCCACCTTCTTTCTCCGGCCCTCCCTCCCTCCCATCCACCCCCCCCCCCCCCCCCCCGCCTACTCTCTCTCTCTCTCTCTCTGTCTCTCTCTCTCTCTCTCTCTGTCTCTCTGCTTTTGACTGTGCACGCGCTTGGTGCGTGGTTTGCTCTCTCTCTCTCTCTCTCTCTCTCTCTCTCTCTCTCCTCTCTCTCTGTATGAGTCAAAGATCAAAGATCGGAGTGTGCAGGTTATTCTTTGGTGTAATAAAAAAACAGGGCGTGGGAGGAAAACTGCTGAGTGTGTGTGTGTGTGTGTGTGTGTGTGTGTGTGTGTGTGTGTGTGTGTGGTGTGTGTGTGTGTGTGTGTGTGTGTGTGTGTGTGTGTGTGTGTGCGCGCGCGCGCGCGCGCGTGTGTTTCTGAGAGCGTATGTTGGGGGAGGGAGGAGAGGCATGGGGGAGAAGGGTGAGGCGTGCTGGCGTGCGTGTGTTTGTGTGTGTGTGTGGGTGTGTGTGTGTTGTGTGTGTGTGTGTGTGTGTGTGTTTGTGTATGTGCGTGTGTGTGCGTGCGCGTGCGTGTGTGCGTGCGTGCGTGCGTATGTGTGTGTGTGTGAGGGGGGAAGAGAGAGAGAGTTATCAACATTAAAAAAAAGTAAAGTGACCTTTGTTTTTGTTTTTATATTAGGCTCATTTTCTTTACGTTAAATTGCTAAAGGAGTTGAGAGACAGACAGACGAGAGAGAGAGGAGAGAGAGAGAGAGAGAGAGAGAGAGAAGACAGAAGACAGAGACAGACAGAATACGAGACAGAACAGACACACAGACAGAACAGAGAGAGAGAGAGACATAGACAGACAGAAACAGAACAGAGAGAAGGAGGAGGAGGAGCAGAGAGACAGACAGACAGAGGAAGGAGGGGGTGGCAGAACAGAAGGCACAGAGAGAGAGAGAGAGAGAGAGAGAGAGAGAGAGAGAGAGAGAGATTCATTGTTGCATTCAGTGCTTTTTATTCTTCATCTGACAAATGATTTTAACAACTGGCATTTCTCTACATTCCGATGTCCAATCACCAGAAAGTGAAGTCACCTAGTCTAAAAGTGGAGTGAATCACCGGAAAGCGAAGTAAATCACCAGAAAGTAAAGTGAGATACCAACCAGCCGCCGTGGCGAAGTGGTTAGCGTCGCGGACTCCCGGCTGGGAGGTCGTGGGTTCGAATCCCATCAGAGTCATGTGGGTTTTTTTCTGCCCCGACCGGTTCCTACCCAGAGTTGAGTTTGCTGCGGACTCAGTTGGGAAGACTGGGTCCACACAGTCGAGTTTCATCCATTTAATGGATGCGTTTCTGAGAGTGTTGCTCAAATTTCCTGACCAACACTGCAGGTGCCTGTATCTCTCGGGCCTGGTTGACGCCGGGATATATTATGAAAGGAAGCGTAGAGTACAGCCCTGTCATGTAGTCTCAGACCGAAATGGAAATCTGTAGCATCATCTTAATCATCCTCATTCTCATCGATCAGCATAAAAAAGTCTCAAATTTTGTGGCCCTTCATGCCCTGCTCTCATGGTGACCTCAATTTCGATGTCCTCTCCACGTCTATGGCCTTGGTTTGGTTCCGTCGGGGTCACCGGTATCGGGGAGTCCATGGGGGCTGTCGTTGGACGGACGTGGTGGCGCCCTCTGGAGGGAGAGCTCACTCACGCCGGCTCCGCGACTAAGCAGTTATTGTCGTCAGTAGTATTGGCTTAGTAGGTGGTGTCCTGCGTATGTTAGATCAGAACAGGCGCCACTGAACACCACCGAAGTGACTCGGCAGCAGTGCAGTGTCTCCTCCGGTAGGCTGCCTCTTGATGACTTGACATTGACTGCTCCCTGTGGATTGCCGGTGTCGGGGCTGCGGCGGGGCCGACCGGGCTGTGGCTGTGGACGGAGTGTCGGAATGAGCGGCGTGGGTGCACTGCCTCTGAGGTGGCGCAGAGGTTGGGACAGCAAAAAAAAAAAAAAGAAAAAAAAAGAAAAGAAAAAGTGAGATACCAGAAAATAGGAGAGAGTCAATTAAAAACGGAGTGAGTCACCAGAAAAATGGACTGAGTAATCAGAAAAAGGGAATGAGTCACCAGAAAGTGGAGCGAGTCACCAAAAAGTGGAGATAGTCACAAAAAATGGAGTAAGTCATCAGAAAATGGACCGAGTCACCAGAAAATGAACGGAATCACCAGAAAGTGGGACAAGTCACCAGAAAGTGGAGAGAGGGTCACTAGAGAGTGGAATAGAGAAAATCATCTGAAAGTAAGGCCAGTTCCAAGAGAGTAGAATATTACAGTCATTTACAAGAAAAGGGGGAAAAAAGGCCTGACTCAATGACTTGAAAGAGGATGCTACAACAGGGGAGACCACCCACACCTCAATCATGTGGCTTAATGCTGCTTGTCGTGTTGGTAAGCACCTGTCTTCGAAGTTACTTCATACGTGATGCATTCGGAATGATGCGCTCTTCTGTGACAGGTACACTTTCCCTCACATAGTATGTATTATGATCATGAGCGAAGGGGAAGGGGGGGGGGGGGGCGGGGGGCGGGGGGCGGGGGGCGTGGGGCGTGGGGCGCGGGGCGATGAATTCTGCCTACTATTTGTCTTTGTTGTTATCTTAGTTCCTTTCGCGTGTTTGTTTCTAGGATTGTTTGTTTTCCTGACCTCGCCATTGTAAGTGGCGACACTCTATCATAGGATGGATTTCTTTAGGTCATATTCATTTTCATTGTCATGCTCCTGAATGGAATAGGATCATTGAAATAAAGTTCTCGGGTAGATTTCGTTTAGGAAAACCTGATTTTGAAAGAGGAGAAGTTGACCAACAACCTAATCATGTTTAATTGTTGTCGTGAAATTCTTATTTTCTTATTTTGTTTTTTTACAGCCCCACAGATATTAACTACAAAAGGTGCGGGTTACGCAACTTGCGCCATCTTCCTACTATTTGTCGTTGTTGTTTTTGTTGTTATCTTAGTTCCTTTCGCGTGTTTGTTTCTAGGATTGTTTGTTTTCCTGACCTCGCCATTGTAAGTGGCGACACTCTATCATAGGATGGATTTCTTTAGGTCATATTCATTTTCATTGTCATGCTCCTGACATGAAATACATTGATACAAAATTCTCGTATGTTTAGGTATACCTGATTTTGGAGAGAGGGAGATTTGACAAAATTCTAATATGATTAATTGTACGTGAATTTTTTTTTTCTTAATGTTTTTTAAGCCCCAGATATAACTAAAAAGGTCTTCCTTGCAACTATGCGCATCTTACACCGTTGCCATAACCTAACTTAAAGTGGTGAACGCGCATACCAACTTGGACAGTTGTCAGCCTTGAACCCATAACCCGTGTTAAGTAATCATTTCTTTTTCTTATAAAACTAGCTACAACATTCTAAAACACCCACGAACTAGTTTCTCAGTACCATGCTCGTACTGACTGGCTTTTATGCTTAGAAAAAAAGAGAGAGAGAAAAGGTCGGTTTTGTAATATGATTGTTAGCTTCGCAACGCAAAAATGTCGAGAGGTCAGCCTGATCGACTCACGTGTGAATCATCACAGGAATGTCGTGGAAAGCTAGGCGAAACAGGGAAAGCTTTGGGGCAGTGTTACGCAGCGCTAATGTTTTCTTTTCTTTCCATTTTTTGTATATCTTCCCATCTTCTCCTTTTCATATCTCAGTGGTATTTGTATAACACTGTCTGTGATTATTTTAGTGTTGTAATAGCATCGCAAAAAAAACAAAACAAAACAAAACAGGCTAAACAATCCTTGTTGAAGAAACTAGAATACTTGAAAACGTAAACGCATGTACATAACATGCGTATGACTGCATTGTTTTAACAGGATGATTTAATTTTTATGAGGAAATCCTTACAATGTAAGGATGTTTTTATGTGTTAATCAAAGAAAATAATAAAGTTAACGTTTGTCATCAAAGACGGTGGACAGCCTCTGATACGTGGCTGACTTTCACTTTGTCATTCTGTCCAGGCTCTGTATTGATTTCATGTGCCGCTCATGGGGCATGTGCCGATGCTAGCTCTTTTTTCCCCCTCTGTATTGGGTCCTTTTTTAAGTTCATCGCACGATGTTTTTTCACAATCAAAAACCATCTTTTATTTCCTTCTTTCCTCCAAAACGACAAAATGCTGATTTTGTGACCTTGAACAAACGTTGATGTGCAAGTGTAGCATAGTATTTTCGCAAAGTGCTAAAATTTCATGACTGTATGTTGATTTATGCTGTTGGTGCTGTTTTAGATATATGGGCTTAGGGTATAGGGTAAGTTTGGAGCCCCCTTTCTCTGGAAAGTTTCCTTCTTTGCCCTGTGCCCCACTGGTCTGTATGTGTGCGACATGATCGCATAACGTGAGCAGCACTATTGTAAAGTAAAGGAGCACAAACGTTACTTTAATGTTTATTATTCACTGATCACACTTGTCTGTCTCGTTTAAGATTTCCTTCCAGACCCATTTCAAGTCTAGTTTTCGGCATTTCAGCAATGCACACGTATCGGGGGAGGGGGGGGGGGGGGGCATAGGGAGATGATTATTTCCATGCCAAACTGTTGAGAGACACCCCCTCTCCCTCCCCACCGACCTCTCCCCGACTGACCAAGTAGCCGGTGTCTGGCCCCGAACTGCTGACCTGGCTGTAACTGACGCTGAAGTGGACAGACAGGGCGATGGCGGCGGTGCCTGCGATAACGGCTTCGGCTGGACAATCGTCGCGGATTTTACATAAGAATTCGGACAGGGTCAAGACGATACCGCAAATCTCTATGCTCTCTTTCCCTCGTCGCCTCCCCCTCATCCTCTCCTCCCGTCCACATCGTCTCTCTCTCTCTCTCTCTCTCTCTCTCTCTCTCTCTCTCTCTTCTCTCTCTCTCTCTCTCCTTCCAGACCCATTTCAAGTCTTCTTCTAGTTTTTGGAATTTCAGCAATGCACACGAATCGGGGACGGGGCAAAGAGAGATGATTTCCAACGAGAACTGTTGACCACACGTTCACTTTGTTAGTGTTAGTACAAAAACAGTTTTCATGTAATCGAAAACTGTATGTTGCTTTCATAGATTTTCAAAAAGCATTTGATTTTATAAATAGAAATGTTCTTTGGCCAGTCTTGCTGAAAAATGGTACACAGGGTAAGCTTTACAGATGTGTAAGAAGCATGTATGATGTTGTGAGAGCTAAGGTGCGCTGTGGTGCTAAATTAACAGACTATATTACGTGCACAACTGTCTTAAACAGGGGGATGCATGTTGTCCAATTTTGTTTTCTTTGTTTATCAATGAGCTGGCAATTGAGGTAATTAATAAGGGAAGATATGGTGCTTTGATGTCAGTTGATGCTTTTGAATTGTTTGTTATTTTATTAGCCGATGATTTGATCTTGTTGTCGGAGACAATAGTAGGTTTACAGACGCAGTTAGCTTACAAAGGACAGCTGCATCTCTCCAACTAAAAGTGAATTTGAATAAGAGTAACATAGTTTTTCGAAAGGGAGGCTATTTAAGTGCACGAGAGAGGTGGTTGTGTGACGGTGACTTAATGCCTGTAGTTAATGCTTATAAATATCTGTGCATAATTTTTTCTACTCATTTGAGTTTTGTTGGTGCATCTAAAGACCTAGCTAGTAGGGCCAAAGGTGCTTTACTTTGTATTATGAAAAAGTTATACAAATTAAACAATTATTCTCTTGGTTTATTAGATATTTAATAGTCAAGTTCAGCCAATTGTTCAATATGGCTCTGAGATATGGGGTCTTGACAAAGCTGCCATCCACTGTGAAGCAGTGCATACGTTTGCTTTGAAGAAAATTTTGGGTGTGGATAGACGAACGCCTAATGATCTCATTATACGGTGAAACCAATGGATACCCCATGTATCTAGTTTCAGCTGTTCGATGTGTTTGTTACTGGCTGAAATTGCTACAAATGGAAGATAATAGAATACCTCGCAAAGCCTATAATATTCTATACGACTTAGATGCAAGAGGAAAGAGGAACTGGGTATCTAAAGTACGTCTTTGTTTGTTTGAGTATGGGTTTGGTTTTGCATGGCTCAATCAAGGTGTTGGAAATGTACATGAATTTTTAAGCCTTTTTCGTCAAAGCCTGATTGATTGTCGTTGGCAAAAGTGGTGTGATCACATCCAGAATAGCGAAAGATTTTGATTTTACAAAAGTTACTTTAATTCTCACGATCTAAAACCTTATCTAGCTCTTGACATGGATAGACATTTAAAATTCGTTACCACGAAATTCAGGCTTGTTGTCTCAGAAATAGCTGTTCATCACAATAGATACAGATCCGCTGATAGTGATGGGCATGTTATGTCCTCTGTGTAAAGAATTACAGGAGAATGAAGTACATTTTATCCTCTGTTGTCCTAAATAAATGTTAGCGAACCGCCAAGAGAAACGTGGACAAACGAGTCAAGGTTGGCAGGCGCTGAAGAGTAAAGAGATCGAAGCTGAGTACCAAATTCGTTCATTTTCGTTGTATTATTTGTTTGTGTCTTGCCTGAAGAAGACCTAAGAGGTCGAAACGCATCGTGTTTTGTCTTGTGACTCGTTTGTCCACGTTTTTCTCGGCGGTTCGCTAACATTTATTTAAGATTTGTTTAGATTTCCGCCTACAGTCGTCTCACTTTGCCACTAGATCTTTGTTGTCCTGCTTATAGGAATATTGGAGCTGAATTTATCAGGCAAAAATATTACAGGCAGCCATCCTTATTTAAAATGGTTTTGTTGATGTCGTCATCCTCTGCCCAAGACGTCGAAAATTTGTCCTTGTTTTTATACAGGGCATTTAAGGTAAGAGAATTATCTGTTTCATAATCAAAATGATACGCTCATATTAATCTCATTATTGTCAATAATTTCAATAAAATGCAGGTCTTTCTGTGTTTTTGTTTCTTTTTCGTAGGTTTTGTGTATGATGTACTCACCCCCTTCATTACGTGGATGATTGAACTAAATTTAAATAGGTTGATCAAGTGAGTTCACTCTTCAACGTTCGATATAGCTATGTTCCACGTCTGAAACGCGAAGCCTTCTGAAGTAGTAAGCTTAGATACCTGCACTGAAAATGACTGGCCTCTCTGAAGGAAATATTGGGGGGAAAAGCCTAGCTGCCAGCTACAGAAGTCAAGCAAGCAAGCAAGCAGCAAAGATGACAACCAACCAACTAACCAGCCAGCCAGCCAACCGACAGACCGACCGACCGACCGACCGACCAGCCAACCAACCAGCCGATACCTACCAACAAGCCGACCAACCGACTGACTGACTAATCAGCCAACCGGTTAGGCAGCAGACTGACAGATTGACAGACCAGCCAGACAACTAAGCAATGCAATCAACCAACCAATCTGTTATGATTCTCATATTTCAGTTGTAGTGTGTGTGTGTTTAATCATCGTCATGGTTTTCCCCCCTCTCTTTCTATTTCTATTTTTTTCCTATCTATCTTTCTTCCTTTCTCCCTTCCTTCCTTTTTTCCTTCCCTCACTTTCACCTTTCTGTCTACCTGTAGGTCTTTCTCAAGATTTTCCCGACTTTCTCTTTTTCTGTCTGTCTTTCTTTCTAAATCCGTTAGTCATTCATGGCAAGTTTCGGTCTTCTTTGTTGTTCCCTCTTTATTATCTCTGACTCTGGTTACAAATGGTCTTGCAATATATTCTCGTGTGTGTGTGTGTGTGTGTGTGTGTGGTGTGTGTGTGTGTGTGTGTGTGTGTGTGTGTGTGTGTGTGTGTGTGTGTGTGTGTGTGTGTGTGTGTGAAACTTGAAACTTGAAATTTTTTTTATTGTCACTAAACACCATCAAAGGATTTATGGACACAAGATGGCGATGATTAAACAACTCATTGTCCAAAGAAATAATGATTTGTTCTTTTTACACAAAAAGTCATTATGTAAAGCAGTCATATACATATTTCGCAATTTCAACCTGAAGGTCATCATTAGACATCAAAGTACTTATTTTCAATGAGGTAGCGTCGTATATATCCATTTTGTTTATGATACGTTTTTTTAAAACGTATTCCTGATTTTATTTGTAACGTTTGCAAGACTCTAAAAAATGTACCTCGTCTTCTATTATATTGCAAGTTGTACATTTCCTGTCTTCACGCTTAATATGGGAATATCTACCTCTTTCTATTGCGAGGTCATGTGCGCTAATTCTTAATTTACAAAGTTCTTTCCTGTAATGCTTATTTGTGCATTTGATGAGGTACGGTTCAAGCCTATATTTATTACTGATGTCATTATAAAATTTTAACCTTGGTGCTCTTTCTTTTTCTTTTTCCCAAAAGTGTATATATTCACTTTGTAACTTTCTCTCTATTGCATAACGCAATTTTTGAGGGTTAAGTGTACTTTGGTTATTCCATACATGTGTCATTCCAGTATTACTTAAGATCTTCTTTACAGAAGATTTCCATGAAGATGATGGGTCAAGATCTTCGTACGCTTCTCTTAGATATGAGTCTTCCTTTGATTCCATTATATGAATCCAAAATATGACTACTTGACTCATTATTTCTTGACACAAGGGAAATCTTCCAAGTTCAGCTAGTACTGGCAATTTCATTGCTTTTCTGTGTACGCCTAATATATGTCTGCAAAATTTTACATGTGCGGTCATCCCAAATAAATGACGTAATGGTTGTGTTGACTTTTGTGTCATTTCTGTTTGACGTGTTATTACGTAAGGGAGCACTGTCAGCATGCGCATTTGTTTTCATATTAGGTCTATCATTGCTAACAGCAGGAAGTAAAATTGACAGTTCTATAGGACAATGATCAGAATATACAGTGAGTTTATGAACTTTGCATGCAATAACATCTTTCATTAGGTCTTGTGATATAATGAAATAATCTACAACGCTACTTCCTTTTGTGTTGAAACAAGTAAAATTTCCTTGAAGATCGCCAAGTGAGCGACCATTAAGAATATACATATTATTTTCCAAACAAATATCTACAATTTTCTTCCATTTTTTTGTATAACGCTGTCTTGAGAGCATCGTTTGTGAATAATGTTATAAAGATTGTCATTAGGATATGCATACAAGTTGTTTTCACCGTCCATGTCAATATAATCTATTAATTGTCCAGTTCTTGCGTTAAAATCCCCACACAATATAACATTCCCTTTGGTAGAGAAATGTTCTGTTTGTCTTTCCAACTCTTCCCAAATGCGCACCGTATTATCACGTCCGTAAGACGACGATTCAGGTGGTATATATATATACAACCGATGAAAGTATCAAGCTCGTCATTTGTGGAAGAAAGAATTAACCAAACAATGTCAGAATTACTCGTTGGGTGAAACTTGATTAGCGTTCGTAGTTCCTTCTTGATAAAAACTGATATTCCCCCTGATGCACTGGGGGCCTTGTTCCGTTTTTTTCCTGCAGTAATGAACACCAGGGGCAAATCCTGGTATAAAGATATCGTTAATATCTTCTCGTTCAAGATGAGTTTCTTGTAATATTACTATGTCATAATCAGAACATATTCTGTGTATTTCTTCTTCAAAGAATTTGTTAATCATACTACCATCGATTGTCTCCCTAAATCCTTTAATGTTCCACGAAAATATCTTAACTTTTTTCTGTACCATATGTGTTAATATTGAACAACCAATGTTATTAATATTATATTATCCAAACACAATTTCATACTGTGATTTAAACTCAAGTGAAAAGGAATAAAGTGAACATTTCTAAACACTTCGTTCAAAGAAGCGCATCTCATGTGGGTCTATGTATGTAGACTGACACTGTCATATCATAATGTCAAATAAAGTATTCTCAATTTTTTTTTTTTTTTTTTTTTTTTTGTGGATGAAAATTTGTCTCAAGAAGTTTTAGTTCTCAGTTGCTCTGGTTACCAGAATCCATAGTCCCAATAACGGTTGTTTTCGTACTCGTTCCAGTCGTATTGGTAGCTGTTGCGGTTTGCCCGGAAGTCCTTGTAGTTGTCACGTTGTTTGGTTAAGTGCTTGTGTTGATAGTCATTCCGGTCAGTCCAGGTGCGGTAGTAGTTGCTGTGGTCTGCCTGGAGATCCGTGTCGTTGTCCCGTTCGTTGCATCGTCTCGCCGTGTATCGGCTGTTGTAAGGTCTGTTGTAGTCGTTGTAACGTCCCTGCCTGTCTGCATCTGGCTGGAAGCGCTGGTGGGGTTCCGCTTGTCGACGTGACGTGTAGGATTTGTCCGGTCTTTGTGTGAAGAACTGTTGCCGACTTCTGTCCTGGTGTTGCTTATTTCTGGTGTTATTTCTGTTAGGGTTTTGTCTCCAGGAGAAGTCATTTTGACATCTTGTCCCCTTTTCGTTTCTTCCGTTGCCTGTTGTGCTCGTTTTTTGTGGAGAGTTTCTGTCTCTAGGGAAGCGTTTGTATGGTCGGGGTCTTTGTTTCTTCAAAAAAAGACTGTGCACGTGCCTCCCGATATTTGTTGCCAGAATACTGGCACCCTTTTTTGAGGGATGAATGATGTCTGCTAGATGGTATGGAGATTTTTGTAGATTGTTGTGTTCGATGAAAGATACACTTTTCTCCTGGTAGAGAGCGGCAAACACAGTGGCGTTGACGATTTTCCCCTTTGCATTCAGTTCTTCCTCATCTGTTGGTGCAATATGGCTTACAATTAGTTTGGTCTCTTTACTGCACATGGACTGACATGTCTTCACACAGGTAATGATCTTTTCACTCACTTCCTTTGGTGATAATGTTTTCAATTCATTAATTCCAGCGTGAAGAAGAACAGCATCTGGCTGTTTGCCGTGTAAAGTTTCTATCTCTGTAGCACAGTCTGTGATTTTTGGTCGTTTTTTCATGGTTACCTTTAAGCCATATGAATTTCCAAGCCGTTCAGCCTCAACCCCTTTTAACACAGAATCATGTAAAATGAGCAGACTGGGCAATTCATCATAATCCATGTCTGTGTCACTGTTGCTTGTGTCTGTGTTTTTGTCAATGTCTGTATCAAAAAATTAGGTACGGGCAGGTTTTTCTTTTTCTTTCAGATCAGTTTCGTTTTGCGGCACAGTTGATTCTAAGGTAGGTCTAGGATTTGGTGTCGTTTTGAGAGAGGCACTACCTTGTGAATGCTGAGATGCGGCATTTTTTTTGTTTTGTTTGTTTTTCTGGTATTTTGGGAGGTCTTTTTTGTGCAAATGAACTGACTGAGACGTATCAGTTGATTTCTGGGTCAACATGGAAGTTGACACAGGAGTTTCTACGTCTTCTTTCGGTGATGGGGAAGGTGATACAAATGACGCTTTTCCTGCTAGGTCTACCCGTTTTGATGCCATTTTTCCAATTTCTGTACATATCATATCCTGTTTTTCTTGAATCTGTAGTTTCATCAAGGTGATTGCATCCTCCAAGTTATCAATTTTTGTGTTTATGTCTTGTTGAAATGCAAATGTGTGTGTGTGTGTGTGTGTGTGTGTGTGTGTGTGTGTGTGTGTGTGTGTGGGGTGTGCGCGCGCGCGCGTATGTGTGTAAGAGTTACGTGTGTACAAGCGTGCGTGCGTGAGAGCGTGCGCACGCGCCTCTGTGTGTGTGTGTGTGTGCGTGCGTGCCTGGGTACGTGTATGTGTGTGTGTGTGTGTGTGTGTGTGTGTGTGTGTGTGTGTGTTTGTATGTGTGTGTGTGTGTGTGTGGTGGGGGAAGAGTTACGTGTGTGCAAGAATGCGTGCGTGCGAGCAGGCATGTGCGCCTGTGTGTGTGTGTGTGTGTGTGTGTGTGTGTGTGTGTGTGTGTGTGTGTGTGTGTGTGTGTGTGTGTGAGAGAGATGATAGGAGGAGATGAGGGGATAAAGTTTGAGGGGTGGGGAAGAGAGAGAGAGAGAGAGAGAGAGAGAGAGAGAGAGAGAGAGAGAGAGAGAGGAGAGAGAGAGAGAGAGATGACTTGGACGGAACGAGAAACAGAGGTTTGGGATAGGGTGACGGGGGCATACACACACACACACACACACACACACACACACACACACACACACACACACACACACAGAGGAGATACGGATACGGATATTTTATTCACAAATAGGCCATTGCCCCTCGTGAAGGGGGTGCATCTGAAAATCATTCGATATTTTACACGTTCAAAAACTGATTCAATGCTCTACATTAAGAAACAAGAACAGATCTTAACTTAAATGCTTTGTATAGGTAAATGGACAGATTTCTAGTTGTTCGTTCATTATTGGAAGCTAGAAGTAAGCTTAATCTGAAAAGACTTGGAAATCTGTAGTATTTCAAATGTATATAACGTTCTCTTATTTCGTTATAACGAAATAAGAGGAGAGAGAGGAGAGAGAGAGAGAGAGAGAGGAGAGAGAGAGAGAGAGACCTTCACCGGCTTTTCCAGGTGTCCCAGAAATGTTCTTGAGATCTTGACCTGACCTCAGTTCACCCCGAACTGTCTCCCAGAGTTAAAAGATGACCCCTTATACGCCAGATAAATCAGAGTATATGGTACACGTAGGCAAATACCATTGGACCCAATATGGGTTGGAGACTCCGATGCGAGTCTGCTACTTACTGTCTGCACGATATGGCCTTGAATGGTCGGGACATTGCGCCACGTTGACTGAATTGCATTCAGGTGTGTGAGGTTGCGTTGTGTTGATGCTGCGTTGCATGCTATTGCATTGAATCGTATTGTATTGCATGACACTGCACTGTATTGTACAACAATTTTTCTGTCTATTGAATTCTGTTTCCGACGTGTGTGAAATTGTTATATTTTGTTATAGTATTGTCTTGCATCGTTTTGTCCCCCTTCGAGTAACCGAATTTTAAACTCTGTCTTGCTTTGAAGTCATAAAACGGCTGTTCGATAGAACTGTCTGAAATGTTCAGATTATTTCTTCCATGTTTCATTCACCCATTCAGTAGAAAAGTAGAAGGAAGAAGAAATAGAAGAACTGAAGAAAGAACTGTTCAAATATATCCATCAAAGATTGCAACCATCCAGTGTAATGAGAGAGAGAGAGAGAGAGAGAGAGAGAGAGAGAGAGAGAGAGGGAGGGAGGAGAGAGGGGAGAGAGAGAAATAGGGGGGGGGGGAGAGGGGGGGAGAGGACCTACAGACAACACAGGTAAGTAGATGCATAGAATTTCAGACAGATACACGGACAAATATTTGCGACAGCTATTTTTTTTCAAAGCATTTATTGCAATAAAATCTCATTGTCTCTGGACGCAAATCGTAACATCTCAATCGAAGCCACACTCATTTGACCTATTGATATGGGGGTGGGTGGGGTAGGTTGGTAGGAGAAAGGTAAGTTGCAGGGGTGGGTGGTTTGTGGTGGGGGAGAAGCAGGAGGGAGGGGTGGAAGCGGCTGGGTGGATAAGGAGATTGGGGGACGGGGCGACCTTGACGCCATTTCCCTCCATGTAAAGCACACGTCAGACTTCTGATACGTGGAATGGAACGTACAGGCTGACAGTCAAGCCTCAAATGGAACCAGGCTTTCCCCGAGAGGTCCCGCATGTAGGTCATCTCTTTCTGCAAACAACAGCAACAACAACAACAAACGTCATCACCATCAACATCATCATCATCATCATCATCAACAACAACAACAACAAGACAACAACAACAACATCATCATCATCATCATCATCATCATCATCATCATCATCATCATCAACAACAACAACAACAACAACATCATTATCATCAACAACAACAACAACAAAGAGGAAACTGTTGTACTGCAGACACTGTTTCTCACATATTCTTGCATTTACATTAGTGAAGAAGTTCCATTGTGGTTACAATGAGCGTTGTGATTTTTTGTTTCTTTTCTGTCTGTCTTTCTTTCTTTTAGATATTTAAGACAGGCCTGTAGGCAAATGGTCACAGCATTCACCCACGAAGCAGACAGTCGTGAGTTCGAACCACTTGTGTGTGTGTGTGTGTGTGTGTGTGTGTGTGTGTGTGTGTGTGTGTGTGTGTGTGTGTGTGTGTTTTACGGCTTGAAAACCCTCTCCGTCCATCCAGCAGTAAATGGGTACCTGATTCTGGTCAGGGAAGGTTAAAGGGGCGGAAGATGAGGGACAGACTTCGTCTCACATGAGGCCGTGCTCGTAATACTATCAACCTGTGACAGTTCGCTGCCCTTACGGCCAAATGGCGAAGGGACCTTGACCTTGAACCTTGTTGATAAGCGTTTGACAGCACAGATTCCACAACCAAGTTCTAGCCCTGAGATTACGTCTGGCATGATTTTGACCTCTTTGAAGGAGGTGATGAAAGGACTTTTTTTCTTTTAATCTTTTAGTTTGAAGAACTGACCTAGATTTGAACCTTGGATTTCAATTCGCACACTGGTTTGACTTTCGACATGCTCTCATTCTCCATAGGACGGCTGTGGTCGACCGGGCTATAAATAGCATGGCTTTTTCTTTTAATAAGCAAAAGTATGTTTGCAATTAAGTAAACATTACAGAGTGCACCAACATTTAACCAGCTAGAAGTTAATGAACCACACTGAACCAAAACCAGAATCAGAAAGTAGCATGATAGAACTCCGTGTCATGCAGGGAAATATTGAAAGTTTAAAAATTCATTTGACTGTCCGCAGAATATAACGATTTCGACGTCATAAGATTGTTAGAAACCTGACTTTCAGAAACGGAATCTAGCAGTGCAATGGATCTCTCCAATTTCCACCCTCCCGTCACATACAGACCAAAAGATTCACATGGCGGAGCAGCCATTTGTATACAAAAAAATTGCCTGTATTGCAAACCACGTCAAAACCTTCAATTCAATGGTCTAGAATCGTACGGACTGAAACAAAAGTAAAGGAAACAGGCGTCCTGGTTGGATCATTTTATGGTCGGCCGAACTCCTCTCATTTACTGGCAGCTGATAAGTGAAAACACCAGAAACCAAATAACACAGTGTACAAGTTTGTTATTTAGGGCGACTTTAAAAAAGACTTTTAGAGACCCACTTTCAGCACTTCTACACTCATTCAATCAATACAATTTGTACCAACTAACGACTGCTGGGAATTTGTCAATTTTTCTTCCAACGAGAACAAATCATGCTGAAGAAGTTTCATACATCAAGACACATGGGGCAGTGAATTACTCAAACACAAAGCAATGATTTTAAATTCTTATTTTGTATCGCAGTCAGTTTTCGAAAAGGATAACAACATGCTACCGACTGTTACATACCTTGATTCTCAACTAGATGAGACTATACTTTCATAAAACGAAGTCGATGACAATTAAAAAAGAAAAGATAAACCAAAGCATCTGATTCAGATCTTTTTCACGATAATTTATCAAATTTACGACTACATCATATCCGTTATTCTCGCCACACTAGATATATTCTTCTGAATAGATTCCCATCATTGCAGACGATTGCTCATATTACCCCTTACATAAAAACGGCCAAAAGAACTTTATAGTAATTATCGACCGATCTTGTAATTAAGTTCCGTTGCAAAGCTATTTGAAAAGAGTGTGCATCAGTACATATATTTCTTTCTAACATTGATTGCCGTTCTTACTCCCGTGCAATCCGGATCTATCCCTGGTGATTCTACAGTCAATCAGATATTTCCAACCAATAACGAACCCTGTGCATCTTTCGATTCTGGAGTTACTTAACAAATTGTAGTATACCCGGACGTATCAAAAGCATTCAACCGTGTACTGCACAGAGATTTCTTATCAAAGCCCAAAGCTATCGGAATAAGAGGAAAACTACTAGTTTTACACAGAGATTACCTCTCCAACCATTATCAGGCAGTGGTCATAAAAGGTTATATTTCCAGCTTTCAAAATACTTTAGCAGGAGCGCCACAGGGATCCGTTTTAGTTCCCTTGCTGTTTCTAGTTTACATTAATGATATAGTGTATGGTGTCAATTCTGCAATCAAACTATTTGCCGACGACACTAATTTAAGGATTTCTCGGTCTAACCCTGTAATTGGTACTGCAATCCTAAACTTTGACCAACAGACAGATAGCTGAATGGGAACGGCGCTGGAAAGATCAGTTTAGAACAGGAAAGGAATTGTAGATATGTAAACTACCAACATTTTACCCATTAACGTTTGGTAGCGCACTTGCCTAGCCAGTAAATTCATTAACATCTTGGTCTGATCATTCAGAATAACTGTAGATGAGACGAACAAAGCAGAAGTACAATAAACAAAAATAACATGCTGATTGCTTGCTTACGAAACTACAAATGCAAAACACCCAGAAAAGCTGTAGAATTCACGTACAAAATAATTTATCTTGCCTTTCTGTAACTACACCGATGGGACAGCTGCACACACACAAACATGTTAGAAAATCTATATCTGAAAGCAATTTGCGTAATGACAGGAGTTGTAAAAGGAACAAGTTACATACAAAAAGTATGAACAATCCGAATCTGCTCTTTAAAAGAAAGAAAATGAAGGCATAGGTCAATCAATTTTTTTTAATGGTTAGAATTAGAGTCTAGAACACTGAAGAAGCCTAGTTCCAGAGTTAGTGTTAACAAGAAATTCATATTCGCGGCCAAGACGCCTCGAAAGGCATATAACTCTATGAAAAACAGCACTGTACAAACACGCATTTATTTCCGATTCCACAACACTTTACTTAACCTCCCAGACAAAGTCCCTAAGGGAATTCAAACGTTTTATTTCACAGGACGGCCCGGTTTTACCCTATTATAATGGAAACAGCAAGGAACAGATTAACCATTTTCAACTCTGTCTTGGAATGAGTAACTGAAAGCAAGATCTTGTTAAAAGCCATCTAAAACCAGATCCAGTTTCTTTTTGTAGTGCCGATTCTGAAAAGAACAATTTTTTTTTTCTATCTTGTCCAAACGATTATGTCACCAGATAAGACACCATTTTCACTCTACCGTCTAATCTGTTTGAAACATATTCTTCTCTGCGGCAGCCAAGCCTTCGACAGATGTGGAGTTAACGAAAAGATATTCAAAGCTGTTGACAGCTTTATTCAACAATCAAATCGTTTTTTTTTTTTTAAACTCACCTAAAGGCAACAGCAACAACAACAACAACAACGACAACAACAACAACAGTAACAACAACAGCAACAACAACAACAAGCAATGCTCACTAAGTGTTCCAGAACTGGTCCAAAAAAGTTTAGGAAAATAGAACTTGAGGAGCAGAACTCTCTCGCTCTGTCTTTCCAGAAAAGTTCACGCGCGTTCTAATTGTCAGTTACACGACGGCTTTACACGGCCCACTGTGGGAGTGTCCGTTATCCCCCACGATGACGTCAATGGCCTTGTTCTTTTCCAGAGTTCGCCTGGTCACTCTGGTGAAGAATTTCGTGACGATACTAGATAGATTAGAACCCCCTATCTTTCGTGTGACGGTCCATTTTTTTCTCTTCTCATGATTGGCCGAATTCTTGGCGCAATGCAGAGGCCATCGGTGTATATTAGCGTAAGTAGGACGTCAGATTATAGGGACAGTAGGGGGGCGGGGAGGGGGGGGGGAGGGCGGGAGGGTCTGAGGCAGGGCCAAGGGGATGACGATCAAGGGAAGGGTTACGTCTTTAATCCTCCTCAGTCTGTTTCGTGTAGGTGAGTTTGGAAATATGATTTCTTCGAATGGTGTGTGTGTGTGTGTGTGTGTGTGTGTGTGTGTGTGTGTGTGTGTGCGCGCGCGCGCGTATTGCCATACCATGCCACAACAGACAAGCGTAGGAGAGACTTCAGAAGATCCTTTCCCAGTTCCATGTTATACAGACAGCAAGCAGAGGGTTATTGTCATCTTTTGTATTTCATTAAAAAAAAAAAAAAAAAAACCCCACACAAATAATACATTTTGAAGAAGAAGGTAGGATATACGAAGGATTCAGACAGCACCCTCGCGCCATCTCCACTCCTCCCTGAACGGAAAAAATAAAATGACCAAAGCTCGCTGTTACCTTTCCGATCCAGCATCTCTATCACAGATACGAAATAACTTCTACTACACTAATTCCATCGTAGGCCAGATATTATCGCACCAAAACATTATTCCAATTTAGTTTACTCTTACTTTACATCATTTTCAACTGCACTGTTTACACATGACTACCAGACTAGAACACAGATTTTTTTTAAGGCAAATACTCTTTGGCAACGTGTTCAGATGCCCATCCCTCCAGAAAGTGCTGGTTCGAATCCCGGCAGCGCCAGAAAAAAAAAAAAAAGAGCAGTCTGACAGCAGAGGGACATGTGGGAGTCATGACCTGGATGCGGACGCGGCCTCCTTCAAGTCTGAGTTCGGGGGCTGAGGCACTTGTCTGAGGGGGGGGGGGGGGGGGGGGTTCTTCTCTGAAGACCTTCTGCTGTCTAGCTCTTTCTCTGGAGTTTCTTCCTTTCAAACCCAGCCTTGGCTACCCGTGCTAGAGGATAGCACTACACCAGTCAGCTCGATATCCCTCAAAGCGGCTGTAGCAAAGGTGAGAGAGGGAGACACCCGCTGTATGCCCAGTCCAAAGTCTATATCCTAAGGACAGGAAAATATGCCTGTATCTTCAAACCAGTAAAAGTCAAAATTGTGTATTTGGGGCATAAGCATCTCTTCCTGACGTCCGCATTATACACGCAGGCGGCGATCGGCAAATTGACACGGTTACCACTTCCAAAGTTACATTTACCCATCCCGTCAACCCAGGAATATCAGACGGAAATCTCTGTCCTTGACGTATCCCAAAGACGAAGACGGACTAATGAATAAACAAACAACGTTAACACACACTATTCACAAGGAAACATCTCTTCACGTGTCCCAATGACGAAGACGGACTAATGAATAAACAAACAATGTTAACACACACCATTCACAAGGAAACATCTCT
>CM065721.1:53793309-53795809 GCA_033310375.1 Conus canariensis
AGTCCATTTCATCTCAGGTTACTCTCTGCAACTTACACTTCTGATGTTATGAGAAATTCTAAAATTAAACTCAGCAAAGATCTTCCAGACATAAGACCATTATTTCTTTACGATACCATTTGAGAGCTTCACAGAACATTTGTCGTACACTTAAAAAAAAAAAAAAGACAGACGATGCATATCTTTGAATAACTCATATCAAATCAGACACTGTAGAAAAGTATTACAATTGTTCAAAAATGTGTACGGGTGGATCTACAATACAAAATAAACAAACAACCAAAACAAGAAGGCTCAGCACTTCAAACACTTGAACTAAAATTTGAAAAGTCTTTTTGTGTTGGATCGAACATAACACTCTTTACGGCAGAACTTGTTTGAATTCCGATGGGCTGAAATGGTCTCTCATGTTTTCAAAAAAGTATTCTTCAAATCCTAGTCATTTCAGATCAAGTCTTCAGGCGTTGCAATCTTGGATATTGCAATCAAGACATGAAATAATGATGGAAATCGCATGCCATCTTTACTAAAGGCACAGAGATCACTTTCCGCTAGGTTCCAACTCATTGTTTCATTTATTTTGATGAGGAAGTGAGCAGAGCAGAGGAGAGAGGGGCAGAGCTCTTTTATAACCCGTCCTCACCTTGGCTTAAGGCTGTGTCAGACCAATTGACATAGGCCAGAACACCAAGGCTACATCAAAATGTTGTTATGCTCTGCATAGTTATGCGGGGATTGTCTTCAGTCGTGACAAGTTCCTAGCATAACATTATCAGTCTCCAAAATCCCCCGAAGTGGGAGTGTGGCTGCCCACGTGGCAGGGTAATCAAAAACGGTCACACACGTAATGTTCTCATCCCCAGCTGATGCATTTGTACCGTAGTGTTCAAGTGCTTCGGCTGTTCGGATGATCCCTGGAGTCTTTTAGCCAGGGTACGACAACAACAACAACAGAACCCGTCCAACTTCATGTTTCATTATGCATTACCAGAAAACTAAAGTTTAGAGCAATCATACGCGTGGATGCCTTGCAAAGTAACATGAACAAAAAAATACAACAATAATTACAGAAACTTTTAACACTCTTGGCCTGAACACATGCACACAAAAAGATTAACAGATAATTTCTTTGTCTCATGTATAGAATGAAAATTGACGCATTCAAAATAAGTTCATTAAACATATTTCGTGCGATTTTGAACAAAAACTAAATCTGAACACATCGTTTCTTGTAACAAAATAACAATTTATTCCGGTACTCTCTTAATGCCCAGTAAGGGCAACGTTCATTCGTGCACTTTTTTTTTTATCAAACAGCCCTATAGATAATTTACACACCCACACCAAAGACACACGCGTGCTCGCTCGCGCGCGCGCGCGCACACACACACACACACACACACACACACACACACACGCACGCACACTCATTCACCTCTGACATTTCCACCTACCTCCTCCTCGCCCCCCCCCCCCCCCTTTTTTTTTTTTTCTTCGTATTATCACTTTTAGTGAAAAGACGTTAAAATGAAGATCAACTAACCAACACACACACACACACACACACACACACACACACGCACGCACGCACGCACGCACGCGCGCGCGCGCGCGCGCGTACTGTTAATGGAAACTGAAAGAGAAGGAAGCAGTGCTCTCAATATTTAACGGCCACATACGTCACATACCATTCAGACAAACCAGAAACGAAACGATCCCCAAAGAGGCAGCAAGCAGAATCTAGACAGACATGCCGGCAGAGTCACCGGCCCTTGGCCCCACAAAGCACGCGTGTTTTGCGTGCTGCGGCGCTGACAGCAGGCACGGGTCCTCAGGAGGTCAGTCAGGGGTCAAGGACTGTGGCTGGCGGTAACAACAACACTGGCCGGCAGGGGTCAGGGGCGGGGTAGTAGTCAGTGTAGCGGGCAGTCCAACGTGTGTACTGGAACAAGGTGGTTTTTTGTTAGACAGTGTGGTGTCTGGCTCACTGGTTCAATAGGCAAACGGACCAGTCCAAAGAACTACGGTGTTCGTGTGAAACTTAGAGGAGGATTCAGTGAATCGCTCTGCCTAACAGAGAGAGAGAGAGAGAGAGAGAAAAAACTTTGTTCCCAAAGAGAGAGAGAGAGAGAGAGAGAGAGATTTATCCTCAACAATCAGAATCACCCAGTCTCAGAATTAGTTTGTGAAGCTCATCATCTTATTTACCTTCAATACAAACAAGATGACTACAAAGAAGATGAACGCCACGTTTAAGAACATAAGGTCACTCAGAAAAAAAAAACAACAACTCTGATTCTGATACTGGGAGATTCTGGTTGTTGAAAATCTCTCTCTCTCTCTCTCTCTCTCTCTCTCTCTCTCTCTTTACAACATATATATATATATGCAGATACGTGTGTGTGCTCACACAAACCCCCCCCCCCCCCCCACTCACCCCCCCCCCCCCCCACACACACACACACATGCACATGCATTTCTGCACACGCACACACGCGCA
>CM065721.1:53820809-53823309 GCA_033310375.1 Conus canariensis
TTTCAAAAAGGAAGATCATCAGTAGAACACTTAGTTAAACTAACGACTCAAGTTAAACAATTTGCGAGACGGAAAAACATCCTCGCAACTTTCTTTGATATAAAAAAAGCATATGAACAAGTATGGCACAAACGGCTCATGTATAAACTCAAAAACATTGGTATAAGTGGAACAATGTATAAGTATTTTTGGAAAATAGAGTGATTCAAACAAGAATAGAGCATACATATTCTAGCACTAGATCATTAGAAATGGGACTTCCACAGGGATCAGTACTATCTCCGATTTTATTCAATATTTTAACTGCAGATATAACAAAAGGATTATCAAAAGATGTAATATTAGCACAATTCGCCGATGACTTATGTTTGTGGATGAAGGTCACTATGAAAAGAAAGACTCCATTAAGATCTGTCAATTACATAAAAATAAAATATCAACATGAACTAAACAAAATCAATGACTTTTTACATGAAAATGGACTTTCACTTTCAGCAGAAAAAACGAATTTAATGCTTTTTAACTCTGGACATGACCCTGAGAATCTTCCTCAATTTACTTTGAACGGGTCAGTACTACAATACGCTAGTTCTGTAAAATTTCTAGGCGTTTATCTAACTTCAAAGCTTTCATGGAATCTACATATTGAATACATTTTGAATAAAGCGAGGAAAAGTTTAAACATTTAAAAAATCATAAGCAAACAAAAGTGGGGACAAGACAAAGATACCTTAACATTACTATCTTCTGCGCTTGTGCGGTCTAGATTAATTTATGCCCAAGAAGTATTCTTTAGCGCCCCACAACACTTACTCGATAAACTACAAAGTATAGACTGCAAATCGTATAAACTGGCACTTGGAGTTCCTATACATACATGTAACATGGGAACATACCATGAAATCGGAGTTTTGCCTCTCAATGAGTTTCGAAAAGCGTCTGCATCTAAATTTGTTTTAAAGAACTCTTCACAAAATACTTTTTGTGCTGAAGAAGTAACCTTAAATTCAGAAAC
Organism: Conus canariensis; assembly: GCA_033310375.1. Taxonomy (NCBI): domain Eukaryota; kingdom Metazoa; phylum Mollusca; class Gastropoda; order Neogastropoda; family Conidae; genus Conus; species Conus canariensis. The sequence goes on from CM065721.1 coordinate 53,821,825, forward strand.
AGATTTTGCAAAAAAGAGCTAGAGGCATAAAATCAACTTTATCCATTCAGACATATACTTCTACTCTATTGAAAGAATCAAATATAAATCAAACTAAAATCGCCTCGAGCCCCTTCTGCACACCCATTCCTAAATGGGAACAAATCAAAGCTAGATTTGATACTAATTACACTGTACTAAGTAAAAACGATTCTCCAAACCTTCTTAAAAGCGATGTAAACTGCCATTTGGAAAATGTGTATAAAGATCACTTGAAAGTTTTTACGGATGGTTCAGTACTAGATGATCGTAACACTGGCGCAGCCTTTATCATACCAGCCTTAAAAGTGGAGAAATTGTATCATCTTGGGAAAAACTTGTCGATTTTCACCGCAGAACTAGTAGCAATTCTAATGTCTCTAAAGTATATTCTAAATTCTTCCACTAAAAATTGTCAACTTCTACTTTGTAGTGATTCTAGATCAGCGCTTTCTGCTTTACAATCTCCAAATTCAAAGATTCGTAATGAGATAATTACGGAAATAAATTACGTAACGCATCTTCTATCAATGAAGAGAGTCAATATTACTTTTTGTTGGGTGCCCTCTCACTGCGGCATTTCATCCAATGAGAGAGTTGACCAAGCTGCTCGAAGAGCAGCTCGCAACATTGAAGACACAACTTCATTCAGTATAGATTTGGATTTGTCAGAATGTTATGCACTGATAAATAAAGCATCAACCGACAGATTTAAACATTTATTGAAAAACACAGATTGTTTATATTATAAAAAGTGTGTTAAACCAAGCCCTGATATTAACCCTAAAACACAATTTAGAAAAATCCAAACTCCAATCTCCAGAGACGTAGAAAGCTTAATTCATCGCATGCGATTAAATTCACCTCGTACTAAATACTGCAAAAATGTCTCATGTATGTGTGGGGAACCTCTCAGTGTAAGTCATCTGTTATTGGACTGTGCAAGAACAAAAATAGTAGTGCAAAAGGAAGGTGCTGAAATTTTTCTGATGGATCGACTTCACTGAACTTGCCTTACATGTTGAATAACTACTTTTTCATGTGTTTAATTTGTAAACATTTATTACAAAGCCCAGTTGGAATATTCCTTTGAATTATAACTTAAATTCTATCAGAGAATTTTTTCCCCAACACATTTGAACAAACACATGCTCATCTTAATCAAATTCAATCATTTGTATGATGCCGCTTACAAATAAGATGCAACATAAGATTGTATTAGATACACTCTTTAACTCCTCAACTATACGCTTAATTGAAGTGTCCAAAACTGGAAAAATATGACCACGTCAACACTGGAAAATGTGCTGAAATGAAGACACTATTCAAAGGACTGCTTCCAACTTCATCAGATACACCTCTAGTGCAGAGACACTATTGAAGAACAGAAAACTAGTTCCATTGGATACGGTGAAATAACTGTATAATTTCTTTGAAAACTGTGGCACTCTGAAAATCATATCATAA
>CM065721.1:53828309-53838309 GCA_033310375.1 Conus canariensis
GATCCCCCCCTTCTTCGTAAATCCGCCCCTGGAATCCCACAAGTCCGCAGACCATCGTCTTCACAACTGAAGAATCCTCGCGACGTCTACGTCAGCTCAGTGTTGACCGCAAAGGCTACACACAGTCTTAACGTGATGTCGGTCAGGACGTCATTGACACAGTGACTAAACTCCACCGGGACGTGAATGCAAACAAGGTCATAAATACGTCATGAATCTTTTGAAATCCAATGGCGGGAAAGTTGTGGTAACAGCCTTTTGACCTGCTTGATAAGCGATGGTCAGCAAGATGGTCCTGAAAACCCGGCCAGGGCTAGGGCAAGGAGGGGGCATGTGGAATTAACATTATCATAAAACGTATTATAAAACTTGGTTTATATAAGTTCGGGGTAGGGAGTGTTTGGAATTAACATTATTATAAAATGTGAATTATGTAAGTTCAAGGGAGGGGGGTATTTGGAATTAACATTATTATAAAACTTAATTATAATCAAGTATTGAATTTATGTAAGAGTTGGATAGGGATGTTTGGAATTCACATTGTTATAAAATTTATTGAATTATGTAAATTCAGGGGAGGAGGTATTTGGAATTAACAGCAATATAAAATTTGAATTATGTAAGTTCAGAGGGTGGGGGGGGGGGGGAGGGAGGGGAGGGAGGGGCAGTATTTGGAATTAACATCATTATAAAATTTGAATTATGTAATATCAGGGGAAGGGATGTTTGGAATTAATACCTTTATAAAACTTGATTTATGTAAGTTCACCCTCCATACGATGGGGAGTTGGGGACCGGGAAGGAGCTAAAGGCTGAATTCATGAAATCAACAGTGGACAAAGGCGAGTACGTAACATAGTCATACCACCCAGACTGATGTGAGATGGGCAGATGAACACGCAGACGTCGTGTAAGGAATGCCAACAGTAAAAGAGGCTGGGCACGACAAGACGAGAGAAGGCGTGACAAGAGAAGACAAGCAGGACAAAACAGGACAGAACAAGACATGGCAAGATGGGCAGACAAGGGCAAGACAGGACAGGGCAGGACAAGGCAGGACAAGACCAGAGGAGAAGACCAGACAAGAAAGACAAGACCAGAAAGACAAGACAAGAAAGACAGTACAAGACAAGACAGGACGAAACAGGACAGGACCAAAAAGGAGGAGACGAGAGAAGACAGGACAAAACAAGGCAAGACAAGAAAAGACAGGACAAGACACCATAGAACAGGACAAAAACAGGACAAATTAAACAAGGTATGGACATGTCTCAGTGGACGAAACAGGACAGAACAGGTCAGGAGAAGACAAGTTAGGACAAGTTAATACAAGATGAGACCAGACAAAACAAGACAGGAAACCGCAAGACATGACATAATCGGACAACAAAAGACAAATGGAAGACAAGGTAGGACAGGACAGGAGAGGACAGGATACGACAAGGCAGACGAGGCAAGGCAAAACAAGACAAAACAATCTAAGTCAGTACAAAACAAGAGTAGGCTGCAAAAGGAAAGAGGAGGCGAGACCAGACAAGAGAAGACAAAACGGGACAGAGAAGGACAGGACGGAACAGAAAAAGGCAAAATAAAACAAAGGACAAAACAAGGCAGAACAGAACAAGACAAGACAAGATGAGGTAGGACGCTATTTAAAAACAACAACAAAAAAAACAAAAAACAAAACACCCAACTGGGTTACCGGAACAACTAAAAAAGAAAACTACAATATATCCGCCAGACGAAGGGGACCAACAAATCACAAGACAAAACACGACGCGTTTCGACCTCTTAGGTCTTTTTCAGGTAAGATAAACAAGATCCAGGACAATGAAAACGAAGAACGAGAAATCACTTATCTTCTCGGATTCGGTACAAGATGATTTAACGCCAGGCTCTGAGCCTGAAACTGGTAATTTGTTAGGCTTGTAATTTGTTAGGCTTGAGTGAGTGAGTGAGTGAATTCTTTAATTTAGAGTCTGCTCACACTTGGTGATATTAGACTATTTAAAAAAAAAGGAGCAAAGGGAAAGGAAGCGTTTACTAAAATCTATTCATTTGATGCATGGAAAGCACTTTTGCTATTTGCACAGTTTCTGGTTTGTGGGTTATTGTTTTGATAGAATCATGTAGTCACATCCACGTTCGATTCTTTATATAATGAAAATATTGAACAATGAAAAAGAATATGGTCCACTGATAGAAGATTTGAACTATCACATGCTACATTTTGGGAAAATTTGGTTTTCCACGAATTCAGTCGAAGCTTGTATATCAAAGATGACGAATATCGTGGACATGATAATATTTCATACTTCTCTGGAAGGTGTTTACTGTTCACGTATTTTTCTAACAGCGAATTAATTTCTTGAACATCAAGTTTTTGTTAGGTTTCATCATGAGAGTGGATACTGTCCTCCCTAGTCTCAGGAGAAGACGCCCCTCCTCTGCTGCTGCTGCTGCTGCTGCTGCTACTACTACTACTACTACTACTACTACTACTACTACCACTACTACTACTATCACCACCATCACAACCATCATCTCCACCACCACCACTACTGCTATCGCTGCTATTGCTACTATGTTGCTGCTGTTGTTACTGCTGCTGTTACTGTTACTACAACAACAACAACAACTACATACTACTACTACTACTACTACTAACTACTACTCGCTGCTGCTGCCTGCTGCTACTACTACTACTACTACTACTACTACTACTACTAACTACTACTACTACCCAAGCATGCAGTAAAAGCACTATCCGTGCTGTTTTCCTTTAAACCAAAAGGAACTGACTTTGACTGGTACCACTGCTCCTCCTGGTGCTGCTGCTGCTACTACTACTACTACTACTACTACTACTACTACTACTACTACTGCAACCACCACCACCACCACCACCACTACTACTACTACTGCAAACACCACCACCACCACCATCACCACCACCACTACTACTACTACTACTACTGCTGCTGCTGCTACCACCACCACCACCACCACCACTACTACTACTACTACTACTACTACTACTACTACTACTACTACTACTACTACTACCCTAACATGCAGTAGAAGCGTTGCACATGCTATTTTCCCTCAAAAAAAAAAAAAAAAAAAAAAAGACTTTGACGAAGTGACAGCTCTGATATGGCCCTTCGTGGTCGGCTGGGCTACAAACAACATGAATGGAATCAAGCCCCTCCAAAAGAAGGCCAAAAGGTCGCCCTGTCCACAAGGAACCGCCGATGACGTCATGACCAACGTCACAACCTCACAACCGACGCAGCAGTATGTTGGTTGAGTCACCCACCGAAAGACAGAGTAATAATGTACGTGTTTTGGCACATTTTCCTGGCTCTCGCTTACATAGGGCTACGAACTTTGAACTTGCAGTTTGTGTTTGATGTGTAGGTACTTTGTAGTACGTGTGTTAAGGGCATGACCCTAAGGTCTATTTTGTGAGACTCTTTGGGACAAACAAACTAAAAAAAACAAACAAACAGACGAACAAACACATGAAAGAACAAACAAACACACACACAAACAAGATCACAGCCACCCTTTCTTTCGGCACATTTCAATAGGTCTGGATGCAGTGTTAGCATAACGATGTCATGTTGTATTTAAAATTCTTATTCTTTTGATGTAAGCAGAGGGCAAGTTCTTTGCTATTAATCTTTTTTTTCGGGGTGGCTGTGGGTGGGTGTTATTTTTCCTTTCTTTCTTTCCTTCTTTCTTTTTTCCCCCTTTTCATTCAGTTATTCTGTCGTACTTTTTTAAGAGAGAGAGAGAGAGAGAGAGAGAGAGAGAGAGAGAGAGAGACATACATATATATATATATATATAAGAGAGAGAGAGAGAGAGAGAGAGAGAGAGAGAGAGAGAGAGAGAGAGAGAGAGAGAGAGAGAAGGTGGAGTAGGTTGAGGTACTGGGAAAAAACTTAATTTTTGTTAAACCAGGATATTGATTTAAGCATACCACAGAATTCTTTTTCCCCACCCAATCATTGGACAGTGTGTGTGTGTGTGTGTGTGTGTGTGTGTGTGTGTGTGTGTGTGTGGCGTGCGTGCGTGCGTGCGTGCGTGCGTGCGTGCGTGCGTGTGTGTGTGTGTGTGTGTGTGTGTGTGTGTGTGTGTGTGTGTGTGAAAGTTAAGTAACAAATCAAAAGTCAGCATATTACAATATCTTAGCTACACATTATAGTTTGTGTGCGTTGAATTGGTTGAGACGATAGACAACCATGTGGGGAGTGGTAAAATATATGAACAAGGAACAGAGAGAGAGAGAGAGAGAGAGAGAGAGAGAGAGAGAGAGAAGACAGAGAGAGAGACAGAGAGAGAGACAGACAGAAGAGAGAGAGAGAGAGAGAGAGAGAGAGAGAGAGAGAGAGAGAGATCAAACGCACACCCTTGTTCTCCAGGTTAAGTTCAAGCCACTGACCCCTAGACTCAAGAGTATTGTATAATAAGCACGTCTCCGGTACTGAATGCAAACCGACACCCTCGACACCCACTCGCTGACCTGTCCACCACATTCTACTCTCCTACCCATCCCCTTCCCTCCCTGCACCCCATCACCCCTACTCTCCCGCAGTCTCTCTCTTCTCTCTTCGTCACCTCCGGCCAGCCGATGCCGTCGCAGAGGCTGCACACCAGAAATGAATGCGCCAAGACCTAGCTTAAGGAGTGGAGTATTTAAAGACAGGCACACTTAGATTGTTTCGAGATTTTTTTTTTTTTTTTTGTGACTGAAAGTTGGTTGACCTTCTTTTCTTTGATAGGCCCATCAAGGTACATGGCAGGTGGTTCCAAGCAGAAAGTTTAAAATGAAAGGAATGGAACTATTTGGGAGGAACCAGCTGGCGGAAAGGTGGGGTCACGGGTAGGTGAAAAGGCCTGAAATGTGTGCCAAGGGAAAGGTCATGTATTGGTAGATGGTGAATGATGTCGTCGGTGGAAATAAAAACAAAAAAAACAAACAAAAAAAAAAGAGGAAATAATTGGGGGGGGGTGGGGATGGGAGATTCTTTTTGTCATTTATCTGTTTAATGTCAAATGCTGGCCCAAACTTAAGCTAGAAAGCTCAAAACGCTTACATGGATTATACAGTGATTTAGAGCAAAATCCAAATTGTGGCGTGTGGCCCGACGGGAAACGCCCGCAATGATGCCGCTGGACTCCGAGATCAGAACCACGTAGGCAGAGTCTGAGGTGCTGCTCTGCTCTACCAGACACGCGCCATCATGGCGGAAAGTTCAACGCCCTCTGAAAAGCGGGGTGGCAAAATAACAATTTTGTTTACTCGTTTATGTTATTTCTTTCTTTCTTTGTTTTTCTTTCTTTCTTTTTGCTGTTGGTAGTGGAGAATGCGTGTGGTGTGTGTGTGTGTGTGTGTGTGTGTGTCTGTGTGTGTGTGTGTGTGTGTGTGTGTGTGTGTGGGTGGGTGGATGGGGGTGGGGGTGGAGGGGGGGGAGGTGGTGGAGTGGTGAAAGGAAGCCAGGAGAGGCTGCATACTGCGACAAAGTTGAGAGAATCAATCCCACCTTTATTGCTAAAGCTCCCATGTCTCTTCCTCTTCCTAAATACACCCTCTCCTCCCTTCCACCCCCCCCTCCCCCAAAGTAAAGTAGGCAAACAAATGAAAGGAAACGAAGACAGCAACACACACACACACACACACACACACACACACACACACAACACGCGCGCGCGCGCACGCACACACACACACACACACATGCACACACACACACACACACACACACACACACGCACGTACACTAACACACACACACACACACACACACACACACACACACACACACACACACACGCACACACACACACACACACACACACACACACGCACGCACGCATGCACGCACGCACGCACGGGCGCGTGTGCTCGCACAGATAAATTTGTCGGGGAAAAGAAAGCCTAAAAGAATAATGACCCGTTTTGTCCAGTAGTCACAAAAGGGACAACTTGAACTGGAATTAAAAACAAAACAAAACTTGAAAGGGAATTAAAAACAAAACAAAACAATACAAAACAAAACGAAACCTTCCCCATTCCTTTCCCTCCACTACTATAGCCCCCATCCCCGCCCTCTCCTTTTCCTCCTCCCCCTACCTCCTCCTCCACCCCACAGGTTGGCTTACTACTGTAGTCACGTGGAGTCCGTTACATCAGATCATGTGACACACCACGTGCCCATCACGTGCTCGTTCGCTCGCTTCGGTGGTATCACCGGAATTTTCACGTCTTGGGATGGCGGACAGGTTGAAGGGGGGGGGGGGGGGGGGGGGGGATCGAGGGGAGGGAGGATTAGGGGAGATAGATTTTTGCCAAACCTCGGGGGGGGGGGGGGGGGGGGGAACAACCGATCAGTCGCTCAGTGGGAGAATTCAGTGACAGCGACGTTTTGTAACAAACCTGCTGACCCCCAACCCCACCCCACCCCTACCCCCACACCTCTCCCCTCCCTCTATGGCACGCCCCACTCCCTTGACCTTCTGGTGTGAGTCAAAGGTCACCCGTTTGCATGACACGAAAGAGGCAAAGCCGTTCTAATCATGCACAGGTCACGTGGAATTGGGATGCACGCGTTCCTGTGGATACTGTGACTTAACGAGTTTACAGACACACGGGGGACAGACTGTTACACAATATTATTGGTCAGTCCCGCTCATACCTCCGCTGTATGTGTGAACCAGTGCGTTCAGTTCACGGCGAAGGCTAGCCAGCTAGCAGGCTGATGCGCAGGATATTTGGAGCTATATGCTGGGAATGTCTTTGTGGAGGATGCTCAGTGCTAACCCTCCCCCCCCCCCTTCCCCCTCCCCTCCATCCTCCTACTGTCTTTCTCCAGCAAGGAGCATGCACGCGCCGCACTCTTACTTTCTCCTGCCTGGCCTTTCCGCCATTCCTTTGTATCCCACGCCTCACTCATTCTCACATGATTATATACACTGGTGCACGCGCGCGCTACATGGTGCTCTCGGCTCAAAGTCAAGTCAAGTCAAGAACACTTTGTTATCTCCAAAGCGAAATTAAGAGTGGCGATAAAAAAACATGTCTATAGATCTATATTTAACAAATCACAAATCACACCCACACATCCACCCACCCACCCACGCACACACACAGAATAATACACACACACACACACACACACACACACACACACACCACACATATACAAAAAAAAAGCTTTCTGAACCGGATCATACTGAAAGTTCGGTTTTGATTCAGGAGTTTGATGGAATTGGGAACGAAACTGTTTATAGACACGAACACGTTCAAAGATTCCCCCCGGTGAGCTCGTTGGAGAGATGCAGAACGTAAACTGAAAAAAACAACAAACGAAACGAAAACCACTCAGATACGTCGTGTCTGTAGCTACAACCAAAGTAAAGTCAGTAAGTTGTTACCACAGTGACCGAGTGGTACATTGAACAGAGACTGAAAGGCAAAATTCGTTTCTTTAACGTGCTCAAATTTAACAATGTTTTCTTTTCATCACATACTAGTCGTACAAAATTGTAAACTGATTTGATATTATATTGTATTTTCTAGGTATGAAGTTTGGTCTTGAATCTACAAGTTGGGGCATCATTGCAGAACAAAATCGTCGAACAAAAAGGTTGTTTTTCACATTCTCTGCAAAATCGTCTCTCGCAGGCAAGTCCGGAAAGCTTCGTCCTAACTCAACGGCAATATCGAAATTCATATCAATGGATAGATATTGAGATCTTGAAACTGACAAATGTACTTTCTTCGTTTGAGATGAGTTTTATAATTCCTATAAACTGACATTCGATCTGTGGATAAATACAGAGATCTGGATTTGACAGATGTACTTTTCTCGTGTGAAATAACTTTTATAATTCCTATAAAACAGACATTTGTCTCTACAATCTAACACTTTAAGCCCTGAACAAATATGACCAGCTTGTAGAGTAAAACGAAAGTCTGCATGCATACATCTGGTGTTGAAAAAACTGTTGTGCTTCCCAAACACAATCACAGCTTGTTTCAAACTAAATGTTGTTTTTTTTTTTTCAATACAGTTTAGTCACTCAGAAGTATAACACCACTTGTATGCAAATCATACAACACACTATAAATTGCACTCCAATATCTTTTACTTGGAGATGAAATCAAAGACATTCAAAATCAGACAATTTAAGTTTGAATTTGCACAGAACTGGATAAATTCCGGGTTCTCCGTAGACCAGTTTACGGGTAAAATGGAAAAGGTGCCTAAAACATTTCAGTTGCAGCGTTCCCATAATTCTCAGGTTCCCACAGCTCCGTATTATATTTTACGTCAGTAGAAAGAACCGGTGAAACAATCGTCTGGAACAATTTCAAAAACAATGTATACGGGTAATTTTTGACTTCCAGCTAATTGTGTGTGTCACACACACACACACACACACACACACACACACACACACACACACACATACACACACACACACACACACACGCACGCACGCACGCACACACGCACGCACGCACGCACGCACGCACGCGGCGCACACACACACACACACACACACACACACACACACACACACACACACACACACACATCTCTGACTTAATTCCTTCCAACCAACGGCGAATGACATCAGCCATTACGCATCCTCCTCCTTTGAAACCAAAGCGCTTTTATTTAGGCTGATGTCAGATCCTCTCTCTCTCTCTCTCTCTCTCTCTCTCTCTCTCTCTCTCTCTCTCTCTGTCTCTTTTCCTCTGTCTGTCTGTCTGTCTGTTTGTCTGTCTGTCTCTCTCTCTCTCTCTCTCTCTCTCTCTCTCTCTCTCTCTCTCTCTCTCTCTCTCTCTCTCTCTCTCCCCTCCCGTGAGTCATAACAAACTTTTGGTCGATGAAGGATAATGAGAGTGTGTTCACAAAGGAAGGAGAAGAGGACGATTGTAATGATAACGGGGTATACATTTTTGATTGACCAGTATAAAAGGTGCGCCAAGCGGTTAAAACGCTATAATATAGACATTTCACTTTAGTCATTGAGATTCTTGTTGGGCAACATATTGACGATTATCCATCACTGTTAATTAAACAGCCAATGGGCTTCTACATCACTGGAACGAAGTTCTACGATGCAGTACGTCGACACAACCAAACATCAAATCAGGAATGATGAGTTGAGATAAGATATCGACTCACTGCCTGTCAGTCACCCATCGGGAATTCCCGATGACACCCGGAGATTGAACCCGTTTGAAGCATTACATCTTTAATCCTCCAAAGCCTGAATCTAACAGAATCATAATTAACCCTGTCCCTAACCCTCAACCTGAACTTGCAGGCCGGTGGCAGGGTTGACGGAGGCACGGGCCCTGGGGAAACAGCTGTACCGGCAAGCACCGGAATAACCAAATAGTAACAGCTGTGGCCGCACACCAAAAATGAATGCGCCAAAGCCTGACTGAAGAGGTCGTGTATTTATAGACAGGCACCATTAGATTGTTTTGAGAATTTTTCTTATTGTGTCTGAAAGTTGATTTACCTTCTTATCTTTCATATGCCCATCATGGTGATACCAGATGGGGCCAAGCAGACAGATTAAAATGAAAGGAATGGCACTATTTTTTAGGGAAACCACCTGGCGCAAAGATAAGGTCACGGGTGAGTGCGAAGGCCTGACATGTGATGTCAGGTAAGGGGTAGCTCATGCATTTCAAAATTGTGAATTTCGTCGCAAGAAATTTTTCAAAACAGGTGAAGTGACTGGTGATGGTGAGAGAGAGAGTGGAGGAGAGAGAGAGAGAGAGAGAGAGAGAGAGAGAGAGAGAGAGAGAGAGAGGGGGGGGGTTGTTCGTTTGATCTGTTATTAGTTTCAATTCAATTGTTGGCTCAAATTTATGCGCATTCTACACCTCAAAACGCTTATAAGGATTAGTAATTTCGTGCAAACACACACACACACACACACACACACACACACACACACACACAAC
>CM065721.1:53850809-53860809 GCA_033310375.1 Conus canariensis
ACACACACAACAACAGCAGATTGACGTCTTATCTAATACACAGCATGAAACAGACAAGTGAATTTTTGACATAACATGTTTTCCTCAGATGTAGATAAAGTAAAATGAAATAAACTGAAATAAAATAAAATAATTCACATTAAAAAAAAACAATTGCACCAGACAAAACCCTTGACAGTTGTCGGTATAATTTCTTACCGCCGTGCTTCCAATGGAAAAAAAAAATCTCCCACAAAACTTTTTGCTTATTTGAATACACTATTAGTTATTCATTTACCTGTTTGTTTATTTATCTAGTCATCTACTTATTTGTTCATTCATTCATTTATCTATTATTTATGCATTTATTCAGTTATGAATTCGTTTATCTATCTAAGGTTTTTGACACATTAACATGAGAGAGGGAGAGGGGAGGAGTCAGAGTGTATGTATGTATATGTTTGTGTGTGTGCGCGCGCCCTACGTGTGTGTACCGCAAGACACATTGCCAAGGGAAGTTATCTAGAATGGTTGACGGGGAAGGTTTCTACTCAAGACCCCTGAGGGTAGTGTCCCTTTGAAAGGTCGGCATCTAGGAAAAACAAAACAAACAAAGAAACAGGCAAACAAACAACAACAACAACAACAAAAACAAACCCAAAATTCTCCCTAAAGGATAACTGTGCGAAGTTTGTGCGTTTATTTTGGCATTTATAGAATACGGGAGTTTATGTGTTCATGCGCTCGCAAATTCAGTTTATGTGAGGTGCGAAGGGTAACAATAATAATGATAATAAAAATAATGACATAATAACAGCAGCAACATTACCACAACAACAAGAACAACAATAATAATAATAACAGTAATAATAATAATGACGACGACGACAACGACGACGACGACCATGATGATGATGATGATGACAAATAGTACTTACAGAGCGCAATATCTTGCATTAGCAACTCAATGCGCTGTAATTTCACCATTCCCCAAATAAACCACACACTCAGAACCTCTTCCTCACTCCTCACCCCTCCACCCACCCCCACAGCAACACACAGATCACCACCTTCCCCTACTCCTATACTACGCTCACAGGTCGCAACATATCTCAGGGGAATGCTAGATGAAGCGGGTAGGTCTTATGATAAAGACTATTGTTGAATTCGGGCGGAGATGAGATGTTGCGCAGACTAGATGGCAAAGAGTTCCGGATACATGGTGCCGAGAAACTAAAAGTGCGTTCTCCAGTGTCTTTGTTTTGCGTCTTGGACATCTCAAGAGCTTTTCCTTGAAGAACGAAGAACACGGGAAAAATGGTATGTGCTAAGCAAGGCAGATAAATATGGCGGAAGTGAGTAAAACTGGCAGAAAGCGAGAACAGTAATCTTTGTACTGGCAGCTTAATTTTACAAGAAGCCAGTGGAGTTCCTTTAACAGCGGTGTTATGTGTTCTCGTTCAAATTTTTTTTTCACTACGAATCTTGCGGCACTATTTTTTAATTCTTTGCGGACGGGTTAATGTGTTCTGCGGGAAGGCCTCGGAAAACACAGAGCTGCAGCTATCTATGTAGCCTGGGTGTTACTGAGGCAATGATGACGCGCATCGATACATGATAAGAGAAAAAAAAATGATGATATACAACCAAGTTCAGCGACCGATACTGCTCATGCAGTCTTGTTTTGAACGAGTTTGATGCAGTAGCAAACTAAGATGCTTCACAGATGTTTTCAGAAATGTCATATCGGTACCACCAATATCTGCAAACTTAAATGCTATCTAGTCCGAGGCAGGACGGAGTGCCAACAGAGACCAGTTCTGTTTTCTGTCTTTTTTTTTTTTTTTTCTTTTAATCAGAGTTCGGACATCAGTTTGTTCGTTCACAGCAAAACATCACTGACACACCACGTAACTGAATTTTGGGTTTGAACAGAACAAAAATCTGCAGATGAAACGTTCAAGGGGAACGGTATAATCTCATCAGCCTTACGAAGCCTCCTAAAACCGAACTAGCTGGGAATCCTTTAACTATTGCCAAGTCATCTGCTGAAAAAAAAAAAGAAAAAAAAAAAAAAGAAACAGCGACAAAAGCCCTGAGGGGAAAAGTGAGGTGAAGAGAAGTGAAGTCAAATCAAATCAAATCAAGTCAAAAGATTCTAATCCGGAAAACTCCGGCGGATGGGCGGGGGGGGGGGGGGGGGGGGGGGGGGGGGGAGGGGGGGGGGGGAGGGGGGGAAGAAGAGAGGGATGAAGCCCACACACATCTCAATGGGATTTAGGGAGGGGCAGTGCGTTCCGTTCAGACGGCCAGTAGCTGCACTTCGTTGATGCGTCGGTTGAAGTGGAAGGGGCTGTCGTAGGTGGCGAAGTAGTAGAAGTCCTTGCTGAACTTGTCCCCGTTGGCCTCCACGTCCGCCGCCAGCTGCAGTAACTCTCGCATCCAATCCGCGTACGACACCGTGTAACTGGAGAAGGTTCTGGTGGAAGGAAGGAAGGAAGGAAGGAAGGAAGGAAGCAATGGTGAAAAAAATAAAGGGAAAAAGACAGAAGGAAGAAGGAAGGAAAGCACGAGAAACGAAGGAATGATAAAATGAATTCCGAATGAAAAAAAAAACAACAACAAAAAACAGAAAGGGAAAACAGAAAGGAAAGAAGGGAGCAGAAAAACAGAAAGGGAAAACAGAAAGGAAAGAAGGGAGGCAGAAAAAACAGAAAGGGAAAACAGACAGGAAAGAAGGGAGTCAGAAAAACAGAAAGGGAAAACAGACAGGAAAGAAGGGAGTCAGAAAAACAGAAAGGGAAAACAGACAGGAAAGAAGGGAGTCAGAAAAACAGAAAGGGAAAACAGGAAGGAAAGAAGGGAGGCAGAATGGTAAGAGGAAGGAGAGAAAGAACGATGAAAGACGAAACGGGGGTAGGGTGGGGTGGGAGGAAGGGGGGGGGGGGTGTCAAGAAAGAAGACAGGAAAATGAAAGATATAAGGAAGGAGAATGGAAAGGAAGAAAGAAGAAAAAAAAAAAGAAAAACAGGGGGGTAGATTGAATGAAAAGAAAAAAAAAAAAAAGGATGAGAGACAGAGAAAGGGAAAAATGAAGTGAGAAGGAAAGAAAGATGGAAGGAAAGAAGAAAAGAAGGCAGAACAGAAGAACAAAAAAAGGGGAGAGGGAAAGAGAGCAAAGAAATAAGACAATAAAATAAAAGGAAGGAGGGAAGTAAAGAAGAAAATAGTTGGAAAAAAAAAGAAAAGAAAGAAATGAGAAGGAAAATAAGCAAAATACACAAGAATGGATATAAAAAAAAATCAGAAAAGGAAAAAAAAAGGAGAGAAAGAAGAAAAAAAAGGAAAGAAAAAAAAAAAGAAGGACGGAAGGAAGAAAGGAAAAAAGGGAAAGACAAGGAGGAGGAATGAAACAAGGTAAGAAGGAAAGAACGAAAGGAAGAAGGAACGAATAAAAACATGGAATGGAGCAAAGGCGGAGGAAAGAAAAAAGAAATTAAATGGTAGAAAAGAGGAATGACACACACACACGCACATCCCCCCCCCTCCCCCCTCCGCACACACACATATACACACACACACACATACACACACATACACACACACACCCCGCCCCACACACACACACACACACACACACACACACACACACACACACACACACACGCACGCACGCACGCACGCACGCACACAACACGCACGCACGCATGCACGCACACACAAAGACGTACACACACACACACACACACACACTCACGTACTACCCTTAACCATCATTCTCTCTCTGTCTTTAAACACACACACACACACACACACACACACACACACACACACACACACATGCATGAATACACACACACATACACACAGACACACAGACACACAGACACACTCCTCTTCCCTTCCACCTCCTGCCCCCTCTCCTCACCGCCCCTCCTTCTCCTTTCTTACCACCACCTTCCATTTACTGGAGACACGTCATTTGTGCAACTCAACATTTGCGCGTATTAGATTTGCGCGAATCTGGACTAAACGAATGACGTCGACTGCACCAAAATGTTAATGTGGACCACATCTCTTGGAGTCCCTCTCTTCGTCATAAGAACATAAGATCTCCTCTGTGTGACTGTCTTTTGGCTTGAACGACTGAAGCTGGTAGTAAGCGACGAAAAACATTTCAATTGCATATCTGTCTTTTCAGTTTCTTTTGTTGGTCAATGAGTCTCCGGTTACGAACACTGACAAGACTTATCTTTGGGTTCATCTTCCTCAAGCTTACGGTCATTGTATATCATATGACTTATTTTTGGCTTCAAATTCCTCAAGCTTACGGTCATTGTATATCATATGACTTATCTTTGGGTTCATATTCCTCAAGCTTACGGTCGTTGTACATTATATGATTTATCTTTGGATTCATATTTCTCAAGCTTACAGACATCATAAAGTTACCTCAAGTAAGACCTGCTATAAGCTGACACTGAAGATATAAAGGCGACTGTCTGGGGCGAACAGTACCCACTTACAGCAAACCAGCAATATCTGTCAACGGCTGTCAGTTTCGTCTAGAAAAATTCAACCGTAATTTAAGATTTACAGAAAACGTAAGTTAGAAATCCCTGTGTCTCAGTGGGCCACGGCATAAAAAGAAGGCGGAGCCCATCCCCTTTCCTTCCCCTGCCTTCAGCTTCCCTGGACTGTACCCGATTACTGCTGGGTGAACAGAGAGATTTTTCAAGCTGACCCCCCACCCCCCCCCCCCCCCCCCCCCAAAAAAAAAAAAAAAAAAAAAAAAAAAGAAAAAGATTAAAAAAAAAAAAAATTGACCCCATGACTGATTCGAACTCACGACGTCAGTTCCTCAGGCAGACACTCTAACCATTGGACTACGGGCCTCCTGTAAACCATTGGAGATGCAAAATTGTCTTTCTTTCTTTTTTTCTTTTTTTAATGAAATCAGTACTGAAACAGAACTAGGCCTAGCTATGGAGTCGAACAAATGGTCTTTGTTAATATAGGTTGAAAACGACTCAGGCCTGCCGAAACCCGCCGGATGAGCAGAGAACAACGATTCTGAGACACTGACGAACGGAAGAGGTTCTGTTAGGATTTTTTTTCTTTTTCAAACGTGTCAGCCGCATCTAGTCCCATAAGTGTATGGTCATGTGAACGAATGCCAGATAAAAGTCGTGCAAATGTGCTGTGCCCTCCATTCCTCCACCCTCACCCTCCCACCCCTCTCCCCTCCTATCCCCTCTATTTTCCCTAGTTCACCACACACACACACACACACACACACACACACACACACACACAGACCTGATATAGAGGGTATAGGCGTTGACTAGTAGCACCGTGATGTCGGGGTCAGCAGGGGTAGGGGGAGACGTCTCCTTGGGGTCCATGTAGAAGAAGAGAGTGAAGTTGCGCGGGTTGAACATCCCGTCCGGCTCGCCGGGGTCCACACGGAAAATGACCGGCGCTGTCGTGGATAGGTTCTCGTCTGAAAGCCGAACACACAGGGATACGTCAAGTCCGAGCGCGCACGCACGCACGCACACACACACACACACACACACACACACACACACACACACACACACATACACGCGCACGTGCACACACACACACACACACACACAAACACACACACACACACACACACACACACACACACACACACACACACACATTTAGCATAGAATTACTATGCACATAATTCTGACCATAATTTTACAGAACCGCAGAAGAAACGCAAATTAACTGTGAGATCAGAATGTGTCCTCCCTACAATCAGTTGACGGTCTATGCAGTCACGTTACGGTGTAGTCATATATCATTTTGTTCACACGAGTCAGCACAGTGTCTGTCATCAACCTGTGTCGCGCTAAAAGCAGGCCCTTTGCGCTGTTGACAAGTCGGAAACTGATGTGTGTTTGTGTCTTGTATATTTGTTTGTCTGCTTTTTTGGTACTGCCAACACAAATATAGAATGATGTGTGAACCTTTTTGTTAACAGAAGAAAAAGAAACACCCGAAGATGCTGGGGAGGACCCAGAGAAGCACTGTCTTCACCTGCCTTTAGAGCAGTCCTGTACCACCCTTGGAGGCCTGCGCTGTGTTGACGATGGGTACAGGCACGCGCAGGACACTCCATTAAGATATCAAGGGACATAACTGCTCCTGAACAGAGGTAAATCAGACTACAGGATGCAGCTCATAACAGCCTTAAAGTAGCATCCCCATGGGTGTACCAGCCCGTATTTCATGACTGCAGAGCCCACCGGCGAAAAACACCACCCTCCAGCTGCCGAGCACACCCCACAGACCCAACCACCCCTGCGCACGGACAGATGAAGACAGTGCCACTCCAGACACAGCCAAGCTTTCGCCATACGGTCTTATGTGCCCTCAAGAGAGAATCCAAAGTTGTAGTCTTTCCCACTGTCAACAGGACTTTCCCTGTGGTCAGTGGGTCTTTCCTCACCGTCACTGGACCTTTCTCCAGGGTCAGCCTAGTTAAGGCAAAGAATGGAAAGAAAAATTCAAGCCACGGAGATGAGACGTTACCGCAAGATACTAAATATCAGGCACACCTATCAGCAAGTGCGTCAAACCATTAGGCAGCAGACTGGACCATACGAAGATCTACTGATATCGGTCACAAAAAGAAAACGACGCTGGCATGTCCTTGTAACAAGATCCAAAGGCCTTGTCAAAAACAGTCCCTCAAGGGAAATGTTGAGGGAAGGAGACAAAGGAAAAGACCACTCCCCCCTTCCCCCCAAAACAAACAAACAAACAAACAAACAAACACGGTGGACTAAAAACATTGCAGAGTGGACAGGGAAACATTTGCAGAGACCCAGGTCTTGATACACAACGACAAGGAACTGGAGGAACCTGGTGAACTGTTCTCCACTGTCGGTGTTTCAATGGCTTCCCACCTGTCAAGGGAGAAGAAGAATTCAACATCCACGATTAAAAGCCAGTGCTGGTTCGGTCCTGGAAAGTCAGTGTTTCAGATGCAGAAGAATTCCGCCATCACTGACCGCCACAGACAGGAAAAAGCGCCATAGCGGGAAAATAAGCCGGTAACAGTCCTACAGTTGTCGCCGCTTTGGGCTCGATGTCAACCCACTGTCATCTCTCATTACGAGGTTTATGTTGGCATACCTGGGCCCCTCTGAACAGGAAGAAATCGAAATGATAGCGATTCCCTGACGATCCTGACCAAATGCCTCAATTAGTGTTGGTCATTTTGCCCCGTGCACGTAGAAAATAATGCTGAGGAACACGAACGTACGTTGATGCTTCGGCATGCTGCCCGTGCTCAGTAGCAGGACACTGGTAAACTGGATGAAAATAACAGGGATCAGTCACTTCGTGAATGTGTGCAAGCATGCGCTCGACTGATATTTTAAGTGTGAAAACTACTGCTCGTTTTCTTCCTTTCAGTCAAACCTAAATGACATATCACACACAAAAGCGGATGCAAATACCTTTAAACACAATTTGCGGCCAGTTCAGGACTGATCCAGTGCCTAACTCCAGCTGAAGAAGGCTGGGTCAGTGGGTGCCACAACAGAGGTACGAGGAAGCCGTGAACGGGGACACTCCACGACCCAAGCGGTCGGAACGACATCTAGTCTGCTGTCGTCCTGCATGGCGACCAACGCTGACCTCACGGCACGGGCGGCATGGAGTGACTGGCGGAGCGGGCATTACAGCACGTGAACTGGACCTGACAACGATAGTGGGAAGTCTGATGACGAACCCGATGTTTGCAGCGAGACATTTTCTGTCTAATCCAGGGCAGATGGTTAAGATTCATGAAAGTGTAGGAGGGATCCCACACCATCCTGCAGCGTACAGTGGAGGGTGGATGTCCCGGAGACAGACCGCACAGGTACCTGCTGGACAACGTGGAGGAATGCACTGTTTGCAACACCTCTATCTTGTTGCACGTGACTGAGGACAGGAAAAACAAAACGCTTTTCCCTGACTGCCCCAGATCCCGTCACGCGTGGGACGAGGAATTTAATGGATCGATCTCAGTGTGTCAAAGGGGCGTCACTGCATGCCCACAAGTCCATGCACGCCAGACCACACCTGCTGATCCATTCAGCTACAGGCCACTGGGTTAGCAGCTGGATAAATACATCTGGGAACAGGCCACGAACCTAGTGGAACAGACACACTCCACTTCGGGAGTGGGTCAACCAACTCCATCCCAGCGGGTAGTTGTAGATGGCGTTGGGCGACACATCCTCCAGCTAGGGATGTAACCTAGGAAAGGATCGAGCGAATAAACGGCCCGAGAGCCAAGTAATGGTGTTCCTCTAGTCGGCAGGACTGGGCGGGGCCACAGGGGGCACTGTCCCGTCCTCAGTATCGTCTCCCATGTGTCCTATGACGGGTCCATCATACCGTCTACGGCCACGCTTTCAGCTACAGCCCCGGGGTGGGACCCACAGAGAGACACTGTCACCTATGCTCACAGGGCAGACCTTTGGACCATGAGCTAAGGGCCGGGCAACCTCTGCCTAAGGCTGAAGACAGGGGTACTGGGCGAGCGCACGCCTTCCAACAAATCACGGTAACGGGCATCCAACATTTCATAGCTTACGAACGCCCAGAAAAAGAAAAAAAAACCGAGACAAGATGAATAAATCAGTAAGTGAGTAAATAAGCCGCATTAATAAAAGAAAAGAAAAGGAGAGAGAGAGAGAGAGAGAGAGAGAGAGAGAGAGAGAGAGAGAGAGAGAGAGAGAGAGAGAGAGAATGAACGAAAGCAATCAATCAGTGCGTCATATGTGGAAGCAGCCATTTCTCACTCACTCCTAGAGTTATTTCCCATGTAGTATTGACGAAGAGCGTAATAGCCAGAGAAGAGGGCGGGCATCATTGTCTTGCCCTCCACCCGGATTTTGGCGTACATGGCTTCCTTGAAGAACACCTTTCTGTATGACTGTAACACACACACACACACACACACACACACACACACACACACACACACACATACATACACACACACACACACATACACACACACATACACACACGCCCGCGCTATATACATATCCTCCTGTCCCTCCACGCATAAATACCAACCCATCCTCCGCTTTGTCCCTTCCCTAACTTTGTTCTCACTCCTGTACCTCCAAATCCCCCGTCCCCACGTACAATCCATCGTTAACACACACACACACACACACACACACACACACACACACACACACACACACACACACACATACACACACGCACATACACACACAAGCAAACGCACACACACACACACACACACACACACACACACATACACACACACACACACACACACACACACACACACACACACACACACACACACACTCACCACCACCATCACCACCACCACCACCACTACCACCACCACTTCACCTTCTCCCGCCCTCCGTTCCCAATCCCCCGGCCTCCCTCCTCTTGACCCCTCTTTTCCTCCCGTTCCCCACGCCTCTCACTCACCCCTTTGTCAGCCTTGACGATGGAGGGGGGACAGGCCAGTTCCCGGCACTGGGGAATGATGTAGGGAGGAGCAGGAGGATGGAAGGTCAGGGAGGTGTGGTTGAAGTCTGGAGATGAGGCTCGTTTGTCCTTCTCCCCACTGTGAGAAACAACAACAACAACAACAACAATAAAACAAAAACCTCCCAGTAAGATTCTGAACGGCTCGGTCTACCAGTCTAGGAATATGACAAGCTTTCAGTGAACGGGGGATTACACAATACTTGCTGAACACAGACAGGGAAAATACTGTGTCCTCTCTGACGTTCTCTCTGACCTCTAACCCATCAACACAACATCTCACTTGCAGCCAAGTGTCTGCAGCGAAAGGCGGATTTTTTTACACGGCGAGAAGCTGAATTTGAAACGAGATTGTTTAAACCTGAGTTTTGTGATTAAAAGAACAAGTAGGGTAACTCTTGCTCCTTTAATGAAATAAATGGATGCCCATAACTTCAAACGAATGTCG
>CM065721.1:53865809-53868309 GCA_033310375.1 Conus canariensis
GCCCATAACGGTTCTTCTTCTTTATATCTCAGAAAGCACTTGGCCGATCTTTCTGAAAATTTGTAGGTATGTTCATTATGGGTCACAGATGATGGCCGATGCTTTGCAGAATAGCCGTTACTAACGGCTATAACGGCCCAAAACGTTTTTTCTTCTTTATGGAATATCTCACGTGTATTCAAGATAACCTGGGAGTACTTTTATATGCTTTGCATCTTGTTAAACTACTGATCTGTCTGGGCCGGCGCTTCATTCTGGCAGCAAAACGACATGTAGAAGTCATGACGTGGGTGCGCAGCCCCCGGCCTCCTTAGTGTGTAAAGACTTTCAGGGTGGAAACACTTCTGTGAGATGGGGGGTGTGGGTGGGGGGTATTCTCTTAAGATCTATTCTTAAGCTTCCTACAAGATTTCCCCAGGGCCCGTGCTTCATCTGAAGCGTATAGTGCAAATGTCGCAACTGATCGATTCTGTTCGTTTTTGTTTTGTTTTGTTTTGTTTTGTTTTTTTAATTTTTAAAAAAAAATAAAATTCATGTCTATGCTAAAACTTTGCAGGTATAGTGTAACTTTACGTTCTGGAATGATACCTACCATTTCATGAGAACAGCTCTAATGGCTTCCAGAGTCGGGTACAGAGATAACTCTGAAAAGCATGGTGGTGGTTGGAGGACGATTGCATCAGTCATTTTTTTTTTTTTTTTTTTTTTCGCGTAACATTGAAACAAAGCACCAGAGCGGGTAAGAGCCGAACTTCCTTCGCGGGGAGAGGTGATCAAAAGAAAAGGAATAAACTCCAAAACCTCACCTTCACACAAAAAAGGAGCCCCCTGCAAAGAAAAAATAAAGAAACACACACACACAAAAAAAAGAAAAGAAAAAAAAAGAGCAATACCCTCACGGTGATCAGAAACGGCGACCTTCACCCCTCCGTCTATCGTCCGTTAGACCTGCTTGCTTCGCTCGCCAGCCAAAGACTTGGGTCTCGCTCAACTGTGATCAGGTAAATATATGAGCCTCAAACCCCTATGCCCCCCTCCCCCCACTTCGCCCTCCTCCCCCCCCCCCCCCCACCCCCGTCCATTTCCTCCCTCGTCTTTTCCTTACTTTTACCAAAACCCCCTTAAAAAAAAAAAAAAAAAAAAAAAAACCGCTCTGTCAGCGGTCACGAGACGCGAGGAGAGGAGGGGAGAGGGAGGGAGGGGGCAAAAGAGTGGAAGTAAGAATGGAGGGGGGTCAGGAGGAGTGGGGGGATGAGGTGGGGGATTAGGTCAAGGGTGGGTACAGGGTGATGAAGGTGTTTCAGCGAGTGGGTGGTGTGTGTGGTGGGGGTGGTGTGGTGAGTGTGTGGGTGTAGGGTGTGGTGCCGGTGATAAAATGTTTGTGTGTGGTGTGTGTGTGGCGCGTGTGTGTGATGTGTGTGTGTGTGTGTGTGTGTGGTGTGTGTGTGTGTGTGTGTGTGTGTGTGTGTGTGGTGTGTGTGTGTGTGTGTGTGTGTGTGTGTGTGTGTGGCGCGCGTGTGTGTGAGTGTGTGTGTGTGTGTGTGTGTGTGTGTGTGTGTGTGTGTGTGTGTGTGTGGCGAGCGCGCGCGGTGTGTGTGTGTGTGTGTGTGCATGCATGCACGCGGGACAATTATATGTATACAGGAATTGTCAAAACTGATCTGGAACGATATAAATACATTTATAAATTAGCCTGTTTCCACAGGCACTTAGTGACTGAACTTTGAAGCAGAAGCCATGAACAAACAGTTGACTGAAGTAAATGAAAACTCTGCTTTGCCCGCGATAACGTTTTCAAAGAGATTGGTGAAAAAAACCTCAAAGGAGACCTCTTCTATTTTACAGTGAAATGCCCCTGATGTGCAGATTCAAAAATCAGATTTAATCCAGAAAGAAAAAAATCCATTGTGTGTGTTTAATAAAAAATTTGCTTGCTATTGTTGACCGCTGCGAACAGAACTGCCCCCGCCATCTTTTTGAATTTACAGAGGAGAGAGAGAGAGAGAGAAGAGAGAGAGAGAGAGAGAGAGAGAGAGAAGAGAGAGAGAATTGAAGGAGGCCTATAGCCAAAATATTTTAAAGAAAATGCACTTTTTTCCCCATCTATCATTTTGTCTTTTCTGTCTGTCTGTCTGTCTGTCTGTCTGTCTGTCTGTCTGTCTCTCTCTCTCTCTCTTGTAGATAGATAGACTGACGGACAGACAGAGAGACAGATAGATAGATAGATAGATAGATAGATAGTTATATAGATAGATACATGCACACATAGACAGATACATAGATCATTAGAATGACAGGGGAATAAATAAGTAGATAATAGATAAACACACAGCTAGGTGGTCAGATGCCACTATGGGCTGCTCTAAAATAACTGGTCCATTTTATTTTTTAATAACACGTTTGGCAAAGAAACATAATCCAACATAAACCAAGCACTTCCCTTCTCCCTGCCCCTCCCACCACCCCCACACCCCCACTTCCTCTTTTCTCCCCCTTCCCT
>CM065721.1:53875809-53885772 GCA_033310375.1 Conus canariensis
TAAAATTGACCGTTAAAAAACGTTATTTTATAAATTTAGAGTATTCTTGAAGAAATTCGATATACGTGCGCAGTTTTGAACGCTAAACAATGATATACAATTTTCAAGATCCGAAACTTAACATTGACCGTTAAAAACCGTTATTTTCTGAATTTCTGAATTTTCACCCTTCTTGATAACATTCCGTATGCACGTACAGTTTTAAGCGCTGAACAATGTTATGCAAATTTTACGAACCAAAACTTAACATTGACCGTTAAAAACCGTTAAAAAGCTGTTATAACGGATTCAAAGACATCCTTTTTCCTCTGCTTTTCTACAAATAGCCGTTGTGACATTGCACAGGTACAGGACTACTTCTCGAAAATTAGAACCGTTATTTGGCAGTTAAAAAACGTTATTTATAACAGTTAAAAACCGTTAAAAACACCAAACCCTATAAAAGAAACTGTTTAAAACCCGATCTTCTTGAAATTTAGCAGGTACGTCTGTTGTGACCCGAGGATGGTTTGGGGCTAATCTCTAAAAAAAAATAAAACCGTTAAAAACCGTTAAAAAAACTGTTATAACGGTTTCAAAGACATCTTTTTCCTCTGCTTTTCATCAAATGGCCGTTGTGACATTGCACAGGTACAGGACTACTTCTCGAAAATTAGAACCGTTATTTGGCAGTTAAGAAACGTTATTTATAACAGTTAAAAACCGTTAAAAACACCAAACCCTATAAAAACTGTTTAAAACCCGATCTTCTGAGGTTGGCGGCCACGAGAGTCATCGGATCGCCACCAAACTTGACATAAGCCTACAGGAACATCCAGCGGGTAACATAGGGTCATTAGATAGTCATTATGACCATTAAATTTGACCGTTAAAAACCGTTATTTTCAAAATTTAGGCTGTTCTTGATGAAATTCGGTATACATGTGCAGTTTTAAATGCCGAAAAATGATATACAACTTTTACGAACCGAAATTTAAAATTGACCGTTAAAAAACGTTATTTTATAAATTTAGAGTATTCTTGAAGAAATTCGATATACGTGCGCAGTTTTGAACGCTAAACAATGATATACAATTTTCAAGATCCGAAACTTAACATTGACCGTTAAAAACCGTTATTTTCTGAATTTCTGAATTTTCACCCTTCTTGATAACATTCCGTATGCACGTACAGTTTTAAGCGCTGAACAATGTTATGCAAATTTTACGAACCAAAACTTAACATTGACCGTTAAAAACCGTTAAAAAGCTGTTATAACGGATTCAAAGACATCCTTTTTCCTCTGCTTTTCTACAAATAGCCGTTGTGACATTGCACAGGTACAGGACTACTTCTCGAAAATTAGAACCGTTATTTGGCAGTTAAAAAACGTTATTTATAACAGTTAAAAACCGTTAAAAACACCAAACCCTATAAAAGAAACTGTTTAAAACCCGATCTTCTTGAAATTTAGCAGGTACGTCTGTTGTGACCCGAGGATGGTTTGGGGCTAATCTCTAAAAAAAAATAAAACCGTTAAAAACCGTTAAAAAAACTGTTATAACGGTTTCAAAGACATCTTTTTCCTCTGCTTTTCATCAAATGGCCGTTGTGACATTGCACAGGTACAGGACTACTTCTCGAAAATTAGAACCGTTATTTGGCAGTTAAGAAACGTTATTTATAACAGTTAAAAACCGTTAAAAACACCAAACCCTATAAAAACTGTTTAAAAACCCGATCTTCTGAGGTTGGCGGCCACGAGAGTCATCGGATCGCCACCAAACTTGACATAAGCCTACAGGAACATCCAGCGGGTAACATAGGGTCATTAGATAGTCATTATGACCATTAAATTTGACCGTTAAAAACCGTTATTTTCAAAATTTAGGTTGTCTCTTGATGAAATTCGGTATACATGTGCAGTTTTAAATGGCGAAAAATGATATACAACTTTTACGAACTGAAATTTAAAATTGACCGTTAAAAACGTTATTTTATAAATTTAGAGTATTCTTGAAGAAATTCGATATACATGTGCAGTTTTGAACGCTAAACAATGATATACAATTTTCAAGATCCGAAACTTAACATTGACCGTTAAAAACCGTTATTTTCTGAATTTCTAAATTTTCACCCTTCTTGATAACATTCCGTATGCACGTACAGTTTTAAGCGCTGAACAATGTTATGGAAATTTTACGAACCAAAACTTAACATTGACCGTTTAAAAACCGTTATTTTCTAAATTTACACCGCTATTGATAAAATTCGGTGTGCGTATGTCCAGTAATGGTAAGTAATTTTGCAACATGGATGGGACAGGGTAGGGGGATGAAAAGGGAGGAATGAGAGGGGCCAGAAAAATGATTGTACAGTGCAAAGCCTGATACAGTATTTTTTTCATTGGACACAGACCCGTTGAAATAAACTACTTTTGCACAAAGTCTATTCCTACAAAATTAAGGGCAATCAGAAGAATGGGAATGGGAACAGTGAGTGCAGGCGGAAAATCGAGCGAGAAAAGCATCTCGACGTGCTAGGGAAGATCCAGAGGAAAGGTGCCAGAGGCAGGCGGAAAACAATAGAATGTATAAGAGAGAGAGAGAGAGAGAGGAGAGAGAGAGAGAGAGAGAGAGAAGAGAGAGAGAGGGAGACAGAATGTGTATTTATGTGGGGGGAGGGGGTGGAAAGATGTTGGGGGGGGGGGGGGGGTAATTGATTGTAAATCAAAACAATTAATACATGTTTGCCGTCACGTGAGTATCGCAAAGAATGTTCATATCCCGGGCAACGCCGGGTGCCCCTGCTAGTATCTAATATATAAATGGCAAATTCTGTGTGTGTGTGTGTGGTGTGTGTGTGTGTGTGTGTGTGTGTGTGTGTGTGTGTGTGTGTGTGTGTGTGTGTACGCTATAGACTCAAAAACGGCTCAACCGATTGTCATGAAATTTGGCAGGTACGTCTGTTGTGACCCGAGGATGGTTTGGGGCTAATCTCTAAAAAAATAAAACCGTTAAAAACCGTTAAAAAACTGTTATAAACGGTTTCAAAGACATCTTTTTCCTCTGCTTTTCTTCAAATAGCCGTTGTGACATTGCACAGGTACAGGACTACTTCTCTAAAATTAAAACCGTTATTTGGCAGTTAAAAAACGTTATTTATAACAGTTAAAAACCGTTAAAAACACCAAACCCTATAAAAGAAACTGTTTAAAACCCGATCTTCTTGAAATTTAGCAGGTATGTCTGTTGTGACCCGAGGATGGTTTTGGGCTAATCTTTAAAGAAATAAAACCGTTAAAAACCGTTAAAAAAAACTGTTATAACGGTTTCAAAGACATCTTTTTCCTCTGCTTTTCATCAAATGGCCGTTGTGACATTGCACAGGTACATCGAACCTAGAGGGACATCTCCCGAGTAACATAGGGTCATTGGACAGTTTCTACGACAGTTATTTATGACCGTTAAAAACCGTTAACAACACGTACCCCCCTAAAAACGATCAAAAATACAATCTTTTCTGATGTTGGCGGCAAAGGGAGTCCTCGGATCGCCACCAAACTTGGCATGAGTCTAGAAGGACATACTGTGAATAACATTGGGTCATTCGATAGTTTTTATGACCGTTATTTATCACCGTTAAAAAGCGTTATTTTCTAAATTTAGACCTTTCTTGATGAAATTTGGTATACAGGGTAGTTTTAAATGCTGAACAATGATATACAACTTACACGAACCGAAACTTAAAATTGACCGTTAAAAACCGTTATTATATAAATTTAGACCGTTCTTGATGAAATTCGGTATACAGATGCAGTTTTACACGCTGAACAATGATATACAATTTACACGAACGGAAACTTAAAAATTGACCGTTAAAAACCGTTATTATATAAATTTAGAGCGTTCCTGATGAAATTCGGTATACAGATGCAGTTTTACACGCTGAACAATGATACACAACTTACACGAACGGAAACTTAAAATTGAGCGTTAAAAACCGTTAAGATCCGTTATTTTCTAAATTTAGACCTTTCTTGATGAAATTTGGTATACAGGTGCAGTTTTACACGCTGATCAATGATAGACAACTAATATGAACAGAAACTTAAAATTGACCGTTAAAAACCGTTAATTTCTAAATTTAGAGATGGTATCACCGTTAAAAAGCGTTATTTTCTAAATTTAGACCTTTCTTTGATGAAATTTGGTATACAGGTGTAGTTTTCAATGCTGAACAATGATATACAACTTACACGAACCGAAACTTAAAATTGACCGTTAAAAAATCGTAGCTGACTTCCCTGGAGAGGAAACTCTGTACAGATCTGTTGACACGGCCAAGAATGATGATGAAGAAGTCCTTTATCCACAAGAACTCCTGAACTCCATTGAGATTTTTGGACTTCCACCATATGAACTGTTGCTGAAATCTGGAGTCCCTATTATCATTCTCCACTCACTGGACCCGCCAAAGGTGATCAATGGCACCCGATGTGTCTTCACCAGACTGCACAGGAACGTTGTAGAAGCGAAAATATCATGTGGCCCCCACAAAGGTTAACCGGTGCTGCTCCCCAGAATTCCTCTGGAACCCATGGACTCACCCCTGCCATTCCAGTTCTGACGGCTTCAGTTTCCCATGAAACCAGCTTTCGCTCTGACAATCATCAAGAGCCAGGGTCCGACATTTTCATCCCTTGGGGCAGACCTGACCGTTCCGTGTTTTACACATGGAATGTTCTACGTTGCAGCATCACGAACTGGAAACGCAGAAACACTGACTATACTTGCGCCAAACAGGGAGACCAGAAATGTTGTCTACCCAGAGGCCCTCCAATAGACATGATACATCGTGAAAATGCAATCTTTTCACAGAGTTGTCATGTTTGAGTTGGATTTAACGTCCATGCCCAAATCAAGGATATGCAGATGGCTGGTCTGTCACATTAGCCTGACACCAGCGGGGCCAGGGTGAACATCGGGGTGAACTACGGTCATTTTAGCTGGAAACATTCCACGTTAAACTTTCCAAGACCAAGCCGGGATTCGAAACCATGACCTTTGGATCATGAGTCCAGCGCCTTATCCACTAGGTTATGGTGGCCCCTACAGAGTTGTCATTTTGGAGCACTTCAATCAAGGAATTGAGAATGCATCGGTAAGTTCACAAAGTACAGGCATCCCTCTATGGACTGTGTATCGTATTACGAAAAAAATTCGTGAGGGAAAACAGATTGAGAGGCAAGAAGGGAGTGGGCGTCCGAAGAAATTGGGTGAAGTAGATATGAGGAGGCTGGGGCAATTGGTTCAGCATGGGAAAAACGAAACAAACCCAAGCTGAATTTTATTGTATTGTCTTTTAAGTGGTGAGAGAGAGGGGTGGCCAGAAAATTATTGTACAGATATACCCGAGCGAAGCCGGGTACACCGGCTAGTCTAATATATAAAGGGCAAATTCTGTGTGTGTGTGTGTGTGTGTGTGTGTGTGTGTGTGTGTGTGTACGCTATAGACTCAAAAACGGCTCAACCGATTGTCATGAAATTTGGCAGGTACGTCTGTTGTGACCCGAGGATGGTTTTGGGCTAATCTCTGAAAAAATAAAACCGTTAAAAACCGTTAGAAAGCTGTTATAACGGTTTCAAAGACATCCTTTTTCCTCTGCTTTTCTTCAAATAGCCGTTGTGACATTGCACAGGTACAGGACTACTTCTCTAAAATTAGAACCGTTATTTGGCAGTTAAAAAACGTTATTTATAACAGTTAAAACCGTTAAAAACACTTAACCCTATAAAAGAAACTGTTTAAAACCCGATCTTCTTGAAATTTAGCAGGTACGTCTGTTGTGACCCGAGGATGGTTTGGGGCTAATCTCTAAAAAAAAAATAAAACCGTTAAAAACCGTTAAAAACTGTTATAACGGTTTCAAAGACATCTTTTTCCTCTGCTTTTCATCAAATGGCCATTGTGACATTGCACAGGTACAGGGCTACTTCTCGAAAATTAGAACCGTTATTTGGCAGTTAAGAAACGTTATTTATAACAGTTAAAAACCGTTAAAAACACCAAACCCTATGAAAACTGTTTAAAACCCGATCTTCTGAGGTTGGCGGCCACGAGAGTCATCGGAATCGCGACCAAACTTGACATAAGCCTACAGGAACATCCAGCGGGTAACATAGGGTCATTAGATAGTCATTATGACCATTAAATTTGACCGTTAAAAACCGTTATTTTTAAAATTTAGGCTGTTCTTGATGAAATTCGGTATACATGTGCAGTTTTAAATGCCGAAAAATGATATACAACTGTTACGAACCGAAATTTACAATTGACCGTTAAAAACCGTTATTTTATAAATTTAGAGTATTCTTGAAGAAATTCGATATACATGTGCAGTTTTGAACGCTAAACAATGATATACAATTTTCAAGATCCGAAATTTAACATTGACCGTTAAAAACCGTTATTTTCTGAATTTCGAAATTTTCACCGTTCTTGATAACATTCTGTATGCACGTACAGTTTTAAGCGCTGAGCAATGTTATGCAAATTTTACGAACCAAAACTTAACACTGACCGTAAAAAACCGTTATTTTCTAAATTTACGCCACTATTGATAAAATTCGGTATGCGTATGTCCAGTAACGGTAAGTAATTTTGCAACATGGATGGTTTAGCAGGTACGTCTGTTGTGACCCGAGGATGGTTTGGGGCTAATCTCTCAAAAAAATAAAACCGTTAAAAACCGTTAAAAAAACTGTTATAACGGTTTCGAAGACATCTTTTTCCTCTGCTTTTCAGCAAATGGCCGTTGTGACATTGCACAGGTACAGGGCTACTTCTCGAAAATTAGAACCGTTATTTGGCAGTTATTAAACGTTATTTATAACAGTTAAAAACCGTTAAAAACACCAAACCCTATAAAAACTGTTTAAAACCCGATCTTCTGAGGTTGGCGGCTACGAGAGTCATCGGATCGCCACCAAACTTGACATAAGCCTACAGGAACATCCAGCGGGCAACATAAGGTCATCAGATAGTCATTATGACCATTAAATTTGACCGTTAAAAACCGTTATTTTTTAAATTTAGGCTGTTCTTGATGAAATTCGGTATACATGTGCAGTTTTAAATGCCGAAAAATGATATACAACTGTTACGAACCGAAATTTAAAATTGACCGTTAAAAAACGTTATTTTATGAATTTAGAGTATTCTTGAAGAAATTCGATATACATGTGCAGATTTGAATGCTAAACAATGATATACAATTTTGAAGATCCGAAACTTAACATTGACCGTTAAAAACCGTTATTTTCTGAATTTATAATTTTTCACCGTTCTTGATAACATTCCGTATGCACGTACAGTTTTAAGCGCTGAACAATGTTATGCAAATTTTATTGACCGTTAAAAACCGTTATTTTCTAAATTTACACCGCTATTGATAAAATTCGGTATGCGTATGTCCAGTAACGGTAAGTAATTTTGCAACATGGATGGGACAGGGTAGGGGGATGAAAAGGGAGGAATGAGAGGGGCCAGAAAAATGATTGTACAGTGCAAAGCCTGATACACTATTTTTACATTAGACACAGACCCGTTGAAATAAACTACTTCTGCACAAAGTCTGTTCCTACAAAATTAAGGGCAATGAGAAGAATGGGAATGGGAACAGTGAGTGCAGGCGGAAAATTGAGCGAGAAAAGCATCTCGACGTGCTAGGGAAGATCCAGAGGAAAGGGGCCAGAGGCAGGCCGAAAACAATAGAATGTATAAGAGAGAGAGAGAGAGAGAGAGAGAGAGAGAGAGAGAGAGAGAGAAGAGAGAGAGAGAGAGAGAATGTATTTGTGTGGGGGGAGGGGGTGGAAGATGGGGGGGGGGGGGATTGATTGTAAATCAAAACAATTAATACATGTTTGCCGTCACGTGAGTATCGCAAAGAATGTTCATATCCCGGGCAACGCCGGGTGCCCCTGCTAGTATATATATATATATATATATATATTCTCTTTTTTTGTACTACTACTTACTGGGAGTACGTTTAAATGCTTGGCATCTTGGTTTTTTTTATCCACCTCTTAAAATTCTCCATTGACTTTCATGCACCATGCAGATCTGTCGGTTCCGTTACTGGATGGACATTCTAATGCGACCTTTAGTATTTTGACGTTTGATACACAGGGCCTGACGGAACTTATACGGAGGCGGCAGTGGAATCCTGATTTCACAGGATATGGTGCAATGCAGCCAGGACAGCCCCGGGCACAATGCAAATAGCCTGTACTACAGCCCCGGGCATAATGCGGATATCCTGTACTACAGCCCCGGGCATAATGCGGATGTCCTGTACTACAGCCCCGGGGCATAATGCGGATATCCTGTACTACAGCCCCGGGCATAATGCCAATATCCTGAACTACAACCCCGGGCATGATGCGGATATCCTGCACTACAGCCCCGGGCATCATGCGAATATCCTGTACAACAGCCCCGGGCATAATGCGAATATCCTGTACCGTCTTCACCAGTGCCCCAGTCAGTGATAGAATCTGTCTAGAAACGTTTAGTATCGTCACGTTTACCACGCCCACTGGGTTCGTGCACACATTTTATTGGTTTCTTTATTTTGAATGGTTGTAGCTTTTACGCTTTTCTTTTATGGACCAGCTTGGCTCACGAGGGTGGGCGGGCGGGCGGGCGTGGCCGGTTAGAAAACATTGTGTTTTAAAAAAAATAAATAGATAAACATGCATAATGCTGTTTGGGGCTGGATCTTTCCTCTGGTCTCTGCCCCCCCCCCCCCCCCCCCCCCCCCCCCCCCCGCTTCCTCCCTCTCTGTCTCTCTCTTTCTTTGTCTGTCTGTCTGTCTGTCTCCTTCTTTCTCTTTCTCAAGACACACACGCCCACCCGCGCGCGCGTGCGGGCGCACACATACACACACACGCACACACACGCACAGAACACACACACACACACACACACACACACACACACACACACACACACACACACACCACACACACGCACGCACACGCACGCACGCGCGCGCACACACGCACAGAACACACACACACACACACACACACACACACAACACACACACACACACACTTTTCCTCTACATCCAGTCCCCACTACCCTTCCCTCCTCTCTCTCTCTCTCTCTCTCTCTCTCTCTCTTCTCTCTCTCTCTCTCTTATCTGGCTTACTATGGAACAGCTTTAAGCAAAGCCAGAATGCTTTTTTGTAAATATCAAATTTATCACTATCAGTGCATAATATTTTGTTTCTACATCTTTTTGCAGATCAACAAGTGTTTTGAAACATTGGTCACATGACAGTTTTAACATCCCCCCCACCCCACCCCACCCCAGCCCCACCCCACCCCCGCCTCCATCATTTCCTTTCATATCTTAATAACGTACAAGAAATAAGGTTTGTCTTTCATAACCATATTGGCGTAGTGTTATTCTACTCTCCCTGCGGCTGGCAGGGAGTTCAGCTCCACACCTTCCTCCCTAGCGCCCCCCCCCCCCCCCCCCCCCCCCCCCCCCCCCCCCCCCCCGCCCCCCCCCCAGTCCCTAACCTTTATTTGGCTGTATCTTACTAGGTTTTTCTTGGTTTCTGTCTCCAGATACACAAGGTGTGGCACTGACTTCAAACGGGAAAAGAAAAAGGATTTCCACCCCCTTTCCCAGCCTACTTCTTGCCTTCTCAACCCTTCCTCTATCCCCTTTTTCACACATTAAAAAATGTCAATCAAAAGTCTTTTGTCTACCCCCCCAAAAAATTGAAACCTATCGTCGCGCATTTAAAGATTTTACGTGACTTAATGTTACTGTTATATTCTATCCTTCCGTGCCGCTTCAATTATATGCTGATTTGGAAGTCTTGGTCTGTGAAGTAAGCGCCGAGTTTTGAACAATGTAGTGAGCGGTAAAGTTACGGACGCGAGGCAGATTTGCAGGCAGGAGCT
>CM065721.1:53885872-53893372 GCA_033310375.1 Conus canariensis
TTTTACACGCTGAACAATGATACACAACTTACACGAACGGAAACTTAAAATTGAGCGTTAAAAACCGTTAAGATCCGTTATTTTCTAAATTTAGACCTTTCTTGATGAAATTTGGTATACAGGTGCAGTTTTACACGCTGATCAATGATAGACAACTAATATGAACAGAAACTTAAAATTGACCGTTAAAAACCGTTAATTTCTAAATTTAGAGATGGTATCACCGTTAAAAAGCGTTATTTTCTAATATTAGACCTTTCTTTGATGAAATTTGGTATACAGGTGTAGTTTTCAATGCTGAACAATGATATACAACTTACACGAACCGAAACTTAAAATTGACCGTTAAAAAATCGTAGCTGACTTCCCTGGAGAGGAAACTCTGTACAGATCTGTTGACACGGCCAAGAATGATGATGAAGAAGTCCTTTATCCACAAGAACTCCTGAACTCCATTGAGATTTTTGGACTTCCACCATATGAACTGTTGCTGAAATCTGGAGTCCCTATTATCATTCTCCACTCACTGGACCCGCCAAAGGTGATCAATGGCACCCGATGTGTCTTCACCAGACTGCACAGGAACGTTGTAGAAGCGAAAATATCATGTGGCCCCCACAAAGGTTAACCGGTGCTGCTCCCCAGAATTCCTCTGGAACCCATGGACTCACCCCTGCCATTCCAGTTCTGACGGCTTCAGTTTCCCATGAAACCAGCTTTCGCTCTGACAATCATCAAGAGCCAGGGTCCGACATTTTCATCCCTTGGGGCAGACCTGACCGTTCCGTGTTTTTACACATGGAATGTTCTACGTTGCAGCATCACGAACTGGAAACGCAGAAACACTGACTATACTTGCGCCAAACAGGGAGACCAGAAATGTTGTCTACCCAGAGGCCCTCCAATAGACATGATACATCGTGAAAATGCAATCTTTTCACAGAGTTGTCATGTTTGAGTTGGATTTAACGTCCATGCCCAAATCAAGGATATGCAGATGGCTGGTCTGTCACATTAGCCTGACACCAGCGGGGCCAGGGTGAACATCGGGGTGAACTACGGTCATTTTAGCTGGAAACATTCCACGTTAAACTTTCCAAGACCAAGCCGGGATTCGAAACCATGACCTTTGGATCATGAGTCCAGCGCCTTATCCACTAGGTTATGGTGGCCCTACAGAGTTGTCATTTTGGAGCACTTCAATCAAGGAATTGAGAATGCATCGGTAAGTTCACAAAGTACAGGCATCCCTCTATGGACTGTGTATCGTATTACGAAAAAAATTCGTGAGGGAAAACAGATTGAGAGGCAAGAAGGGAGTGGGCGTCCGAAGAAATTGGGTGAAGTAGATATGAGGAGGCTGGGGCAATTGGTTCAGCATGGGAAAAACGAAACAAACCCAAGCTGAATTTTATTGTATTGTCTTTTAAGTGGTGAGAGAGAGGGGTGGCCAGAAAATTATTGTACAGATATACCCGAGCGAAGCCGGGTACACCGGCTAGTCTAATATATAAAGGGCAAATTCTGTGTGTGTGTGTGTGTGTGTGTGTGTGTGTGTGTGTGTGTACGCTATAGACTCAAAAACGGCTCAACCGATTGTCATGAAATTTGGCAGGTACGTCTGTTGTGACCCGAGGATGGTTTTGGGCTAATCTCTGAAAAAATAAAACCGTTAAAAACCGTTAGAAAGCTGTTATAACGGTTTCAAAGACATCCTTTTTCCTCTGCTTTTCTTCAAATAGCCGTTGTGACATTGCACAGGTACAGGACTACTTCTCTAAAATTAGAACCGTTATTTGGCAGTTAAAAAACGTTATTTATAACAGTTAAAACCGTTAAAAACACTTAACCCTATAAAAGAAACTGTTTAAAACCCGATCTTCTTGAAATTTAGCAGGTACGTCTGTTGTGACCCGAGGATGGTTTGGGGCTAATCTCTAAAAAAAAATAAAACCGTTAAAAACCGTTAAAAAACTGTTATAACGGTTTCAAAGACATCTTTTTCCTCTGCTTTTCATCAAATGGCCATTGTGACATTGCACAGGTACAGGGCTACTTCTCGAAAATTAGAACCGTTATTTGGCAGTTAAGAAACGTTATTTATAACAGTTAAAAACCGTTAAAAACACCAAACCCTATGAAA
Source organism: Conus canariensis (assembly GCA_033310375.1). NCBI lineage: Eukaryota > Metazoa > Mollusca > Gastropoda > Neogastropoda > Conidae > Conus > Conus canariensis. The sequence goes on from CM065721.1 coordinate 53,888,016, forward strand.
ACTGTTTTAAAACCCGATCTTCTGAGGTTGGCGGCCACGAGAGTCATCGGAATCGCGACCAAACTTGACATAAGCCTACAGGAACATCCAGCGGGTAACATAGGGTCATTAGATAGTCATTATGACCATTAAATTTGACCGTTAAAAACCGTTATTTTTAAAATTTAGGCTGTTCTTGATGAAATTCGGTATACATGTGCAGTTTTAAATGCCGAAAAATGATATACAACTGTTACGAACCGAAATTTACAATTGACCGTTAAAAACCGTTATTTTATAAATTTAGAGTATTCTTGAAGAAATTCGATATACATGTGCAGTTTTGAACGCTAAACAATGATATACAATTTTCAAGATCCGAAATTTAACATTGACCGTTAAAAACCGTTATTTTCTGAATTTCTAAATTTTCACCGTTCTTGATAACATTCTGTATGCACGTACAGTTTTAAGCGCTGAGCAATGTTATGCAAATTTTACGAACCAAAACTTAACACTGACCGTAAAAAACCGTTATTTTCTAAATTTACGCCACTATTGATAAAATTCGGTATGCGTATGTCCAGTAACGGTAAGTAATTTTGCAACATGGATGGTTTAGCAGGTACGTCTGTTGTGACCCGAGGATGGTTTGGGGCTAATCTCTCAAAAAAATAAAACCGTTAAAAACCGTTAAAAAAACTGTTATAAACGGTTTCGAAGACATCTTTTTCCTCTGCTTTTCAGCAAATGGCCGTTGTGACATTGCACAGGTACAGGGCTACTTCTCGAAAATTAGAACCGTTATTTGGCAGTTATTAAACGTTATTTATAACAGTTAAAAACCGTTTAAAAACACCAAACCCTATAAAAACTGTTTAAAACCCGATCTTCTGAGGTTGGCGGCTACGAGAGTCATCGGATCGCCACCAAACTTGACATAAGCCTACAGGAACATCCAGCGGGCAACATAAGGTCATCAGATAGTCATTATGACCATTAAATTTGACCGTTAAAAACCGTTATTTTTTAAATTTAGGCTGTTCTTGATGAAATTCGGTATACATGTGCAGTTTTAAATGCCGAAAATGATATACAACTGTTACGAACCGAAATTTAAAATTGACCGTTAAAAAACGTTATTTTATGAATTTAGAGTATTCTTGAAGAAATTCGATATACATGTGCAGATTTGAATGCTAAACAATGATATACAATTTTGAAGATCCGAAACTTAACATTGACCGTTAAAAACCGTTATTTTCTGAATTTATAATTTTTCACCGTTCTTGATAACATTCCGTATGCACGTACAGTTTTAAGCGCTGAACAATGTTATGCAAATTTTATTGACCGTTAAAAACCGTTATTTTCTAAATTTACACCGCTATTGATAAAATTCGGTATGCGTATGTCCAGTAACGGTAAGTAATTTTGCAACATGGATGGGACAGGGTAGGGGGATGAAAAGGGAGGAATGAGAGGGGCCAGAAAAATGATTGTACAGTGCAAAGCCTGATACACTATTTTTACATTAGACACAGACCCGTTGAAATAAACTACTTCTGCACAAAGTCTGTTCCTACAAAATTAAGGGCAATGAGAAGAATGGGAATGGGAACAGTGAGTGCAGGCGGAAAATTGAGCGAGAAAAGCATCTCGACGTGCTAGGGAAGATCCAGAGGAAAGGGGCCAGAGGCAGGCCGAAAACAATAGAATGTATAAAGAGAGAGAGAGAGAGAGAGAGAGAGAGAGAGAGAGAGAGAGAGAGAGAGAGAGAGAGAATGTATTTGTGTGGGGGGAGGGGTGGGAAGATGGGGGGGGGGGGGATTGATTGTAAATCAAAACAATTAATACATGTTTGCCGTCACGTGAGTATCGCAAAGAATGTTCATATCCCGGGCAACGCCGGGTGCCCCTGCTAGTATATATATATATATATATATATTCTCTTTTTTTGTACTACTACTTACTGGGAGTACGTTTAAATGCTTGGCATCTTGGTTTTTTTTATCCACCCTTAAAATTCTCCATTGACTTTCATGCACCATGCAGATCTGTCGGTTCCGTTACTGGATGGACATTCTAATGCGACCTTTAGTATTTTGACGTTTGATACACAGGGCCTGACGGAACTTATACGGAGGCGGCAGTGGAATCCTGATTTCACAGGATATGGTGCAATGCAGCCAGGACAGCCCCGGGCACAATGCAAATAGCCTGTACTACAGCCCCGGGCATAATGCGGATATCCTGTACTACAGCCCCGGGCATAATGCGGATGTCCTGTACTACAGCCCCGGGGCATAATGCGGATATCCTGTACTACAGCCCCGGGCATAATGCCAATATCCTGAACTACAACCCCGGCATGATGCGGATATCCTGCACTACAGCCCCGGGCATCATGCGAATATCCTGTACAACAGCCCCGGGCATAATGCGAATATCCTGTACCGTCTTCACCAGTGCCCCAGTCAGTGATAGAATCTGTCTAGAAACGTTTAGTATCGTCACGTTTACCACGCCCACTGGGTTCGTGCACACATTTTATTGGTTTCTTTATTTTGAATGGTTGTAGCTTTTACGCTTTTCTTTTATGGACCAGCTTGGCTCACGAGGGTGGGCGGGCGGGCGGGCGTGGCCGGTTAGAAAACATTGTGTTTTAAAAAAAATAAATAGATAAACATGCATAATGCTGTTTGGGGCTGGATCTTTCCTCTGGTCTCTGCCCCCCCCCCCCCCCCCCCCCCCCGCTTCCTCCCTCTCTGTCCTCTTCTCTTTCTTTGTCTGTCTGTCTGTCTGTCTCCTTCTTTCTCTTTCTCAAGACACACACGCCCACCCGCGCGCGCGTGCGGGCGCACACATACACACACACGCACACACACGCACAGAAACACACACACACACACACACACACACACACACACACACACACACACACACACACACACGCACGCACGCACGCACGCGCGCGCACACACGCACAGAACACACACACACACACACACACACACACACACACACACACACACACACTTTTCCTCTACATCCAGTCCCCACTACCCTTCCCTCCTTCTCTCCTCTCTCTCTCTCTCTCTCTCTCTCTCTCTCTCTCTCTCTCTTATCTGGCTTACTATGGAACAGCTTTAAGCAAAGCCAGAATGCTTTTTTGTAAATATCAAATTTATCACTATCAGTGCATAATATTTTGTTTCTACATCTTTTTGCAGATCAACAAGTGTTTTGAAACATTGGTCACATGACAGTTTTAACATCCCCCCCACCCCACCCCACCCCAGCCCCACCCCACCCCCGCCTCCATCATTTCCTTTCATATCTTAATAACGTACAAGAAATAAGGTTTGTCTTTCATAACCATATTGGCGTAGTGTTATTCTACTCTCCCTGCGGCTGGCAGGGAGTTCAGCTCCACACCTTCCTCCCTAGCGCGCCCCCCCCCCCCCCCGCCCCCCCCCCCCCCCCCCAGTCCCTAACCTTTATTTGGCTGTATCTTACTAGGTTTTCTTGGTTTCTGTCTCCAGATACACAAGGTGTGGCACTGACTTCAAACGGGAAAAGAAAAAGGATTTCCACCCCCTTTCCCAGCCTACTTCTTGCCTTCTCAACCCTTCCTCTATCCCCTTTTTCACACATTAAAAAATGTCAATCAAAAGTCTTTTGTCTACCCCCCCAAAAAATTGAACCTATCGTCGCGCATTTAAAGATTTTACGTGACTTAATGTTACTGTTATATTCTATCCTTCCGTGCCGCTTCAATTATATGCTGATTTGGAAGTCTTGGTCTGTGAAGTAAGCGCCGAGTTTTGAACAATGTACGTGAGCGGTAAAGTTACGGACGCGAGGCAGATTTGCAGGCAGGAGCTGCGTGAGAACAAATTGCAGGTGATAACAGCAATGTTTTAGGCGACCACTACAATCATGATGATGATAATAATATTGAACATTTAGACGGCACTTTCTGAAGCCCAGGGCGCTTTACAATACAAAAAAGGTAACAAATAATAATAAGTAGAGTAGTCGAATGCAGTTCCACCATCTTCTTCTTCTTCTTTTGCGTACGCAGGCTGATACTCCTGCGGACACTCCCTATATGGACAGGCAAGTATTAATCCCATCTATCCAACAAAGGGAGTGGAATTTTGTGTGTATGACCGTTTTTTATCCCGCCATTAAGGCAGCCATACTCCATCTTCGGGGAAGGTGCATGCTATGTGTAACGTGTCATCCATACCAACGGCCAAAGTGGCCTACTCTTCTGAAAGTTGGTGATGGGATTTTACGTGTGTGCAAGATGTTATGCGTGCGTTCACACACGGAACCTCGGTTTATAGTCTCATTCGATGTACTGTATGGGAAATGGGGTCAGAAATAATGTCAACTCCGAGGGAAAAATCCCCCTGTACAGAAACGGCCCGGCGGAGATTCGAACCCGCAACCCTTGGATTACGAGTCCGGCGCTCTACCAACTGAGCTATTCCGGCCCCCAGTTCCACCGTCAAGACGCCGTTTTAGAACAGGAAAGACTGCACTGAGGCCACAGGAAAGTGTGATCCTAGATCACTTCATGGAAAACATTCTGGATACGTTTATATGCCACTTAACTCCTGCGACACCACAAGGACTGATCGTGAATTCAGTTTTCAGTGTGTATGTGTTTTTGTGCGCGCTCGTATGTGTAGGTGGGTGGTTGTATGGGAATGTATATGTGGGGGAAGTGGGTGGTGGGCAGGTGGGGGAATTCCTGCATTCGTGATATGATTTTTTTTTTCCCTCTCGTAACTTTGTTCTTTAAGGTTGTGTGGACTGTTCAATTTGAGAGGTACTATTACGACACTACATGTATGTCAATGTTACTGTATATATAAAGGCAGATAGGAACAATTCCTTCGTGACAATGACAGTGATTTAGCAGCAATGTAGGCAGAAAAGGAAAGCATGGATAGAAGAGGGGTGCTGGGTGGGGAAAGGAAAAGATGATGCATTGTGTACGTGCATTATAGGGGAAGAAGAGAGGGAGAGGCGAGAGGAGGTAATTAAAGGATATAATGAGCGCATCTGGTGGAATGATACCCCGTTAGGCTTTTCGTAAGGCCACGCTCAGTCAGAAGTCCGAATCCAATGTTTATGGTGAACCTAGCGATATGAAACAAATCGCCCCAGTGAGTTCCGTTTATGTTTTCCATATTTGGGGGAGGGGGGAGGAGGGGAGGGGGGGGGGCGGAAAGAAATGCCGAACGCATGTTGCGTTTTGAAATCAGATTCAATTGTTTGTAATGTCAGAGTAATCGATCACTCAAATAATAGGATCTACTTGCAAACTTCCTGTTTTCTGCTTGGTTCGTTCTTGTGTTGTG
>CM065721.1:53898372-53900872 GCA_033310375.1 Conus canariensis
GCTCAACGCTGGACATTTCTCCTGCATCTGCAAGTGTCGTGATGCGGAGGGTAACACTGGGCACTGCTTCAATGCTGGATATTTCTCCTACATCTGCAAGTGTCGTGATGTGGGGATAACACTGGACACTGTCTCAACGCTGGTCATTTCTCCTATATCTGCAAGTGTCGTGATGCGAGGGATAACACTGAACACTGCCTCAACGCTGGACATTTCTCCTACATCTGCAAGTGTCGTAATGCGGGGGGTAACTCTGGACACTGTCTCAACGCTGGACATTTCTCCTGCACCTGCAAGTGTCGTGATGCGGAGGCTAACACTGGGCACTGCCTCAATACTGGATATTTCTCCTACATCTGCAAGTGTCGTGATGCGGAGGCTAACACTGGGCACTGCCTCAATACTGGATATTTCTCCTACATCTGCAAGTGTCGTGATGCGGGGGGTAACACTGGGCACTGCCTCAACGCTGGACATTTCACCTACGTCTGCGGGTCTCCTCAACAGCGAACAGCGAGCTGAAAGGACAGCCTAGCCAACGGCAGAATTCCCTCGCCGCGTGAGGGGACAGGACAGTAGTTCCCGGAAGTGGTCAGTGACTTGCACGAGCGAAAGGGACTCCCGTCATAGCAAACGATGGGAAAGCGAGGCGAGACACTAACCCATTCCACTCGCGTAGCTATCCAGTCACTGGAGGAGTGCAAAAATCCCTTAAAGACAATATTTCCTTTCATTGCATTCAACAGTCAATACACACACACACACACACACACACACACACACACACACACACACACACACACACATACACACACGCACGCACGCACGCACACACACACAAACACCCATATATATATATATATATATATATATATGTGTGTGTGTGTGTGTGTGTGTGTGTGTGTGTGTGTGTGTTGTACACATATTTATGTGTGTGCGTGGGGAGAGAGAGAGAGAGAGAGAGAGAGAGAGAGAGAGAGAGAGAGAGAGAGAGAGAGAGAGAGAGGTATCAGTGTATCGGACTCAACAGTTCACCGAGTATTGAACAGTAACAGCAGCTTGTCTTTTCTCTCAGGTTTTTCCGGCAGTCGTCTATTGTGCTATATCTGTCGACAAAATCGATCGATTTTTGTTCCTATCAATAAGTACTTTTTTTTTTTCCAAATCAATACAAAAATACCGAAAACAACAAGATTTGAACAACAAACTTGTGTTTATGGCGTGTTCAAAGTACTTCAAATTACGTACGTGGTAGAGGCAGTGACCGGCCGATTTAAAGTTAAAAAGAAAACGAATGAAAAGAAAAGGATCATAAAAGAAACTTGAAATAAAATAAAAAAAAGAAATACGGCGAAAAGTAAGACTCAATGGGAAAAAATACACTAGTAAACATTGAAGGTAGCAAGAACGCGATGAAATTACTGACATTATAAACCTTACTTGAGGCATTGACAAAGAGAGAGAGAGAGAGAGAGAGAGAGAGAGAGAGAGTTCTGCTCTCACTGTTTTGTTTTCCTTTACTTTTGGACGGATTTGGGTCAAGTTAGTGAGCGTGTCTTTTTTTTTTTTCTTTTGTTTTGTTTTGTTTGTTGCGTACGTGTGATTCAAAGGAAATTTGATTGCTTAATAGAGCAACGAACAGTTTTAATCATTGTTTAATTACCTTCACATCTGAGGGCTTGTATACCTCGGAAAAGTTTATCTGTTTTCAGTAGATCTGGTGGAAGAGTAGAAATCGAGTCTCTTCTGATGACATATTTTGGACAATATGATAAAAAAAAAAAAAGTGTGACCGTTTCAAATTCGGTACCATAGGAACAAACTGGATTTTGAAATGACGGTTAAGAAGACCTTGATATAAGTTACTCATTCCAAGGCGGAGTCTACAATGGTTAGTCTGCTTGTTCCTGTTCCCGTACTACTAGTATTGAAAGGGGACAAATAGGTCATCCCGTAAAATAAAAAGAAAAAAAAAAAGAAAAAATTTTGAATTCGTTTTGAAGCTTTGTGGACTTAGTACTGTCCAGGGAGTCGTTTCAGACTATGGTTGAGGTTGGAATGAATCACTTCTTGTACGGTTCTGGTTTGCTGAGATATATCGGCCTTTCGTGGAGTCTTCAACATGAACATGAATTTCTTGTTGATAGTAGGTCTGGTATAAGGCGATTTAGGTGTTCTGGACACAAACTATGTACAATGTTAGAAAACGTGATTATTTTCTGCCTTTTCTTTCTTTCTTTTACCGAAACAGACCCCGGATTCTTCATACTTTTTGTGTGATTTGTACCTTCACGCCTACTATTAGGATGCAAATTTGCTTCTAAATGTAGATTTCCCCAATATGTTTACCCTGTGTCAGTTGTACCACACAATATCGGCGTAGTCACAGTGAGATAAGAGAAACGATTTATACAGGGTTTCTGATGCTTTTCTGGATAAACCATTCGTGTCATCTCTCAGGCAGACAATCAACATGTCAGCTTTGTTTACTGTATATCTG
>CM065721.1:53905872-53910872 GCA_033310375.1 Conus canariensis
AAGACTTCTTTCGTAAATGACTTGCAGATCAGTCCACCTACCAACTTTTACTTGCTTGATTAATTTCTAGTCACTGGAGATTGAATCACCAGAAAAGAATCACACAAGTTGTAGAATGGCAATGTTTTGGCCAAGTCATCTTTAACTCGGCGATACACGTACATTAGATCAACATGTTCGATAAGCCCCAAAATGACGCGATAAAGTGCGAAAATCTTGCAGTCTCTGATTTGTGGTGGCTTGGATTACATGTCCTTTTGTTGCTAATGCAATTCGCACGTTTATGCTGGCAACATTTACAGAAACACAGCAAAACTGCAAGGAAAAAAATGCTAGGAAAACAACAAAACTACTTCCATGTTTCTCTTTTCCTGCAACACCTACTCCTAATGAAGACGGGCTAATAAAAGTATTTATTACTTTACAAAAATCAAAATGAAGTTAAACTGTTTTATGAAAGCCTTAATGAAAAGGAGACAGTCGATGACTGCAATACTGAAAATAAAGTCAATACATTACCAGAACTGATCCCCGGAATGTCATCAACTCTAAAGAGGAAAATTACACCAGTGGTAGCAGACTTGCTCCTAGAAAAAATGGAACGAACCCTGGGCCTAGTGGCTTTCCTTGTGAATTCTGTGATTAGCGTTTTTTTTCATTTGTCAGTCTGCAAAGAAACACTAACGATATTAACAGAGTTTGGGAAAAAAAATCAGGATCACAAGTTACCTGTGAATGAAGAGCTGCAGCTTGATTGGGAAGGAAATTCAGGTCAGCTACTATGTAATGCCACACTTGAAATTCAATGGATACTACGGCCACTCTTCCCACTTCCACCAGGATTGATTTACAGAACAATACAATTTAGATACAAATATTCTTTCCTATGCCGGATTTCTTAAACGTAATCAAAAACACTTTCGTAAAACTTAAGATATGAATAAAAAAAAAAGTAATGTCTGAGCGTAATTCAGTATTGGTAGTTACAAATATTAGTCAACCTCAAAGTAAAGACATTCCGAGGTTTTGTTAATTTTGGGATTTTAATGTAACGAAAGAATTAAATGTAAGAAGTTTTTTTTTTTACAAGAAAAAATTAAAGGGAAATGGTTTCAGATAGGATTGGTTCACGTCATTCCCACCAACATCGTTCTGAACAACATGTGTAGAGATAGAAGACTCTGGAATCTGACACTTGCCAAGGTACCTGACTCAGTGCAGTGGGGGTGGGGGTGGGGGGTGGGGGGTCGAGGCAGCAGGAAGGGGCTAAGCCCCGCCTCCCTTAATGTGGCACTCTAGACCTACCTCAGATTTGCCCCCTCTGTGTGAAAAACATTCCCACGGGAGTTGCCTCTGCTGTTTGACACCAGCTTTGGTCGTACGGTGGGCAACGGTAGAAAAAGACAGGGAGAGAATGATGGCAGGAGGGCAGTGGGGTGGCCTTCATGGCCCACTGGATCTCAGTTGTTTTGTGCGCAGTCGGGTGAGACTGAGCTGTGTGGTTCTCGGAAAGACAGCCCATCGACAATGGCTGGAGAGAGAGAGAGAGAGAGAGAGAGAGAGAGAGAGAGAGACAGAGACAGACAGAGACAGACAGAGACAGATAGAGATTCATCTTTTAAAAGTACTGAAAAAATAAAGATTAAGCTTTGCCTGCTACCATGATACCTGTGCATTGCACAACAAGGGGAGGGGATGGAGGTGTGTTGATTGGGGGGAGGGGGGGGGCTGCAGGAGGGGCTGGGGGGTGAACGTGAAGTTGGTGATGGTGAAGGGGACCAGCATGAAGAACTGCATGAAAGGACAGGTAGTGTTTTCTGCCCACATCCCAAGAAATCACTGTATAACCGTTTTGCGTCATTGTCGAAAGATTGCCTGCTCCACATTTTCTAAGATCTGTAGAATGTTGCTTCAGAGAGACACAAACGATGCCAGCAGGAAATGTTGAGGGCAGTGGGGTGTCTGCAGCACCAGAAGACCTTTGTGAGAGGCTGACAGGAGCCCTTTCTGTGGAGAGGGCGAACTGCAGCAGAGTCTAGAAGACTCGATCCAAGAGTAGAAATACAGTTACACCACCAGTGTCCCCCAACTGGGATTTGGCCAGTCGGGCAGACAGGAACAGTGTGTTAGCTTTGGGGAGGTCAACGTGACCAGTGGCACTGACTGATGAAAGAACGGTGCTGTTTAACCACCTGAAACAGCTGGTAAGTTCTGAATACTTTTATTTCCTAGTCGTGTTCAAATAAGTGTAACCAGAATATTGGAATCTCGACTTTCTGGTTAATGAAAATTAAGTGAGAAAAAGGGGATGCAATTATTAGACTATCTGTATGGTGCTGCCATGATCATGAGATAGTTTCTCATCCAAAACTCTAAACGATTGTTTCTCATCCAAAACTCTAAACGATTGTTTCTCATCCAAAACTCTAAACGACTGCTGCTCATGGCCTTTGCAAAAAAACAATGCACTCAAAAGCTGACAACTTGCAATAGCTAGCAACGGGAGAACCAGAAAGCAAGCTCAGAGTATGCAAAAAAAAATCTAGGAAATAAATAAACGAATATATCAATGAATCAATCAACGCATTAATCAGTCGGTCAATGGGACAACCTTCACAGTCCAGTGAGCTTAGTAACGACACTGCATTTGTGTTTACAGTGCAACACAGAGTCCCTGGGCTATAACTCGTATTATAGCGATCGATGGACAAACAAACGCCCGAGGGCAGAGAGGAAAGCAGATCCTCTTTGGGGGCTAAAATATCATTTTAGCTTTTCTGCAACCGCCCACCCCCTCCCCTCCACTTCTACCGCCCTCTTTCCTCCTGATAAATGTCTCTTTGGCGTGTCTCTGTGGCCGAGATCGAAGACCCTTTTCTCGTTTAAGAGTAGGATTAGTGTTCTTCCGCCCGCATGATGACAACGGCTGTGTAACCATTCCGCGTCATTATTCAAGGCTTGGTCAAATATTACTCAAGTAGTATTACAGTTTTGAAGGTACTCAGTAAACTGTCCATGGGGAACCATGGATGAATGGATAGATGTTAGTAGATAGACAGACAAGTAGATAGATGGATAGATAGACAGACAGACAAACAAACAGACAGACAGATAGCTAAGTCGATAGATAGATAGATAAAAAGATAGATTGAAACACAGACAGACAGATAGATAAATAGATAGATAATTAGATAAATAGGTAGGCAGACAGATGGATGTATGGACAGACAGACAGACAGGTAGATGGACAGACAAACAGACAGATGGATGGATGGACAGACAGACAGACAGGTAGATGGACAGACAAACAGACAGACAGACATATATGTATATATATAATAGAGAGAGAAGAGAGAGAGAGAGAGAGAGAGAGAGAGGAGAGAGAGAGAGAGAGAGAGAGGACACTGTGAGTTCCATCAGAATTGCTTGTTTTGATTGACCTGACTGGAGAACCATATCCAGCCGTATACAACTCTCTCTGATGACCTCTGGATGGTTTTCCCACAGTGGAATGTCTGCCGTGCTCTCCTTGTCATCCACTGCATCCAGTAAACCCTGTTTCCCGTTTCTCAGTTGATATCACAGCTGTTCCAGACCATGATTTGTGGCCTCATGTCGTGCAGAACTTCGTTGCTGGAGCTCCTGGAGGCGTAGTATTATCTCTGGTGATGCTAACCACTTGTACGATCATCTTAAGCACTTGGTAGTGACTCTATGCGCACTTTCTCTAGGTTAGCACCATTTTACATACACTTAAGACATGATCCACTCTTTGGTTGCCCTGACAGCATGGACATGCATGGTCATCTGATTTTCCACACTTTACCTGATTTGAATTCAAGGGAAGAGATCATACATGAATCTGGAGCTGAAGCTGATGCTAAGGGTAGCCCTATGCCACATTTTGTTCCAGCTGAGACTTCTTCACAGTGCCTTTTCCCATACAGTCTATTGCCGACGTTGGCCACTGAAGTGCTTTCTGGATTCTCTTGGTATCCTCTTTCTTCTTTAACTCCTGCATTACCACCAGGCTTTCCTTTGGCCTTTGACCACCACTTCATTTCTGTTGATCTCAGTCCTCACCTGATGTGAATGGCAGACACTGACTACAGGATTCGTGAAATTCAGGAAACTTCCTTGCGACTGGAATCTAACAATGGCTGAGAGACTTGATTCAGTCCAGGGGAGATTAACGCAACAGAAAAAGAGGGCTGTTCTCCACCTTCCAAAATGCAGTGTTCTATACACAGAGAGTTTCTAACAAGTCTAATGACCTAATGGTCGGAAGGCTATGGGACTTTAATCCTAACCAGTCTTGCCTCAGACTTTAATCTTAATCCTTCTTACCTCAGATTTACTTCATCTGAGTGAAAAACATCCCCAAAGGGGTTCAGTTTGCTGTTTGACACCAGCACTGGTCGAATGGTGGGCAAAAACACGGACAGAATGGTGACAGGAGGGCAGTGGGATGGCCTTCATGGCCCGCTGGATTTCAGTGAGTAATACGCGCAGTTGTTTTCTTTACTACCAAGTGTGACTGAGCTGTGTAGTTCTTGGAAAAACAGTCCATCGACAAGGACCAGAGAGTGAGAGAGAGGGGTGGGGGTGGGGGTGGGGGCAAAATTTTGCGTTGAGGATACTCGAAAATCTGTGGTATGGAATGATGTGATAAGAGAGAGAGAGAGAGACAGACAGACAGAGAGAGAGACAGAGACAGAGACAGAGAGAGACAGTGACAGGCAGACAGACAGACTGACAGACAGACACACATACAGAGAGAGAGAGAGAGAGAGAGAGAGAGAGAGGAGGGAGGGAGGGAGGGAGAGAGAGAGTCTTCTTTCCAAGTTGTTGTTGAGATTTAAACTTTCCCTGCTAAGCCCGATGATGCATGTGTGTCGCACAAAAGGGGGAGGGGATGGGGGTGAACGTGGTGGGTGGTGGGTGGTGGTGGAGGGGACTAGCATGAAAAACTGCGTGAAAGGACAGGCAGTGTTGCTCCA
>CM065721.1:53918372-53920872 GCA_033310375.1 Conus canariensis
ACACACGCACACACATGAACGCATTAACAAATACCCCCCCCCCCCCCCAAGCCCTCTACCCTACATACTAACGTGGAATAAATCCGCTTGCTCTCCATTAACTGTCCCATCTCCTGCCCCACACAGACCCAGAATCATACATATTGAAAGAAACACACACACACACACACACACACACACACACACGCACACGCACACACACACACACAGGCATGTACACACATACACACAGGCATGCACACCTAAACGTTCGGATGTGGGGACAACCATTGAACGCAACCGATATCCAGAAAGACAAGGACAGGAAATCCACGTGATTATCTGTACAAGATGGATTGCTCTCCGTTCCATCACTGGGGCTTTGGTCCATGGAAGAAACACTGATAATCCTTCTCTTTGTAGCCTTTAAAAGACCAAAGTAAGGCCGGACTTGATGGGAAAAAAATCCAGTGAGAATGTCTTCGTAGCCTAACTGACGCCGAGAAGCTATACGTACACTGTCTTGTAGCGTCAGATGAAGGTGGAACGCCGTAGTTTTATTCATCTCATTGATCATTATTTGAAGAGGACGTTTTACATTCAGTGGACATCTACGCCCAGCTTTCATGGTGATGTAATTTTTGGTGTCCGTTCCACACCCAAGCCCGTGGTCAAATCGCGTGAAAGACGTCAGGATTAGCAAGTTCATGTGGATCGTCGTTGGATGGACGTGGTGGCGCTGCTCACAGTAGTGTGCTTACTCGTGCTGGATCCTCGACTAGGCTGGTATTGTATGGTCAGGAAGGAAGGGGCTAGGTTAGGGGGGTTAGGGGAGGGGGGTCTCAGCAGGTGATGTCTCTTGTGTGTCAGATCAGATCAGGCACTACTGAACACCACCAGAATTGGCTCAGCAACATTACAGTTATCTCCGCTGTAAGATTCCTCCTGACGACCTTAATTTGATTGTCCTCTTAGGACTGCCAATGTTGAGGCAAGACGAACCTGGGTATATGGAGATGGTGAAATGAAAATTGAAAGAATAACGGCACAGGGGCTAGAGATGTGAGTAGGGGGTAGATGCGGATGGGAGAGGAGGGACAGCATGAAGGATGAAACAAGAAAAAATGATATGATAACGATAAGCATATATAATACACTTGGAACTGAAAAACAAAAAACAAAAAAGAAGTAAGATGCAAAAGTCGGAGAGGAGCAAAAAGAATGACTGTAACAGTGTAATGGTACGTGAACAATCAGGTCCATCTAACAATCAGACTTGTGTTTGACAGCCAACTTCGTGGGCATCTTATGTGTGTGTTAAAGGGAACAGCTTTGCCTTGCCTTTGACAGTTTATTGTAGGCGTGTGTGGATGGAGGGCTAGCTGAGAACAACAATAACCACCACCATCACTGCCATAACCCCTGCACGCATGCACACACACACACATACACGCACACAGACATGTAAATGGATACACACTTGCATACACATACATAAAAATCCACATGCACACATATACATACACACTTACACACACACACACACACACACACACACACACACACACACACACACACACACACACACACACAGAGAGCACCAGCTACTATATCCACATGAATGCTTCTTATGATTACACACATGATCACACAAGAATACCTCCTCGCTCCTACACACACACACACACACACACACACACACACACACACACACACACACACACACACAAACACACACACACACACACACACACACACACACACACACACACACACACACAACACACACACACACACACACACACACACACACACACACACACACACACACACACACACACACACCAGCCTACTCCCTCAGCAACCCTCCCTTCGTCTCCTCCTCCTTACACACACAAACAGACAACCTGTGCACGCCAGATATTTCATCCATACACACACACACACACACACACACACACACACACACACACACACACACACACACACACACACCAGCCTACTCCCTCAGCCACCTTCCCTTCGTCTCCTCCTCCTTACACACACAAACACAACAACCTGTGCACGCCAGATATTTCATCCATAAAATTTGCTACTACCACATGATAGGATGCAGGCCATACATATTGCCGTCACCATCGCACTGCCAATGAAAGGAAAGCATTACTTTTCCAAAGAGCAATAATGCAACGTTGTTAGGCGTTCAACCATGCGCTCCCTGCAGGTAACATCAAACAGAGATCAAAGTCGCCGACACCTCTTTCAACTCGCCCCTCCAATCGCGGTGACTAATAGACGACGAGATGGTTCATGACACTGGTGAATACACGGTAAAAATCACGAACCTTTTGCCGGGTGTATTTATGAGAAAATGTGTTATTTCATTGTGTGTTTTTTTCTGTTCGTTCGTTTAAGATTCCTTTTGTTTCTTTGCATCATTAAATGCTAATAATAATAATAATAATGTATGGATTTTATATAGCGCAATTCTTGGGATCAACTCATTGCGCTCAGCACACAC
>CM065721.1:53928372-53933372 GCA_033310375.1 Conus canariensis
TGTGTGTCACAGTGTCTCAGACAGGACTTATGCGCTGATGACTGGCTTGTTACTTTCAGAAGTAGCCTCTTTACTATAAAAGAGAGGACGAATCTGTTGCCGTTCTTCTTGTCCATGACAACTCCCACATTCAACGTTCCCACAGAGCCAGTTCGGATCTTGTACCCTTGGAATCACGAACCTCTCTGCGTTAGAACTGCAGAAACACACACCCAGCTTGCTGGAGAATACTGAAAGGATCGGATGATGCACGCTTTGTGCAAGTCGTCTGTTCTAGACGCTCACTCCAAAGGGAGAGGAGCAGCGCTGTTCATGTAGAAGAACCGTCCTTCAGTAAGGAAGCTGCCAACTTTACCCCTGGTTCCGTAGGCGGGAGAACGGCTGATTTACATTAGGCACCTAAATGCACGTGTGTTGACCAGCGGTCTCTACCAGAATGTAAGGATTCCGACAGCTTTTCCTCCTAGTCGGAGAACGTTACCATGTATTGGATCATGGGGTGTACAGTAATGTTTGAACACACCGGGGAATAATGTTCTTTTTGATCTGAAGCAATATTAACTTTTGAGTTTCATTCAACGAAAGGAAGTAGAATCGGAAGTTTGTTTGAAATTTGCTTCATATCTCTTTCTGTGTTATCTCTTCATGCCGTTTGATAATCCTGATATCTTAATATTATTGAGACACACACCCACACACACCCACACACATACACATACAGTGTGTGTGTGTGTGTGTGTGTGTGTGTGTGTGTGTGTGTGTGTGTGTGTGTGTGTGTGTGTGTGTGAGGTCACGTGATTCACCGAATACAGTAAACCTCCCTCCGATTGGTATGAAAAGCCGTCGGAAAGGACATAATATCAGCGCAGAGTCGTCTTCTCCTGTTGCCATGACAGCTGGTGTGCACACGTGTAAAGCGCTGTTTGTTAGTACCAATTATGAGAAAGTTGACAGTCTTCAGCGAATCGCGTAGTCCGACACAGAATATGTGTTAAGAGACAGAGACGAAAAACAAGCACAAACTTTAAACAACCTTGCAACTGACCCACCGTGTTCATGTTTAAAAAATCCATTTCATCTTTGATACAAACGAGATGAATAATGTCTTTTAGAACTGGAAAGGGGAAATCTCTTTTGATCCTGGACTACAATCATTTTTCCCCATGCATCATAAATGGTTCCGTTCTCAGACTGGTCTCTTCACTTTCGTGCAGTTCATATTTGCATCGTCTCGTGATTCTTTTCTTTGATTCGCACTCTTGTATGCACACACACACACACACACACACACACACACACACACACACACACACACACACACACACCGCCTAACTTCACCCCCACCCCATCCCAAGACACACATACACACACAGGCCCACACATGGTAATAACACAGCGGCATTAACCATCACCACCATCATCAAATCAAACATTAAATTATACTTCAAAGCTATCGCCGATTTGCTATAAGGCACTCCCCGAGCCCTCTACCGCCAGTATTGACAATGACAATTCAACAAATAGGCCTAAACACGTTAGTGTGAATAAGTAGTGACAGATAGCAACACATATAACCCTTCTCCCCATTCTCTCTCTCTCTCTCTCTCTCTCTTACACACACACACACACACACACACACACACACACACACACCACAACACACACACACAGAAAGAGAGAGAGAGAGAGAGAGAGAGAGAGAGAGAGAGAGAGAGAGAGAGAGAGTATGTGCATGATTGTAGGAAAATGGTCCGACCAACGTTTTTCTTCTCTACAATATTTACAGCCAAACAAATAGGTAACGCGACCGACCAAAATATAGTTATCTTACCAGCCGTCGTGGTATAGTGTTTAGCGTCGCGAATGTCCGGCTGGGAGATCGTGAGTTCCTTCTACCGGAGCCATGACTCCTACCCACACCTGAGTTGACCATGGGTTCTGGTGGGAAGACTGGAGCCGCACAGTCGAGTTTCATCCGCTCAATGGATGCACCTCTGAGAGCGTTACTCAAATTTCCTGATCAACACTGAAGGTATCTGTCTCTTGAGTCTGGTTGATGCTGGGAGATATTATGAAAATAAGCGTAAAGAACAGCCCCGTCATCTTCATCATTCTCATCCTCATCGATCAGCATTAAAACAAACATCTGTGTTTTTTCATGCCCTGTTCTCATGGTGACCTCAGTTTCAATATCCTCTTTGTCTGTGCCCTTTGTGGGTTCGTGTCGAGGTCACCGGTATTGGCGAGTTCATCAAGACAGTTACTGGACAAAACACGATGGCGCCTGTCGGAGCGGGACGCCCACGCACAGTAGCTCCGCGACGATGTAATTATTGTCGTCCGCAGAAACTTACTAAGAGGTGTCCTACGCACGTTGGATCAGTACAAGCATCACTGAACACCACCGAAGTGACTTGGCAGCAGTGCAGTGTCTTCTCGGGTGGGTTGCCTCATGGCGACTTGACATTGACTGCTCTCTATCGCCGTCACCGGGGCTGCAGCAGGACCGTGTGATCGTGTACGGGGCGCCGGAATGAGAGGCGTGGGGGTAGTAGAAAGAAACTCGTGGAGAGCGTGGCAGCAGAGAGTCCTCAGAAGAGAAGCCCCCTTCAAGCAAGTGTTTCGGCCCTTATCTCCTGACACTCTAGGGGGGTTGGGCCACACCCGGTTCATGACTCCGGATGTCCCTCTGCTGCCCCTTTTTTTTTCCCATCTTGGGACGAGCCATGGCTGGGATTCGAACCCATGACCCTCTGGACATGCTCATTTTCCACTTAATGACTCGCGCTTTAACCACTGAGCCACAGGGACACCTGATATTTGTAGGGAAATTAAGCCTTATGAAGTTCACTTTTGTTCCTCCTTGACCAGATCCAGCTTGAACACCTCTCTGCCGCTTCTGCCATTGCTTTCAGGGCTCTGGTTTTTTCCTTCCCTGCAACTGAGAGCTGTTTCATGAGGCTGTATGCAGACGTTCCTACAAACCCCCTAGCTCCAATTTCTGCAGTGAGGACTTTGACCTGATAGCCTTCTCTCCTCAGGCTGTTTGCCAGATCAGCATACTTTTCAGTCTTGTAGATTTGAGCTGCCTCCATTCTGTTCTCATATGGCACCGTGAGCTCGATCATGATCAGTTGCTTGGTTGACTTAGAGTGGACTACTATGTCTGGTCTCATGCCACTCTTGCTGATGATCTCTGGGTGACTCTTCCATTCTGGGAGGTCTGCAGTGCACTCCCAGTCATCTGCCCCGTCCAGCAGACTCTGCCTGCATGTTTCGAGTGGCACTGTTGTTCTTGGCCATGATTTGCTGCCTCCTGCCGTGAAGAATGTTGCGGGTGCTTTTGGAGTCCTGATTTTCCCTTTTGTGGTGTTGGTACTAGCCCAGACTACTTGTACAATTTCTTTGAGCACTTGGTTGTGCCTCCATGTGTACCTTCCTTGAGCCAGGGCTACTTTACATGAGCTTAGGACATGCTCCACTGTTTGTTTTTCATGGCAGAGGGGGCATGCAGGATCGTCTGTTTTCCCCCACTTCACCAGGTTTGCATTTGAGGGCAGAAGGTCATATGCAGATCTGAGAATGAAGCTGATCCTGAGAGGGGCCATGTGCCAAATGTCATTCCAAGTGAGACTTCTTTGGAGTGCATTCTCCCACGTTGTCCATTGCCCTTGCTGGCTCTGCTGGACTGCTTTTTGGAGTCTTTTTTGGTCTTCTTCTTTTCTCATCTCCTGAATCATCATGTCTCTTTTGGCTTTTCCTTTGGCCTTTGACACCATTCAGTTTTGGTCACCCCCAGTCCTTGTCTGTTGGTCTGTGTGTGTCCTGTTATTTCTCTGATCTTGAGACTTTCTTTTGCAGAATCCATCGCCTCTTGAACTTTCCATTTTCTGCCTGTCTTCAGCTGGGGCTTGATTGCTTCTACCACCTTGTCTCCTGAGTCCTCCAGCATGCTTTGAAGTCTGATCTTCCCTGCTTTGTATTCCTCCAGGATGGATTTCAGGGGTAGTTTCAGCTTTGCTTGGCGACAGTACAGCGCTATGTCAGTCAGACAGGGTGGGACACCAAGCCATTTCCTTGTGAACTTGTTGATTTTGGCTTCCATTGCCTCCACTATGCTGGTGCAGATGTCGTATATCATCAGAGGCCATAGCAGCTTTGGTATCAGCATGAACTGCAGACACCAGACCTTGTATTTGCCAGGGAGCCCACACTGGTCAATGGTCTCCAAGCCTTCCTCCGCCATCTGCTTGGTTTCTTTTGCTCTTTGTGTGTCTTTCAGCGTATCATCATACCATCTTCCAAGGCTCTTGACTGGTTCTTCTGTGACTGTTGGAATGGCCTGGTTGGCAACACTGAAGACCACAGATCCGGCCACTTTTCCTTTCCTCAGTGAGAGACTCCGTGATTTCTTTGGCTTGAACTTCATTCTGGATGAGGCAACTATGTCGTCCAGCCTCTCCAGCACATGACGTGTCTCGTCTTCTCTGGATGAAATCACTGTAGTGTCATCCATGAAGGCCTTGAGAGGAGGCATCTTGTATCCATCGCCAAGGTCTGTTTGTCTCGCGTTGTTTGTTGCTGCTTTCAAGATGAGTTCCATTGCCAGCACGAACAGTATTGGGGAAATCGCACAGCCCATTGCAATACCCACTTCCAAGTTGATCCAGTCTGTTGTGTACTCCTTGGTAGAGAACCGCATTGAGAAGCCATTGAAGTACTTCTTGAGCATGTCGCGGATGTTCTTTGGCACATGGTACATCTCAAGAGCCAACTGTATCATCTCATGGGGCACAGATCCATATGCGTTTGCCAGATCAAGCCACACTACGTCCAGGTCTCTCTTTTCTGTTTTTGCTTTTTGGATTGCGTCCCAGATCATGGTGGCGTGTTCTACACAGCCAGCCACGCCTGGGATGCCACCTTTCTGGACTGACACATCCAAGTACTTGTTTTCCATCAGGTACTTGGTCAGCCTTGCTGCCATGACAGAGAAGAAG
>CM065721.1:53940872-53953372 GCA_033310375.1 Conus canariensis
AAGCATTGAGACCCCACGAGGCCTTTTCCTGTCAATATTAGCCCAGTCCTTTTCCCTGTGGGGCTGGACCTGCACGTCTGGAGTGGACCAAAGGGGAAATACTCCGCTGTGCCCGGGAAATGTTCCAGTTTTTCCTGTTATGCCTTAAATCAATAATCTTCTTAACGGATATTTTACTTACGACATGCCGGCGGTTCTGTGATTAAATGCATGGTTAGCGGGGCACTTAGTTGCTCTCAGTTTGGTCGTAATTGTACGGAGCTGATGTGCGTAGTATTGGCTTAATGGATGTCGAAAAAGAATTTTGCGCAAACTGAACATACTCGAGCGGGCTGTACGTGCAAGCACACTTCTGTCTTCTGCTGTTATCCTGTTAATTGTCTGACAGTACCTAGGAGAAAAGCTCACAGTTTGTTGAAAAATCTTAGATTTCACAGCAGAACTCTGTAGGAATCCGCTGTCAATTTGTTTTATTGCTATTGCATGTTTTTGTTTTTGTTTTCTTACATTACTTTTGACATTGCAGGCTGTAGGGAATTACAGACGCACGCGCACAAATTCTCTACCATCCACCTAGTTTTGATAAAATGTTAATGCTGAACATGAAAAAGCAATTTGTCTGAAAGATGTTAAGAGAGGTTCACACGCTCAAATGTATTTACAATTATTTGGCCATTTATTACGAAGTAAACATCTAAACAGCTCAAAGTTCAGGACTTCGCCTGTTGTGATATTTCTGCCTCTTCAGTGTTCTGTATTTGTCTGCCTGTCTGTCTGCCTGTCTCTCTGAACTAAAAGATGTTTAACTGATACTGTACGCTATTTTTCAACGCCAGTATCAAATATTATTCCAGTCACGCTTCTTCAGTATGGGATTCAACCGGTGATAACCTTATAAAACCACTTTTCACTCTTCATAGAAGAATTACAAAATTAACCTTCCTTCAGTATTGAACCCCAGCCTTTGATTATAAACGTTTGGAAAACCCGGCCTCCGTAATGGAAACTCACTTATATGGGAAAGCAGTCTTTAAGTGTAATGTCGTGCTCCCCATAATCTGATTTGTAATGTCAGCAATATTAAGCTGGGCCTGTCTCGACCGCCGATTGATCTTTTGAATCTAGTATTATGGATTCGTGTGCTTCCTTGTGGAAGGTTCCTTGTGGATAATTCAGTGTCTTTCTGTATTAAACAGACATTTCAAAACAGTATTGTTTAGGTTAAATATCACATGCAATACATTGCTCTACACCAACTCAGGTACACTCTCTCTCTCTCTCTCTCTCTCTCTCTCTCTCTCTCTCAAAACAATCCATCCATCCATCCATCCATCCATCTATTTGGTTCATTCTCGTTTCTGTCTTCCTCTCACGTCGTTTCTGTCTCTGTCTCTCTCTATTACTACCTCTCTATCAAGCGATCTATCCATCCCTTTTTCTATCAAGCAATCTGTCTATCTGTCTGTTTGTCCCAGTCCTTGTGTCTCTCTGTCTCTGTCTATCTGTCTGTCTCTCTGTCTCTGTTTCAGTGTCTGTGTGTCTTTCTGTTGTGTGTGTGTGTGTGTGTGTGTGTGTGTGTGTGTGTGTGTGTGTGTGTGTGTGTCTATCAGTCTGTCTCTCTGTCTCTGTTTCAGTGTCTGTGTGTCTTTCTGGTGTGTGTGTGTGTGTGTGTGTGTGTGTGTGTGTGTGTGTGTCTGTGTGTCTTTCTGCGCGCGTGCGTGTGTGTGCGCCTCTCTCTCTCTCTCTCCCCCCCTCTCTCTCTCTCCCTCTCTCTGTCTGTCTCTCTCCTTCTCTCTCTCTCTCTCTCTCTCTCTCTCTCTCTCTCTCTCTCTCTCTCTCTCTCTCTCTCTCAGTATTTTACAGCAGACTTACGGAAAACTTTGTTCACTGGATGTGGCGTTTTTAGTTCCTGCAAGAGATCAATATTTTTCTTCTGATCAAAGATTAACGGATTAAAACTTTTTAAAGCGAATCTTGTATTTAAAAAAGATCTCTTCTGTTTGCGTGCGTCTGTGTGTGTGTGTGTGTGTGTGTGTGTGTGTGTGTGTGTGTGTGTGTGTGTGTAAGGATACAATTTTGACGAGCTGACAGCCCCAACATGGTCCCTCGTTGTCGGCGGGTTATAGACAACATGGTCTGAATATATCTCTCTGTCTCTGTCTTTCTCCATCTCTTTATCTATCTACCAGTATATCTATCTGTGTGTGTCTGTCTCCTCCCCCCTCCCCATTCTCCCTGTCTGTTTCTGTCTTTCGGTCTGTCTGTCTGTCTGCTCTCTCTCTCTCTCTCTCTCTCTCTCTCTCTCTCTCTCTCTCTCCTCTCTCTCTCTCTCTCCGTATATCTCGATCCCTGCCTCTTTCTGTGCTCAGTGGAGCAATGTGAAAACCGTTCGAAGTAAACAACCTTTCTATCGTGATGAAATCTCTTTACGAAGACAGGCCGAGAGCCATGTTTAGAGAATAGGGGGGAGCAAAAATTCTGAAGCTCTTTGTAACGATCATTTCGGACCATTGAATTCCCTGTCAAGGAACGGTTCTAACATAAGTTCTGCCAGCCTTGACATGAATTTCTCGTGTGGAACGGGACATTTCACCCAGCCAGCCCTGACTCGTGCTTTTGTTGTGGGACAGAACATTAACACGCCACACTTAACCGAGTTTCGGCCCTCGGAGAAGCCTCATCAGAAAGCGACATAGACACTGGTTGTCATTGTCCATTCGCTGTACCTAAAAGAGAGACATCGCCCACCGTTACGTATTGTAGGGGTTTCCGTTTTCATGGAAGAGGTCCTGCATTTGCTTGGCCGACGGCAAAACCCCATATTAAGGCAAAAATCTTGTTACAACTAACTTACGTGCAAATCAAAATCGAGAATTAAAATCCCGGAGCCAAGCCACTCTCCTGAGCTTAAAAAAAAAAAAAATTAACCCATTTATTCACGATCTACGTTGTGCCTTCCTTAATTGTTTTGCAATGAATGATGGTCAGAAGAAAAACAGTCTCAACAGGCAGATTGAGATCTTGAAAAGTACCGACCGCAAGATAGCTTTATATAATTTGGCGAATCGCTCAGCCTGAAACATATTCTGATGTACATGTGAAAGAGACAGTGAAATAAAAGCAAATTTTACAATTTTTGTAACCTAGTCTCTGAGTTAGTTCCTTTCCTTTTAAAATACACTTGATCTTCGACATAGGTCTAGGGATCAGGAGAGAAATCTTTTCTGATTATGTACTTTAATATTTTCTTTCCATGCGCCATAAATGGTGACGTCCTCTGAACGGTAGGCATTATGAGATCAATTCTCACTCTCATCGATTGCCACAGCCCTACCCCCAGGACGACAACACTTAAGCGTGGGTAGCAAGACGTCAGCGACTTTCAGGGAACGTGGCAATCCACATGTTGAACCGTTCCCGCGAGAATGCCCGATTCACGTTGTGTCCCCCACCTGACAATTCTGTGCTACAACATTTGCCTTCGATGTGACTCTTTGGCTCGGCTATTTTATCTTCCTTTACTGTTGTCTAACGTTTGTCTACGTTCGTGGCACATTCACCTGTCTTTATTCAACAGAAAGCCTCCCCCTCATCCACCCACATACATACACTTCCCTTTTGATATGATTGATAACATGCTAGCTAGGACGTTGTAACTTAGCAGATAGAGACTTCAAGTTTAACCACCGGAACGAGTACTAGTTGTTATTTTTGCATTTCCTTTACTAAGAAAAACTTTTCATGGCATTAAACACACTTCTGGAAAGATTTAACAGGTTTTTTTTTCTAAACTTAAAACTGGGTAACAGTTTTTCTTTACTTCAGACTAGGTATGACCAAGCGGAGTGGCAATATAGGCCTACTCTATGTTTTACTTGTCTCAAGGCTAACGAGAAACAAAGGAAGATAAACCTTTGTCGTATGGTGAAGTAAATGCATTCACGTAACCCTGAACTAAGGTACGGAACGGATACTGCGAGTAGTATTAGTTTTCAGACACTTCATGGTGATGGGAGAAACAGCTGCCTCCCTTGTTCACAATTTCCGCCAGGAAGATAAACATTTCACCCACCTCAGTTGTCTGGTCTGTCTTTCTGTCAGCAAGGCCGCATTATAAAAGCTGAACTGACTTCACTGGACGCAGTTATGAAATATGGCTGAAGGACGAAACCAGTAAATTTTGTGTGCGAATCCGTTGTGCAGGCAGATCCATGATCGGTTCGTCCTTGGCGGTCTGCAGACTCCACAATGTCTTTCTAGTTATTTTATTTTTTTATGTTACCGGTCCAGGGTCCGCATTCTCTCGGTCTCTGTCTGTCTGTCTGTCTGCCTGTCTGTCTGTCTGTCTGTCTGTCTGTCTGGCTCGCTCGCTCGCTCGCTCGCTTGTCTGACACTGTGTGTGTGTGTGTGTGTGTGTGTGTGTGTGTACACACAGACACGCACACACACACCACACACACACACACACACACACACACACACACACGCGCGCCGCGCGCGCGCGCGCGCCGCACGCACAGACAAACGGGCGCGCGCACACACACACAAATGCAAACTAGGAAACACATACAAAGACACACACACACACACACACACACACACACACACACACACACACACACACACACACACACACGACAAAACCAACGACATGACACACACATATACACACACACATCAAAAAAACACAAAAAAAACACAACGCACACTAGGAGACACAGACACTATAAAATCACACACACACACACAAGCCACACACACACACACACACACACACACACACACACACACAGGAGAGAGAGAGAGAGAGAGAGAGAGAGAGAGAGAGAGACGCATACTACCGACGTCTCGGGTGGACATGTCACCCGTAATTATACCGTCCCGCCCGCCCCCCCCCCCCCCCCTCCCCACCCTCCCACACACACCTTCTAGCATACGACAGTACTACATACGTACACTTGGCTGACACGGGTGAAATCTTGTACCCCAGTATACTTGACAACGGGTTGGGTTGAAGCGTGGAATCGCTGTAATTAGCACGCTCGATTGATCAATACAACCTACGTTCTATCTACTGATCGATCTATGCAAGACGAGTTCACAGCCTGTGTACTACTATGGGGAAATCGAAAGTGATCATTCGGATAGACATCCACACATGACCACGTTTTTACACGCATGTGTATGTCTAGATGTGTGCATGTGAATTCACACGTTCGCTGGCACATATCATAGCACAGACACGCGAGAACACGAAAGCACACACACTCAGACACACACCCAGACACGCATACCTCTCCGTCCCACACACACGAACACTTATGTAGATCTGTATAAACACACACACACACACACACACACACACACACACACACACACACACAACACACACACCACACACACACACATACTCGGAGCGCTTGTCATATTCTGCTTAATATAGTTATTACTTTTTGTTTCATTCATGTATCTGAAGGACGTTGTTCAGTGACCAGAAGACAGCCAGCAATATCGTCACGAACGTCTGCTGATCAGTCACGGACAGGTGTTTTTTTATTTTTTTAAATGAGAAATAAACGTACATTTTAAATAATCAAACAAACATATACATGAAGCAAAGCGAAAAGATGACACTGTAAAATTTTGAAAAGGACACGACAGTTAACATAAAATGAAATAACCGAACAGAGTGCATGTACATTATAATTATGGGCAGAAGCATACACCTGTCACTGAAGTCACAGACAGGTGTTGACAGCCTGATCCAACAGAGTCTACACCTGGCCCTATTTCTCCTGCCGAGGGGCTTATATTTCGACTCGCGTCTGTTGGTTATTTTGTCTCTCTGTCCCATGGCAGTATTATGTAAAAAAAAAGAAAAAAGAAAAAAAAAGAAACTTGCTGAACTCATTTTACAAAACTTTTGTCAAAAGCTGGATTGTGGCCAAGTGATGAACCCCGTAATTTTGGATCTGGAATATTTGGAATATTTCAGCGGGTCCAGATGCTCAAACGGCGGATCCGGAATCGTTTAGTGATATTACGAGTACACAACAGTATAAATCCATCAGCCTATATCTATATCAACTTCCGCACGGCTCAGACGTCTGATCAAGGATCTGCTCGTAATGTTGATGAGATTGTTATTTTTTGTTCTCTTAACATGAACATTGTGAAATGAAGTCACGTCATGAACTGATAATTGTCTACAAAGATTACAATTCTCTCTCTCTCTCTCTCTTCTCTCTCTCTCTCTATATATATATATATAGTGTGTGTGTGTGTGGCGTGTGTGTGTGTGTGTGTGTGTGTGTGTGTGTGTGTAGGAAATACATATATTGTAGGAGGGAGGGATATATTATGTATGTATGTATGTATGCATGTATGTATATGTTACGGAATATTAAAACTTTCTCGTGTTATGACATTTTCAATATGTTATATATATCAACATTAAATAGGGAGTAGTTCTTCAGCCTTTATCCACAGTCACTTCCATTGGTAGTAACAACAATGTCATTTTCACCATGAACTGATTCACCAGGGGTATGCAAGGCTTGTTCGACCTGAGCGAAGGTCTGCACTCTCCTGAGTACCTTTTCGGTCATTCCCAGTGTAGGGACATCTGGTGATACAGGCTGCGTTTATCCGCTGCGTGAAAACGCTCTTTGGAGCAGGGAACCATGCTATCGCACTGTTTCGTGTACAGGAGGGAGAACGAAGTTCTGCGGGGTCGGAGCAGGAAAGTGTTCATGGTGCCGCAACGTGGCTTCTTTTCCTGTCTTTCTTCCCGAGTTTTCTTTCCTTTTCATCATTTGAATCACGAGGGCGAAACATGATAGTACAAACTCTCTGCACATTTGGAAAAGTAATGACCGTTGGAAACTGAAGTTCGTAAGATCACGTGTCCTCGCATCAAATCTGCACGTGATTTAAGCCTGTGGAGTTCATAAGATCACGTGTCTTACGTCAAATCTGTCGCGTGGTGTAGGCATAGTGATGAGCCCTTGTCCATAAATGTTTAACACAGACGTGGTCGATGACAGTGTCATAGCTTGCATAGTTTTTCGAAATTGCTTTTTGTCAGTTATATAATGACAACGACGACGACGACGACGATGATGATGGCGATGATGATCACATTAAGAATGATAAGGACTACAGTAATGATGATAATCATTACTTTTATGATTATTATAATTATTGTTCCTGTTGCAGCAGGTTGTCGTTATATCATTATCATTATTATACATTTATTATTATTATTATCATATATTATTATTATTATTATTATTATTGTTGTTGTTGTTGTTGTTGTTGTTGTTACCATTGTTGGTATTATTTATATTTTCATTGCTGTCGTTATTGTTGTTGTTGTGTTGTTGCTGTTGTTGTTGTTGCTGGTGTTGCTATTGTCCTATGTCAGTAGGTCATAACATTGCCGCGATGGACGGTCCAGTAGTCGTAGATCTCCCCGTCTGCCTGTCTCCAGTGAGGTTGGACAGGACAGAGATGTTGCTTTTAGTTCAGTCCTCTGTGTTGTGACTCGTCCTTCCGGGACTTTTTTTTCGATCTCTCTCTCTCTCTGGGACGCTTACTCCCCACAGTTTTCCTTCCGAACGGATAACGATAAGATTTTATTCTCACGAAAGCACACATACTCCACAGTGTGTGTGTGTGTGTGTGTGTGTGTGTGGTGTTAAAAAAGTCGACGAAACGCGTGACATGAATGGCTTAAAGCGATGAATGTGACACTGAGCCAATGGGACAAACGGATTCAACAGTCATTGGATCCAACAAAATCAAGCGAACCAGCAAGGCGTGACACTGAGCCAACGGAATCAATCGTATCAACAGTCATTTGAGCCGGTGAAATCAAGCAAACCAACCAACACAAACCGTTTCGCAACGGATTACCGAATTCTAAACCAAAATAGCAATCCAGCAACAGCCACGGTCTGTGGGTCAGCTCTGATATTTTCCAGTCAGGTCAGATTTGGATTCTTTCCCCCTTAAATGGACAAATTGTGTTCAGCAATTACAGAGACGGAATTTGTGTTAAACGCACGCCTCCTCGGTGGTCTTTCGTGTTTCTTTTCAGGGTAATAGGCTGCGGAAATGCGAAGAGGAAAGGGAGGGGGTGGGGATGGGGGTTACGGAAACAGACAAATGAAAACAACCAATTGTTGTTCCACGCAGACATGAAGTAAATCCGCTACTGGCGAATTTGTTGTTGATGTTGAATGCTTCGATTTCTTTTCCCCGACAATTTTGCTCCCTTCTAAGTCGTGGAGGTGTGGAAGACAAGCCTTATTTTACTGCGGCCGCGCGCGTACATCTTCTGTGTGTGTGTGTGTGTGTGTGTGTGTGTGTGTGTGTGTGGTTGGGAGGGTCGTGAGCTTGGGCCGTCACTATGTATTTTGATGTCAGACCCCCCCCCCCCCCCCCCCTCCTACCTTACTTTCCACCTGTCCCTTTCCTAAGTTCACCTCCTTCCCCTCACCTCTGTCCCCGTTCTTCTTACACGCACTCCCAGCCCCCCTTTACAGCGACCCCACCCACGGTCGTCAGTTTTTTTCTTTTAAACCGGTGTCGGGGGTTATTTTCGGCCTGACACCTTTTGTTTTAATCTCCCCTGCCCGCCCCCCCCCCTCCCCTCCCCTTTCCGCCCCCATCCCTTCCTCCTCACTATAACCCTCTCACTCAACGTCCCCCTCCTATCCCCGTCGTAATTCCACCACCTCCTGGCCTGTCACGTCATTCCAATCCATTGCGTCACCGGAGGACTGGTTGCGTCACCATGGCACTTGTTACGTCGGCCGATTTGTGTCACACTGGGTAGATTGGGTCAGGCTGAGGGAGGGGGGCTGACATGCGATATTAAGCATGACACAAAGTGCTCAATATCACTTCCATTAAGTTGTCCGATCGAACTAATTATCGTGGAAACCAATACCCTCTCTTGAACAGGCGATCATTATGTGAGCACCTATTTCAGCATTTTTCTGTCAATCAAAAATTGTTTATTTTTTCGTACTATGTGCGATCGAGATAGAAGCAAGGATCAACACACACACACACACACACACACACACACACACACACACACACACACACACACACCACAACTTGCTTCAGGCGCGCGCGTGCGTGACTTTGTCTGTTTGTACGCGCGCGTGCGCATATAGGGCATTGACGGATCTATTCCTTTTCAGTGATTACCGAAATGCTAAGCGACCGCCTCGTCCCTAATTCAATCAAGAATAAGTGATCTGCAGGGATTAAATGATATCATAACCAAAATCTCTGCACGAGCTTTCGCGTGGACAAAAACTGTTTTCCAATATGTTTAAGGCACGCAAAAATGATTCCACTGTTCAAAGCAGGTGATCTTTCGAATCCGAGAAACTGCATCTCATCAGAACTGTCAAAACCACCAGAGAAGCACGTTACAGAAACACGTAACTATTCCACCGGTCACCATTGATTCCCATCCTACCGCCCCCCCCCCCCCCCCCACCCGCGTTTTTAACCTTCTTTTTTGTTCTTTCTTGAAGTATTTCGTCAATGCTTCAACGACTGCTTATCACGTAATTTTGAGCTATGTGGGAATTAGAAATGTCTGTCTTTCTGTTTTACTTGGGTCTTACTTCCGGAAGGTAGGGGGGGGGGCGCTAATGTTGGAGTAAGTGGGATGGATTGGATGGAGAGGGGGATGTGATTCATGCATCGATTGATTGATTGCCAATTTATTTGCATGCTTTCCCTCTCGTTTCTTTCATATCTTTTCTTTTTCCTTTTTAACCTGTCTGTTTTTAAGTAGGCCTATGCATGCATATGTTTGCTCCCACCTTTTTCCTGAGGGCTGGATGGAAAAAGCTTTATAAATGTTTATTCAACAATCTTCTTTAAATAAACTCTCTCTCTCTCTCTCTCTCTCTCTCTCTCTCTCTCTCTCTCTCTCTCTCTCTCTCTCTCTCTCTCTCTCAATACTACCGTCGTGGTCCATTACTACATTTTGCATGTTTGGTGATGGTAGTGGTGGTGGTGGTGGTATGTGTGTGTGTGTGTGTGTGTGTGTGTGTGTGTGTGTGTGTGTGTGTGTGTGTGTGTGTGTGTGTGAAATGAGCAATAAACTGGACTATTTCTGTTTTAATCTATGTTAAAGCTGGACACCAGCGAAAAATATTGATCCAATTTTCTTCCGACAGTTTACTCGAGGAGTACAGTGAAAATTACTGCTGAAAGTTCAGTAACTGTAACGATGGACTGTTAGTTCTCATATTCCACGTCAGAACATTATTGTCACATATTTCAAATGTATGTTTATGACTAATACAAACTATGGGCTTGAATAATGAACGGTTCCTATAAAAAAAATCGGTCAGTATTTTACATAAGTTGGGACTATTCAAACGTCGATGGAAGGAGCATATTTATAAACGCATCAACCCTTCAAACACCTTGACGAAACAAAACCAACCAACTAAACAAAGAACAAAAAAAAAACAAGAAATAAGCAAATGAAAAACAAATATTTATACAAACAAAGACGAAGTTATTAGCTTCCCAGGGTTCTCTCTGTAACAAACGAAGCCAATACTTTTAACTACAGACAATACACACACTGGATGGAATTTGGTTTGCTTCATTCAAACAAGCCCTCGACGAGTATGATTATATTAAATCAGTTTTTTTAAAAGCAGAAATATAAACTGATTCACAATGGACGGCGTCCGTACATATTTCACTCCTGTATTTCAGAGCCAAGCTAAACGCGTGGTTGTACGAACGTTTGACATCACTTAATGAAGGATTGAAATGAAGGCTATTGAGAAGATACAATTTTTCGTAATACAAAGCTAACTGTTTTTGCCGTACTTGCAATGTCTTCGTATGCACCAACTAAATCCAAATGTGTGGGAGAAAAAAGAAAACTCTATGCATTGATAGCATGCATACAGTTATCATTCCCTTACACCTGTATAACTACCATTTTGAAATTTTCTGTTGGTAAACTGATTCAAGTGAACTAGTTGCTGGGTACGTTTAGCTGCATTATCTATTACGATTCCGAAACTAATTCTGACACCAGAATGACATCGTCGGCTAAGTTGAAACAAAACTTCAGAAGCACTTAGCGATAGTAAAGAACCATTTTTCTTACTAATTACATATTTTGGTAACTCACTAATAAACACAGACGTCAAGAGAGGACTGCATATATTTCCTCGTTATAATCTGGTTGATGGATTGTTTAGATTTCTCAACGAATTCTTAGTCTTACTAGTTACACATGGTCCTGAGATACATATTTGTTTTGTAATGCTGTTTTCAATTAAATAAATAACACCAGGTTTCTTACTTGAATCAAGTGCGTTTTCGGAATCTACCAACACGAATTTGTTGTAGCAAAGCTACTTCTTTATAAGTGCAAATGAGGTAAACGTGTTCCCAAGCTGGATGTCTTTTTTCCGTTAATGCCCTTTTCTTCTAACAATTATGTCATAATCATTCCAAGAGAGAGGAGAGAGAGAGAGAGAGAGAGAGAGAGAGAGAGGCGTTAATTCCCATACCAACGTGATGTTTGTGAAGGCAACAAAAGAACCTGAATATTTACTCTCACAATTTGACATGGTGGTGCCATTCTTCGGGACAACAAATACCATTGCCCGTGACCACACAACAAGGCAGCAGGCGATCGAACGCCCTCGGACACACAATACCACCCGTACAGAAAGAAGAAAGGGAACAGAAGAAGAGGAATTCACAGTCAGCTCGTTGACGGTAGGAAGGGCGGGATTGTGTGCATGAATGCGGCTGCTTGGCAAACTTCGTTTCGTCTGTGGCCGTTGTATTATAGAGAGAAGAGAGAAGGAAGACCCTTTACCTGTTTTTAATATGTCTTACCTATCAGGTGCACTGATCGCCAGGTGATCGGCACTCGGCTGGTTCGATTAGATCAGATTGTAGTATGGAGGATCTCTCTCTCTCTCTCTCTCTCTCTCTCTCTCTCTCTCTCTCTCTCTCTCTTCCCTACTTCCCTTCTCCCCCCCTCTCTCTATCTGTTCCTCCCCCCCCCTTCTCTCACCCCGTCTCTCCGTCCCTCTCCCTTTCTCCCCCTCAACCTGCGTTTCTGTCTTGCTCCATGTTTTCTCTGCCCCCCCCCCCCCTCTCTCTCTCTCTCTCTCTGTCATGTATGACGTGGAATTGTTTAGACTGGTTAAAGCAGTAATACCTACTCAAAAGGTTCATTTGTGTGCACTCAAGAAATTACTGGGCGTTCCTAAGAAAACCTCAAATTAGTGAGTTTATGGAGAAACGGGGCGTCACCGTATTTATGTTGAGCCAAAAGTGTTGATGTATTAGGTATCAAAGGAAACATTATGCATGGACAAAGTAAGGTTACCAATAAAAGCTTGTAGGATGTTGTTAAATCAAGATCAACGATGAACAATTGTGAAGTGTTACATCAAAACTGATTTGGGTTGGTGTGGTAA
>CM065721.1:53960872-53963372 GCA_033310375.1 Conus canariensis
GGTATTCAGAGATAACACCTCTCTCCCAACCCTGCCGGCAAGTGTTCTGGCACTGACTCCTTACACTCCAAGTGGGCCGGACCGCATTTAGATTATGACTTCTAGGTGCCCTTCTGCTGTCAGACTGGTTTTTTGGCGCTGCCAGAATTCGAACAGGCAACTTTTTGATGGGTAGATTCTAAAGCCGTTTACACTTTTTTCAGTATTTTTTTTCTGTCTCTCTCTTTTTTCCTGTACATAAGATGGATATTTTGTAAAGCCGGATATCTTATCCCCGTCGCTACAGGACAAGCGTTTTAAGTTATAAAATTTAAGCCCTGTGGAGTTCTTTTTTTTTCGTCTCGATCAGATCCAGCTAGAACTCTTTTCACCGTCTCTGTCATGCCTTTGCACGTCATGATCTATCATTGACTACTGTTCAAACGAGTCTGAACGACTGGCATACCGCGAACTATCATTGACCTCAGTTGACAAAAATCAGAACGATCGGCACATCAGGAACTATTATTGTCTTCCGTAGAAAGAAAATCTGAACGATTAGCATGTCATGAACTATCATTGACCTATGTAGAAAAAAAACAACACACGAATGATTGGCATACTTTGACCCATCATTGGCTACTGTGGTGGGGAAAAAAAAAAACACCTACTGCTGGGCCTGGCTGAACGATTGTGAAAAACAACCGTAATTCACTGAAGGAAGAAGACTATGCTGTCTGAATGCACACAACACATCAAGCAACAGACACCCACAGGGCTATAGTATGCTACGCACTGAAAGAATAGTTCGGGTTGAATGTACCTTTCTTGGACCCCCAGCTACTCAAAGGCGCATGACACTGATGGGTTTCTATGGGGGATCCAGCTGGGCTAACACAACGGGTCAGACGTGACGGCTTATTTGTTTCCATTCATTCGAAACGTCAGACATTCAGATTTACAGCACACAAATAGGGGGTTCAAGTTCTTCTCTCAGAATGATAATGACCTTGGTTTCTCGCGCTCAGTGACGCGAGGAACTGTTTTTCCAAGGAGGAAAAAAATGACGAACAGGTCACACACGCGGGTGCTCTCTCTCTCTTCTCTCTCTCTCTCTCTCTCTCTCTCTCTCTCTCTCTAATGCCTTGCATTGTACCGGTAGATAAGTATTCACATTGTATATCATTATTGTTTGCAGCTGTATTGTGATTGAGGCCCCATCAAAATGGGCCATTGTTTAATTCTCTCTCTCTCTCTCTCTCTCTCTCTCTCTCTCTTCTCTCTCTCTCTCTCCCCCTCCCTGTGCCTGTGTGTATATGAGTGCCTGCGCACGCGCGCCCTATGTGTGTGTGTGTGTGTGTGTGTGTGTGTGTGTGTGTGTGTGTGTGTGTCAGAGAAGAGAGAGAGAGAGGGAGAGAGAGACTTTACAACCCTCAAATATCCATTGCGTATCGCGATGATCCCATCCCGCCTCTCCACTTCCCTCCGTTGTGGGTCTGCTTTCAATCTAAAAGACAAGAGATAAAGGGGATGACAGAAATACAATACACGTTTTTAAATTCTGCCGTGGCAGCCACGGGGGCGCCCATCGAATCCGCCTTCGCGGCGAGAACCATTCGCCACGCCAGACCAGACCCTTGTTCCGACTGCTGGAAGAGTGTTGTCAGCAATCCAATCAAGGCCTTCAAATCCTGTAACTCAACATCAGTCTGTGGGACAATGATGTCGGCCTGTCAATACGCAACGTCTCGCTCCATACCGGATTCTGGAAGTAAGTGTGCCGAGGGAACGGAACACTAGTCCCTTGGCGTGGCATGTGAAAATCTTTGTAGTAATAATAACTATAAACAATCACAGTGATCACAAGAGGCAACATGGTCAGAACTTTCCTTTTTAGATTAAAGGGAAGGTAGAAACGGGGGAGAGGATGGCGGAAGGATTATGTTTGTTGATTTCTAAGGGCTTACAAAGCGAACAAGAAAATAACAAGATTTGAAAATCTGTCTAGGCTGCTTTCACTGCCGCAAAAGACACATGAACAGCACACCAACACATCGACCTTTCCATTTCCCGCACACATCCCCCTCTCCACTTAGCCCTTACACCCTCACACCAAAGCGCATACATGAAACCAGATGCACGAATATACTTAAGTACGCACGAGCGTTCGATGCGGGATCGCTACACACACACACACACACACAACACACACACACACACACACACACACACACACACTCCACCGACGCCGCGCGCGCGCGCGCGCGCACGGGCGCGCACACACACACGCACATACAAACACAAACGCGCACGCGCGCACACGCCTATGCGCACAAACTCACACAGACAGGCATCCCTCCCAACCCATACACACATATTTCAATAACACCAGACATTCGCAATCTCTCTCTCGGCAGTCAAGGTCCAGAAGTATGACTTAGTAGTGACTGTGTCCATGAAATCAATGAAGGGAAAAAGAAAAGGACCTGAAGTAAAAAGTGACGGAGCATGACGAAATCAC
>CM065721.1:53978372-53980872 GCA_033310375.1 Conus canariensis
TGAAATAAAGGAACGTCTTTTTCCTCCAGCAGAACAGTGAAAACGCACTTTTTGTGTCTCACATCGATTCCTTCATAACAAAGAATCATGCAAGCGACCATGCCTAAAGAACTGTCCGTTCTGACAAATCATCAAACCAGCGATGCCATGGCAACCGAAAAAATTCTGCTTTGCCCGGTGCAGTGATCTGAAATGCGCCCTCTCTGCATGTTTACCCCAAGATGAAATTCTCGATAATCTTATGTTCTTACAAAATGGCAAAACTAACATGCATCATGATTAAGACATTTGCCATGCTGAGGACTCTTGCACACCCCTCCTCGGGAGTTGGGGGGGGGAGCATGTTAGCACAGTTCAAAATCATGTCTGGGAGGAAACTTAATTGAATAATTTCAGGGATATTTGAGACCCCTCCATCCCCGCCCTCCCACACACACACATCTAATCTGTGTCACTAGCGCTTGTCATTAACAGGTGTTAATAAAACTTAAAAACGGAACAACGTCTTAAAATATTTTCACTCTTCATGACTTAACAAAATAATTCCGGTTTTTTTTTTTTTTTTTTTTTTTTTTTTAGGGGGATGGTGGTAGAGTCAGCTGAACTGTTGAAACTGTTTCTCGGTATATTTTCGTTCAGTGTCAGAAACATTTCAGAATAGGCATGGAACAGTTTAAGGTCTGCGTACGAAAAGAGCCCTGGTAACTTATCATATTGTTCAATCTAAGTTTTACACGCCAGAATAATGACCGGTGTACAGCGTTAGACAGTCACATCGTGCGTGCATAAGCATGTCAAGTACTGGAGCAGTTACCATTTCCGCATTTGGCATACAAAAACAAATGCAGTCACTCCCTTACCCCCCAAAAAGAACCAGACAGAACGCCTCATTAAATTCGTTGTCGACAAATAGCTCGTTATTCATAAGACAAAGGAAAAGCTGTAGGCTGTTAAGCATAGCATGACTGATAACCTGAGAGCTGTCATGAGAGGAGGTTGACACACGCTCGAGTTCCAACGCTCATCCCTCCGCACCGCCACTTCTACCCCCTTTCCCATCACACATGCATACAGACACAGACAGACAGACACACTCACACTCACTCACACACACACACACACACACACACACACACACACACACACACACACACACACACACCACACACACACCACACACACACACACACACACACACACACACAACACACACACACATGGGAAGTAAAGAGGGACATTTATATACACTTAGATAACCACATTATGCATACACTTGCATAGTCACAGACATTTTCTGCATCCCTCTCTCTCTCTCTCTCTCTCTCTCTCTCTCTCTCTCTCTCTCTCTCTCTCTCTTCGTCTAATGTCACAGATGCGAACAGACGTAAAACTGAAGTACTACTACTACTACTGCTACTGCTGCTACTACTGCTACTACTACTACTACTGCTACTACTACTACTACTGCTACTACTCATACGCGCTAGTGCCCGCGCCTCTTTCCTCTTTCCCCCCTCTCTTCCATCCCCAACAATGGCCATTTCTGTTGCCCATCTCAACCGCCGTATGGTGGTGTTGGTGGTGTCATTGTAGAGTCCCCCCCTTCCCCATCCCTCCTCACGTCAGTCATATTACTTTCGATGACCGTGGACGTTAAACCTAAATGGAATTAACTTGCCAACCGATCAGCCCAAGTAGACGGGCTTCCAGTAAGCCTGCACTCGTGTCCACAGGCAAAAATATCGACAATACAGGCGGATTGCGCATCCACAAAGTCTTGTTAGGCGTGGATCGAAATTCACCTTAAGCTATATGTACCCCCCCCCCCATGTATATTCATACACACACGTATGAATGCATACTTGCATACAGGCATAGAGACACACACATACTTACATACACACGTACATACATACATGCCTACCTGCCTACCTACATACATGTGCACACATCTCTCTTTATTTATCTATCTATATAAACATGTGCGAGTGCGGGCGTGCGTACGCGTGTGAGTGCGTGCGCCCGTGTGTGTGTGTGTGTGTGTGTGTGTGTGTGTGTGTGTGTGTGTATGTGCGTGCGTGCGTGCGGGCATGCGTGCGTGCGTGTGTGTGTGTGTGTGTGTGTGCGTGCGTGCGTGCGCCGCGCGTTTCATTGAGCTGATTGAAGACGAAATGTTTTGCTGTCAGTTGTCTCGATGACTGCAGCTCCGGAATCTGATCTTCTCTCGATGTTGTACTAAACGTACCCCCCCCCCCCCCCACCAAAAAAAAAGAAAAAGAAAAAAGGTAAAACGCTCGCCCTTGTCAAGCAAAAGAATCCCACACCTGCGTTTTGATCCTGGCAGGAGAAGGGTGTATGAAAGGGGGGAGGAGGGAGGAGGGTCTTGTGACCATGTATCTCGTCCTCCCAAAGCCTACCTCTGTCAGTAGTGGTCTAGTTGCTAGTCTTCCGGAGGAGACATTTAGTAGAAGTCCCGTGACACAGAATACATTTAGTGCCC
>CM065721.1:53990872-53993372 GCA_033310375.1 Conus canariensis
CTCCTCAGATATATTTACTGATGTTATTTCACGTGCTCTTTCGCTCTTTCCAAAAGAACGTGCGTCCTAACCCCCTCACCCCTCTCTTCCCGACTAAACTATTGACTATGCTTCTTGAAATTCCCCCCCCCCCCCCCCCTAAAAAAAAAAGAAAAAAAGTTATTAACCTTGCTTCCTGAACTCTTACCCAGTAAATTACTTCGTTTCTAGAGATCTCCCAAATAGAATTACTAACGTTGCTACTTGAACTAACCCCAGTAGAATCACTTTGCTTCATAAAAGAATGACAAATTTTGTTAGAATAACTCATATTGCTTCCCGAATTCTCCCCCAAGAGAATTACTTTGTTCCTGAAAGCCTGTCCCACGTAGAATTACTAACTTCGTTTCCTCGGCTCTCCTCAATAGAAATACTTTCTTTCTGTGAGCCCTCCGAATGGAATTACTTTGATTATCAATTTTGCTTCCCGAACTATCTCCCAGTAGAATTATTTTGTTTTCTAAACCCAGTCCTAGTAGAATTATTGTTTTGATTTCTTGAAAACTCTCCCGCTCCCCTCCACCGTCTAGAACTACTTGAAGTATCTCCCAGTAGTAGCCTACTAATGATTTTTTGCACATTTTGCTTCATGAACTCTCTACCGATAGAATTTCGAATTTCGCTACCTGAACTAATTATGCCTATGAACCCCGCTTTAAGTGAATTGATAA
Organism: Conus canariensis; assembly: GCA_033310375.1. Lineage (NCBI taxonomy): Eukaryota > Metazoa > Mollusca > Gastropoda > Neogastropoda > Conidae > Conus > Conus canariensis. Next base: position 53,991,583 of record CM065721.1, read on the forward strand.
CTTCACTTTCTGAACTGTGCCCTAAACACAGAATGACCGACGTGACTCACTGGCATATCCGCCAAAAGAATTACTGATTTTGTTTTATGAACTCTCCCCGCTTACAGAATAACTAGCTTTAACCCCCGAACTCTCCTCCAGTAGTATAACTCACCTCTTCGTCAGCAGTATGACTATGTTTGCTTTTGAACTCTCCACCAATAGGATTGCTAACTTTGCTGTCCGAAATCTTCTATAGCGGAACTACTGCCTTTCTTTCTTGAACTCCTCTCCAATAAGTTACCAACTTTAGTTTCCTGAACTCCCCCACCCCCCAAAAAATCATTAATTGTTCTTTCTGATCTCTACTCGAAGAGAATCATTAGCTTCGATTAGTCAGCTTATCACCAACAGAACTACTGTCCTTGCTTCCTGGACCAAATAGTTGTAGAATTGTTATCTTCTGTTCTGGAACTAGTCCATGATGAAATAACTAACATTGCTTTCTGAACTAGAATTACTGCCGTTGTTTCTTGAAATCTCTGCCAATAGAATCGCTAAAATCGTTCCCCAACGGTTGGCCTCCCAATCTGAAGTTTAACAACAACAACAACAACAACAACAACAACAACAAATCCATCGAATCCAACGCTAGTGTGAACGCTTCGTTTTAGTGCTAGATTTCTGTGGGCAATTACCAGGACATACGAGAGTGAAGGGCTGGATTGAAATGCCAATTCCTATCCCATAATTCTGCTGTTGGTGATTGATCCAGCTTGTATCGGGCTTTTCCGACCTGTTTTATGATAGGGGTATGCTTTTATTGCAATCGTCATGAACCGGTGGCTTGTGTCGCTGTCTCAACGGTCATGTAAGTACCGTCAAGGGTCCGATTATGACCACGACCGTCTCATTAATCATTTATAGTTCTATGGATCTTTCGAGTCGGTTCTCTTGGAAATAGACGGCCTGCTACGCACATTCATTTTACCATACGAAGGTGAAAAGTATCAATCGTTGAAACAGCTGCGGTAAGCGAGCGAGCAAATAGGGAAGCGTGCACACACACGCGCGCGCGGGCGTGTGTGGATGGGTGGGTGAGAGTGTGTAGGGATGCGTGCATGCGTGCAGGCATTTAAATATTTCTGTTCACATTTATGTATTCTGATTGCAACGATACTTACAGCTGTTCGTAGCGCTGCTGCAAGCTCTCCTCTCCCCTCTTTATAATGTTTCATAAGCTGGTGGCTTCCTTTTTCAGTCCTCTCTCTGACACTTTCTTGGTGGTATGTTTAGTCTTCCTTTATTGTTTAAAACAAGTAAAATTATGGCAAATGAGGGACTGACATTTTTCGACACAAATAGGTCATAATTTTGAGACAAATAGGTCAGATTTATGTTTTGCATTTTATAATTCCTTCTCGTTATTTGTTCTTCATTAAATGATAATTTGTTCAACAGCATGAGTTTTTATATCAGTTATTTCTTTTGTGCACTCAAAAAAATCATTAATGTCATAAGAAGATTGAAGACAACTTGCGCCTCCATTTGGAATGAATTTCAGTTTTTTAACCGCAGTTATGAGAATGCTGACATTGAGAGAGAGAGAGAGAGAGAGAGAGAGAGAGAGAGAGAGAGAGAGAGAGAGAGAGAGACTAATGTTTCACTGAGTGCTGAGCACTCCGCCCATTTACAATGGATCAGGGAAAGGAGGGGGCGGCATTCAAATCGAAGCTGACATGGAAAAAGTTACTGACATGAAAGGGAAAAGAAGCCACTGGCTATTGATAGTCTACGTAGCAAAGAATCCA
>CM065721.1:54000872-54005872 GCA_033310375.1 Conus canariensis
TGATTGTTAGTTCCTCCCTTCCCCCACCTCTCCCGGAACTTACCTCTTTGATTTCAATCAAGACCTACGTATGACGGCTGGTTCTACTGACGTAGTACGTACTTTCATCTTGAAAAAAGGTGACTATTCATGAAAACTTTATCTGTTCTTTGGACAGTTTTTGTAGACAAAATGGTGAATTTATGATTTTAGAAATCGGTTTCCTTCATTTTAAAATACCTGTTAGTTTCTATGCCATCGTTGAACAAAAATATTGCAATGATATACTGTGAATCACTCTATGAATTATCTGCATATTGATACCGTCTCTCTTTCTCTCTCTGTCTCTCTGTCTCTGTCTGTCTGTCTGTCTGTCTGTCTGTCTGTCTCTCTCTCTCTCTCTCTCTCTCTCTCTTCTCTCTCTCTCTCTCTCTCTCTCTCTCTGATGCATTAGTATTCTTAGGCGCGTATATAGAACTTGAGAAAAAAGTTTGATAAAGGAAGACAATTTTTTTTTTTTTTTTTTTTTTTTGGGGGGGGGGGGGGGGGTATATCGGCGTTTACGATGTCCTCGATGTATACCTTAAAGTGCAGCCTTTCCGTTATCAAGTACCATTATTATGTAGTATGTATACACTTTGCATTTCACGACCTGTTAAAAAGAAAACAACTGAAACAACTTTTTAGAGAATACTTAGAAATGAAACCATATGAGATAATCAAAGACCACTTACAGTACCAAAGGGCAAAAAGGGTGAAATAATGATAGTCTGTACCTGTACTTCGAGAATTCAGCGACCGAACCGGGAGACAAGTAGCCAAAATAATGAACTTTCGAATGAAAAATTTCCGCAGAATTAAGTGCTGTTTACTGTTCCAGAAAAAAGAGGTTCAATAACAATTATTAGATGAATGCGCTATTGATTATAAATGCGCTATTGACTAGACTGTATTGCACACTCATAGGTCTAAGTACAAACTACAAGTCCAGCGGGACCGCTCTCTGTGACCTGATGGTACTGTGTGTGCAGCCGGCATACAGCGATCGTCCCAAGATCGTGGAGCGGGGGTCCTACACCAAGGCGGCGCCCGTCAAGGAGAAGAGAAACTTCGTCAAGGTCAGCGACTCCATCGGCAACAACTACAGTCCGGGGGCACGCAACTTCACCACCTCCTACCTCTACAACACCACCAAAGGAGGTGAGGGCCACTCGGCTTTATCGTGGTGTAATTATTTGTGTGATATGAGTCTGCACACGAACAAAATATCACGGAGAAGGTGAAGGCCACTCGGCTTTATCAGAGTGTAGCTATTTATTTGATTGATACTCAGTAGCTATTTATTTGATTGATACTCTGTAGCTATTTATTTGATTGATACTATGTAGCTATTTATTTGATTGAGACTCTGTAGCTATTTATTTGATCGATGACTCTGCGCACGGACAAAGCATTACGGAGAAGGTGAGGGTGATTGGGCTTTATCATGGTGTAGCTATTTATTTGATCAATACTCTGTAGCTATTTATTTGATCGATGACTCTGCACACGGACAAAGTATTACGGAGAAGGTGAGGGTGATTGGGCTTTATCATGGTGTAGCTATTTATTTGATCAATACTCTGTAGCTATTTATTTGATCGATGACTCTGCACACGGACAAAGTATTACGGAGAAGGGTGGTATTTTCTGTCTTGTTATTGTTCCTTTCCTTCTAAGTCTCATCTGTCTTGCTCGCTCGCCAGCGTTTCGCAGGTACCGCTCATTCCGAACAACCCAAACTCGGATCACCCCGTCGCTGTCTCAGCACAGAAGTCCACAGGGAGCGGTCCCTGTCAGGGCTGAATGAAGCAAAGCACCAGAGGAGACACTGTGTCAGTTGCTGAGTCACTCTTGTATTGTTCATTTCCGCCGGTTCTGATCCCGCATACGCAAGCTACTCCCCCCACTTAGTAAGTCCTTCGCCCGTCTTCCACTCCGATGAAGACAATAATTAATTGCTGGATCACGGAGCTAGCGTGATTAAGCGACCCATTCCTGTCGGTATAGTTTGTTCCTTGTTCATAGAATAATGAAGAAAAAAACCCTGTTGGTTGGATCTGAGTAAAAATTTTCGTGTTTATTTTGTATGATCAGGACAAACAAGCGATGACAGCTTGTGGTCTTTTTGCGTTTGAAAGGGACGAATTACATGATAATTTGTAGTCATTTCCTCTAGTGGTCTTGATGTGCAAGGGTTGCGTCCCTGTATAATCTTGTCGGCCTTAACAGCAAGCAGATCAATTGTGCACACTTTTTTTTGCAGTGTCACACATGCCTGTCTTTATTGGTAGCTTTCAAGGAGAGTGACTGCAGAGGGCAGTTTCTTTCCTCTCCACCTTTTTTCTCTCAATTTTTTCCCCTTTGAACTGTATATAATCGAGTTTCTTTTCTTTCCTGTCTTTTGTCACTATCTTTTTACGTATGACACAGACGTGTACATCAAATTTCATGTGGTTGTAATGTCCCAAACTTTTGGGCAAACACTCAAATGTGTTATATGTCTATTATAAGGTTTCACACACACATTCACACACACCCACACACACACACATGCATATATACATACATATATATATATATATATATATATATATATATATGTGTGTGTGTGTGTGTGTGTGTGTGTGTGTGTGTGTGTGTGTGTGTGTGAAAAATTGCACCACAGAGAGAGTCTTCCGCAGTCTAGGCTGTCACATACGTACAGTTCATTGAAAGGTGGCCAAGCGGATCATACACTCACCTAGGAAATGAGAGAATTCGTGGTCCGTGGTTTGAGGCTGGTATGGCGATGCCTTTGTCTCCCCCTTTTCCACCAGACCTTTAGCGGTGACATGAGCGCCAGTCTGTCGCATGAGACAATAAACCGGAATACAGCATGAGCTAAGCTCTCGTTAAAGAATGTAAGGCAACGAAGAAACTGTCCATGGTAAAATTTTGTCAGTAAACTGACTTTGGCAGGTAAATTTTAAAAAAAAGCAGTTACAGGTTTAAAAAGAAACATAGTTGTTGCTGTATTATGGCTAAGCCCTGTCCCCACAGCCAGCAACTCGAATGTTACTCCTAGAAACGTGCAGTGGTGATAACAGTTATACAGTTGAAGACGTTGGTGCGTAAACGAAACCCTGCCCTGGTACCCGGAACAAAGACGTGCAACATGACTCATGTCACTGTAGACGGTGATAGATCTGGTTACAGGGTAAAAGGGGTGCATTGAGAATGATTCCCTGTTATATGACATTGTCGTAAGCCTTCGGCAGACTGAGCTATGAGTTTAGGTTGATGTGGGTCGTTTGTAGGAAAGCAGATCCTGTTTCACGATATGTGGTCGTCACTTCTCGTCCATAAACTGATGACAGCTTTGAATTCCCACCACTGTCTATAGACCAAGCCCCCCCCCCCTCCCCCCGCTCCACCCCTATTCCCTCCACCCGCTTCTCGTCTCACCTCCTACCTGTCGCCATTTGTTTCTAAGGTCCACTGTTATTGTAGGAATCTATGTTTGTTCAAGACTCTTTAATTTTTCATTGAGCCCCTTGTCTTTTACATCATTATACGTCTGTCCATGACAAAGTGCTTCGGATGTGTTTTGAGCGAATACGCAATAAAAGCGTCATGGCGATCCTTAATGGTCCGTTGCTTCAACTCTCGGCGCACCAGACTATGTCGATTCTGAGCGGAAGATTCACTGTACTACTTTATTCCACGTTGTGGTTCACCGCATTCTATTGTATGCAGAAATGCGCTGCCTTGTACTGACACTTTTTCCCCTTTTCTTTACTTTATTTCTCTCTTTTTGTTGTTGTTGTTTTGTTTTTTTTAGCTCTCCGGTCCATTTTCATTTTCCTTCATCTATCAAGCGCTTTCAGTATTCGAACAGGAGAACATGAGAGAGCTCAGTTGCTCAGAGTTTATTTCGCGTTTGTATTGTCTACCAACAGAACTATCAGCATGGTTGACAGAAAACGGCTGGTTAAAGATGGTGTTCGTTAAGACATATTGTGCGCTTTGTGATATTGATCAACAGGTTGGCTGGACACTGAGTGTAACTGGGGGAATGTACACGATAATCGTGCATTAAATGTGTGTGTGTGTGTGTGTGTGGTGTGTGTGTGTGTGTGTGTGTGGTGCGTGCGTGCGTGCGTGCGTGCGTGCGTGCGTGCGTGGGTGCGTGCGTGTGTGTGTGTGTGTGTGTGTGTGTGTGTGTGGTGCGCGCGCGCGCGTGTGTGTGTGTGTGCGTGCGTGCTTGTGTGTGTGTGTGTGTGTGTGTGTGTGTGTGTGTTGATGGAGTGGGGGGGAGGGGGGACTCTGCCTTATTTACCTAGTTGATCAGGATTTGCTTGTAAGGAGAAAAGACAGTGAGGGGCAAAACAAGGACAGAGGGCAAAGATGGATTTGGGGAGGGGAGGGGTATGCCTGTGGAAGAGGCTCAGATCTCCTTTGTTGTTTTTGTACACCAGAGAAATAGACACACAATTTTGATACATTATCCTGCACCACACTGATACATCTGTGCGCAGGATTTGAAATAGGGGGCTCTGGATGACGTGAGGTATAGAGTTTTGTCCTCTCTGTCCAAGGGTTCTAGGTTCAACGCCTGCGGAACAAAGCCAGGTTTTCTCTTCATGGGTGACTTCTGTGCAATCTACAATCCCTTCCAAGGATTCTGGATGAGATTTTGAACAGTGGTCCCGTTTGTGAATGTATGCATTAAAAAAATAATAATAAACCCCTTGCACTAATACTAAGCCTCCCTCGGAAAGAGTATGGTGTAGGATGAATGGAAAAAAAAACATAACTAAACTGAAACAAACACCTCATCAAAAACAGCAAACTAACAAACATGTACAATGGGGACTTTGTTCAGATATCATCCCCGAAAGCGGAATGCGGTTACTTTTATATTGGGAATTAAAAAAGGGTAACTTACGCAAAAATGATGTCAGTGGTGAACCTTAGAACTCTAACTGAAGAACGAAGAA
>CM065721.1:54018372-54028372 GCA_033310375.1 Conus canariensis
TTGCGCGTTCGTGTTGTTGTTGTTGTTGTTGTTGTTACTGTTGTTGCTGGTGCTGCTGTTGCTAGTCTTATTGTTCTTCTCCGCCTCTGCTCTTTCAACACGCTCCTTGTTCATCTCGGTCTTGTTCTTTCCTCTTGTTCATCTTGTTTTTCATCGGATCTTTCCACCTACGTTTTATATTCTTGATCTTGGTTTTAACTGTTTTGCTTTCTACCTTATGTGTCTTCAAATAAAATAACCTGGGACAAGTGTATGTGATTTTTAATGGTGGATATTTGTAGTAGTGATGGTAGTGGTGGCGGTGATGATGGTGGTGGTGGTAGTGGTGGTGGTGGTCTCCCTCTCTCTCTCTCTCTCTCTCTCTCTCTCTCTCTCTCTCTCTCTCTCTCTCTCAGGCACCACTTTGTTTTTGCTATAGGCAGCGGCCTTGTGCAAGCGCTGCGATTTTGAGTATTCCAAAGTTTCGTCTGCTCACTATGAAACACACGAGCAGGTGCCCTATCGTCTTTAAAACGAAAAAAACAAAAAAAACCGCCTTCAGATATAAGTCTGTATTAACCTGACCCCCATGTGTGGCTTGCACCTGAATAGGTACAAGAGCGTATACGAGCCCTACGCCTACCTGTACGCCAAAGACACGGACCAGGCGGTGCAGAAGTTTATCAGCCGGGACCGGTCCCTGAGGGAGTACACCGTGCAGATCGAGAGGCTGAAGACCATGGCATCCGAGATTGGCTCACTGCCCGTCTTCATCCCCATGCATTTCTTCCTTCTGGACTGCACGCATTTCAACCAGGTGGGCATGTGCTGTGCCTCTGGCAAGACAGTGGCACCTGTTAACACCGACCACCTGGTAATCGTTAAAACGTTGGGTCTTTAAAGGGAAGTGGCCTTTATTGGCATGTACGTACGGGACAGTCAAAGATGATTGAAGTATCAAAGATGAAAGAAGTGTTCAAAAAGTCTTTTGAGCGAGGGAGTGTATATTGGTGGACATATTATGTAGAATAGTCAAAGACAAAAATATGTATAAAAAGTCGTTGGAGGGAGAGAATCCTTATTTGCAGGTTAACATAAGACAGAGGCAATATATGTTGACGAAAATCGTCTCTCAAATATGAGAAGTTTCAATGGCGGGTAAATCTGCCATAGGCAATGGAAACACATCCAGAAAATCATTGTGGGAGAATGTCGTAGTGGCAGGCGAATCTAGTACACACGAATACAAACTTGACAAAAATATTTCTTTGAAGGGTTGTTGGCCGGTAATTGTAGTGTAGTTACCAGCCTTCGTGGTGCAATGGCTATGGTCGGAAACTTGCGGGCTGGGTCTCTTGGGCTTAGTTTCCATCAGAGGAATTTTGATGATTTTTTGTCGACACTGGCCATGTGCTGCCAAAACTTCATGTGCTGTAGGCTCTAATAGGAAGAATGAAGAGTTTCATACACTTAAAGAATACGTCCGGGAGAGTTTTGCTCTAACTGAAATGATCGGCAAGGCAGGTATCTGTAACTCTCCGGCTTGATTAAGGCCGATATGTTATGGATGATAACGTAGAGTACAGTCGTACACTTAGTCACAGACCAGTATATTATCCACAGAATCATTTACATCAACCACATCCTCATCAATAATTATAAAAAAGAGACTCAGATTCTGCGACCTATCATCCTTTGCGTGTGTGTGTGGAGCTCAATTTTGATTTCCTCACTTACGCTGACTGCGAACAGAGGAGTGTTGTTTTATGCTTTTTTGTCGTCTGTTATTTGTCACGTCTCAAGAAAACATTTGTCGAAAATTTGCTTGTCTGTTTCTCTTTGTGCGTTTTGCGTGTTAATTTGTATTTTGCTTGTTTTGAGTAGCGCTACAGTCTGTTTTTATACTCTGTACCCCGATAGTCCTTACCACCGTTTCTACGCGAAGATATCTGTCCAGGACAGGGGAAATCGTGATGGTATTGCTTAAGTGCACTAAGTTGATGGATTATTAGTCAGGCTCAACACACCAAGGTTATCTCTGCACTCATACACGCATATGCACACTCATGCGCCCACCAAACATTCACCTCTCTCTGGGAATGGGATGTCACGCATTCGTTTCTCTCCTAATACGACTGAGCACAAGAAATACAATTTCTGTGCTACTTATAATCAAACATGAAGAATCCAATCACACAAAATGCAATAATCAAACCATAAAAGATCAATACTTCCTAATCCCGGGTTATAATAAAAATGACTTCTTACCTGGCCAGGTTTTCACACACACAATCACGCTTTCATACCACACCACAGTTCTTGAACAAGTCTCTTCAAGTTTTCTTCAGCACTGCTTGATGGTGACGCCCTTGGTTGACTGGCTCCAGGTTTCAGGACTGGGTCTTGGTCGTCTCTGGGATCTCGACGTAGAACTCTTCTTCTTCGTCTCCTTCATCCACCTCTGGGTTCAAATTCAGTTTGTCTGTCTTCACCCACCTCTGGGCTTCAAACTTAGTTTTCTTCTCTTCCAGCTTGTCTTTAACCCTAAGACTTTGCTGTCTCTTCTATCTCCCAGACCACGTTTCTCTCGACCCTAATCTGTCCTGCTCACTCTCCTCTCCTCTCCTCTCTCTCTCCTCTGCCTTCTCTCTCTCTCTCTCGTGGTGTTATTCTTCCACCACATGTTGTTCTCCCTCACTTTATATAGGGAGGGACACAAAGGATTTCCCTTCGGGCCATGCCTTTGTCCATGCTGCTTCTCAAACCCCCTGTTCACAAGTACCCTGAATTCTCCATTCGCTACATTCTTCCACACATCAGCATTTACCCACATCCGTATTAATTGATTAGCAAACAAACACTTGGCACCAGATGGACATCGAAATTTCCCGCCGACTTCGGGGGTCACTTAACACAGTAATTATCCTGGAGAAAAGCTACGACAACAACGTCCACGCGCATTCAACCAGCCTGACAATAGAACCAACACAGTGCCCCACGGCAATACCATCTGAACGAGCCCAAGACTCCTGCTCTTCAACGACTGTTTACAAAAGCGACCTCAGCTGACTGAGTATGTAGCGCGCACCCGATGCTCCGAGGTCCTAGTGATTACGTTCCTCTCCCCTTTCACTATCGGGAAGGTTCGAACTTGGGAGAGTCCTTACTACCTTAGGTGCCATATGTCACCTGACCACTTCGTCCTCCTTGACACAGTTCGACCGTGTGCGGTGGGTAAGGCACACTGGTTAATGGGTATATTACCTATTTTGGTACTAGGTACAACATTCCTCGTCTCTAAGCGCTTAAGGTTTTTTTGCGAAAGGTTTCACGCCCTTGCAGTATCAAAGACCACATTTACTGAGATAGTGCGTTCTTTGAACTATACCCCACAGCTCAAACTACAGGTGATAGAGGCCTTACATGTAAAACTTACTGAGAGTACTTTCTCGGAACTATACCCCGTAGCCCTTATCACAACTAAATCATGGGGACGTAGGGGCTACAGTTACTTAGAAAATGCTTTTCTCATTATTATACTTTTAAATTCTTTAGCACAGCGAACACGCAGGCCTAGGCGTGTTTTGTTATAGCAATTTTGTGGTTTTCGTTTTGCTATATTTCTGTTGTCCTTGCAGTGGACAGGGCCCTGAAAGCTAAAATTAGAGAGACAATACTTACTTAGACCTACACTTCAAATAAATCCACAGTTTCATAATGTGAACGTACTGAATTTGTACTTTCTTAGAACTACACCTATATACCTCAACCATAGCTAGCACAGGGTACCTCAACCATAGCTAGCACAGAGGACCTTATAGTTACACACACTGTGACTGCACTTTCTTAAAGCTGTACCCATTCATTTTCTAACCATTACTAACACACATGGACTCTATAGTATACACTTACTGTACCCCTAAACTCCTTACCATAGTTATCACACAGCGGCTCATAGATCACGCTTTCAGACGTATTGCATTTCATAGAAATACACTTCATAGCCCGTCTGACAAACCTGTTCGCCATTCTCCCTGCAGTGGTTGATCACCAAAGCCCGGGAGCTGGTCAACGTGATGGTGAAGAAGATCATGGACACCTCGGACACATTCAATCGCGGCATCTGCAAACAATACGACGGCATCGTGAAGAAGAGCTCCTACCAGGCCGAGAACACCAAAGAGCTGGTGGACCTCATCGCCTACGTGGAGGACCTCAAAGTGGGCGAACTGCTGGAGTTGAAGGTGAGAGTGAGACTGATCAGGAACTAATCAGTAATAGCAGTGTCCCCTCTTGCGGGTCATCCTGTGATGCACTGATAAAGGTAGCACCCCCCCCCCCCCTGTTGGGTACTGACGCCGGGGTTGGTGGGAGTCGGAATGGGGGTTGGGGGGGGGGTGTCAAAGTAAGGCCACTGAAAGTGCACGGGGTATGGACAGCACCAGCTGGTAGTCCACACACCAAAATGACGGGTTTCAATAATTTTCAGTTTCAGGTGTATGAGGGTACGGTAGAATTTGTCAAAATAATCAACACGGACAAAAAACAGTCTAGTAAGGATGTTCAGGTTTGATTTTAGCAAACAGGAAAAGAACCAAATATACAGCCACAAAAAGCGTCCAGAAAGGCAGTAGCAGAAAAGAACGAAGCCAAAAGTTTTTAACAGCAAGGAAAAGAACAATTTTCAAAGACCAAATGAATTAGAAAGAAACTCATATTAGCAATAAACAGATAAAGTACGCAAAAAACTCTCCCCACCCCTCTATCCTCTCATTTATCCCCACCCCGCACACATACACGCACACACAACATACGGAAAAGCTACAAATGATCCCTGGAGGAACGCTATAGGACTATAGGGCTTTCTGGAACATCTTTCAATCATTCGGTTTTCTTTTTTTGATGGACAACCCACTTTCATCCGGAAGTCAGATGACGATTGAAGTTTACGTCACTCTCACAAGGGCTTTAAAACATTGACTATTGAAGCCTTTGATAGAAAATTAAGGATGTGAATTACACCGAAATTGTCGTCAAAATCCCATAAGGAACCGTTACAATACTCTTAGTCCGCCATGTAGAGTTGGGTTATCCGCTGAAAATTTGAATGACTGAAATACATTGTAGCATGCTTAAGTGTCCCTGAGAATAATTCTGTTATGTATAAATATGTCTAAACGCTCAATTTCAACTGTCAGCAATGTAGCCGCTGGTGACTTTGTCAGGATTTGTATCATCCGTGGTGATTGATGTACTGCGATGCAGGATAAACTGGAGATCGCGGCGGGTAACCTGCTGTTCCTGATGGATTACTCCTACCTGCCCAAAGACAACATCATCATCAACAACAGCACGTTCACCTGGTCTGACCGAATCATCCCCATCGTCACTAATGCGTGAGTACATACGTATCAGAGAGAGAGAGAGAGAGAGAGAGAGAGAGAGAGAGAGAGAGAGAGAGAGAGAGAGAGATGCAGACGGACAAGGGTGCAGGGATATGTGTTTTCAGTTCCACGTGTGTTATTTCCGATACGAAAACATAAGATTTGATACTGTCCGCCATACCTAAAACACAAAATAGAAATGGTAATCACTCAAAATACCTTCCTTTAGTTTGTAAGAAGAAAACAGTACTCATTATTTGTCGTTTTTTTGTTTTGTGTGGATCGCTCTTCCAAACTCTAAGATTTCATTATTGTCTGGTATGTAGTAGAATCCCAGAGCAGGTACGAGTACAACAATCTGTGGATATGTAGGGGGTGCCTATGGAAGCTCTAAGGAGATCCTGCTGCCATGTAGTCTTTAGTGATTTTGTTTTGATCCACGACGAGTTAAGGTTCTGTTCTGATGTTCCGGAAGATTGTCAGTAAGACTATCATGCTGAAGTCGGCATTTGCATTTGTCCGTAGTTCGAGTGGAGTCGTATTGTTTATAGCATGGCGGACAACATTGCCCTCATGGGGGCTGTAAACAAGTTATAATCTGTGTTATGTATGAATAAGATCCCAAGGTGAAAACAAACAAATAAGACGTCTGTTGTTCAACCAACTGCCAGTTCCGGAAACATATGTCCTCTCGCCGGCCGTTTCAATGGTGTCTATCGTCTGCTTCGCAGAATAGGCAAAGCATGCGAAGTACCACTTTTTGGCTATGAAGTACTTTCCAAGTCCATGGTCGGCTGCTAATACAATAGATAAGACAGAACAGCTAGAAGCAAGATAATAACACTATAAACAAAACAGCGAAAGTACATACTAGCGATCAAATATTGAAATATATGCATGTCTTCTTGAGCACAACATTCATATGATTCGCGTCATCAGAACTGAGTCACCATTTTCAGACGACCTCCATGCTCAAAACCAGCTTTTCAATGTTAGTCATATTAATACGCAAAAACATGCAAATCATACTATCTGTATCTGTTTCACTCGTGAGTGAAAAAAGGGTTGCTTGGATGACCAAGATTGTGATTGCAGCGAAAACAAGCTTCAGAAGGAGCACGACATAGCGGTGAACAAGCTGAACGAGTGGCGCCGCCGCATGGAGCAGCAGCTGAAAGAGGCCATGATGAAGGTGAAGGAGTTCGGCTCCAAGCAGAGTATGTCGGAGGCCGACAAGTACCTGTCCGAACTGCAGCAGCTCGCTGACAAGATCGACGACTTCAAACAGGAGGTAGGGGTGGAGTAAGAAAGGGGTGTGTGTGTGTGTGTGTGTGTGTGTGTGTGTGTGTGTGTGTGTGTGTGTGTGTGTGTGTTGTGTTTGTCTCTGTGTGTGTGTGTGTGTGTGTGTGTGTGTGTTTTGTTTGTTTGTGTGTTGTGTTTGTGTGTGTGTGTGTGTGTGTGTGTGTGTGAGTGTGTGTGTGTGTGTGTGTGTGTGTGTGTGTGTGTGTGGTGTAGTTCAGCGGGGGATGGTGTGTGTGTGTGTGTGTGTGTGTGTGTGTGTGAGTTCAGCGAGGGGTGGTGTGTGTGTGTGTGTGTATGTGTGTGTGTGTGTGTGTGTGTGTGTGTGTGTGTGTGGTGTGGTGTAGTTCTGCGAGGGGTGGTGTGTGTGTGTGTGTGGGGGGGGGGGGGTCACGTTGCGATAGTCGTGGTGGTGGTGGTGGTGGTGTGTGTGTGTGCGCGCGCGCGCGTGTGTGTGTATGTATGTGTGTGTGTGTAAATAGGCGAGGTTGTGTAAGGGGAAGGTGGAAAGGAAAAATATAATATTTAAAAGAAGACTTGGACAATGTGATACAGTCCCCTCCTACTCGCTCTCTCAGCTTGTGTGTGTGTGTGTGTGTGCGCACGCGCGGACGCACGTTTGTGTCTGTGTGTGCGTGAAGAGGGGCGGGAAGAGTGGGGTAGAGGCTTTGGGAGTACATGTGTATGTTGTTGCGTCTGTGAGTGCACGTAAAAGTATGTGTGCAACTACAATAGCCACTGCTATTACAACTACTGGTGTTATTGTGATACATACGAGGGCTTGCTGTGGGCAGAAAATGAAAATCAACCGGGAGGAGCAGATGCTAGGCCAGGAAGTGCAGACGGAGTACGAGCAGATCGGCAAACTGCAGGTGGCCATTGAGCCGTACGAGAAGCTGTGGACTACGGCCGTCAAGTTCCACCAGCAGCATGACAAGTGGATGAACGGGCCGCTCCTCGAGGTCAACGCCGAGTTTGTGGAAGACGAGGTAAAGGAGTGGGCTACTTAACTGTCTGAGCCGGTAACAAGAGAATCGAGATCTTGATAAGTACCAATCAGATATAAAAGAATCGCGTGGCGAGACTTGTGTATTTCTATGCACGAATAAAAGAGACGAAAACGGAAGCAGTTAAAAAAAGCAAAGTCTAAATAACCAAGACCCAAATTCATTTTTTCGTGCAAAAAACCACATGCGTGTGTGTTTTCTTTTAATACAAACAAGATATACGTCGTCTTCCAGGGCCGAAGGCTGGAAAAGCAGTTTCATTCTGGTTCTGTATCGCTATAATTGTTTTGTCCATGTACCATGAATAGTACGTCCTCTGATTGGTGGACAGAACGATCTCTTTTTTACACTGTCGGTGTAGTATGCCGAGCAAGAAAGTGGTCAAGCGAATAACACATTCGCAAGGAGGGGAGACAATCTTAGTTCTAGGCTTGAGACTCGCGCGGACTTTTTTTCCCCTCCCCATTTCTACTGAGTCTGTAGCAGAAGTTTGACTGGCAGCAATCTTTCTATTGAGACGGCAAGCTGGGGATACTTGTGTTGCAGGCAATGCAATACAATGCACTACACTACATTACACTACACTACAATTCACTACAATACAATTCAGTACAATCCAATGCAATATCATACCATACAGTACAATGCGATGCACTACACTACACTACACTACACTACACTACACTACACTACACTACACTACACTACACTACACTACACTACACCTACAATATGATTTAATATCAAAGCAGATGTACTCAGGATTAATTTTCACATTCGACGGAACCATCCATAAGGATGTACGGCCTATGCCAAAGTCACATTCTTCACGTTTAGATCAGTCCTTCCTACCTTACACGTGAAAACGTACTATTCGTAACAACTAGCCTATGTGTTTGAAATGTAGTGAATAAGTACCCTTTGCGTACAAAATGACAATCAGTGTTTAATTTGAATAGCTGAAACGATTATTTTTTGCTTGATCGCAAACTACCGATCATGGAAGGAAATCCTAAATGAGGTAGGGTGCACAGAGGGTAACTCTTGTTCCCAAAATGAAATAAACACACGCCCATAACTCCGAGCGAATGCAGCATATGTTTGGAGTTATGGGTGCGTATTTATTTCATTATGCGAGCAAGAGTTGTCCTGCTTGTTTTTTATTTATAGATGGTGGATTTGAAGGGTGTCTGACTGTGTGTCAGGTTCAAAACCTGTGGCGCACGGCCTACAAGCTGACCAAGCTGTTCGCCCACCCGGACTACAAGGGCCCCATGAGGGCCTCAGCCACCATCAAAGCCAAGCTGGAGAAGTTTAAGATCAGCATGCCCATTATCTCCGCCCTCTGCAACCCTGGCATCAAGGACAGACACTGGCAGATGATGAGTGAAAAGGTGCGGATCGGCAATGCAGTTTTGTGATGGGTTCCTGGTTTGTTTTAAAAGGTGGACGCATGGTATGAATGTTATGGAATTAGTGTATAATGTGTTCTCACACTCTTACACACATCACGAGAAAGAGAACAGTGACAAACGCCATTGTACGACTTAGTAGTCCGTCATTACCTGATTTGAAAACGTATATTTTTTATGTGAAGGCTTGATTTAGTGAAGCGGCCATCCTTTCGTGACAGAATCCAAATATTCTTAAAAAGTCTGATCCGTGGACGGGTGATGTCTTGGTCGGAAATATAGACAAAGACAAAAGTGTAACTGAAAGAAGTCTATAAAGGGATGAAGTTCTTTTGTGAAGGTATTAGTGTGCTTTATTTATTTTTTGTTTTATGTTCGTGTGTGGGTTTTTGTTTAATCCATATTTATGGTCGCATACCTTCATGATGAACTAAGGCCTGTATATACATAGAACAACTTATTCAAGTCTAAATTTGACTCTGTCTTTGTCTCTGTCTGTCTATCTGTCTGTCTGCTGTCTATCTGTCTGTCTGTCTGTATATATCTCTCTCTCTTCATCGATCTATTTATCTCTTTTTTTCTGACTGTATGTCTGTTTGTGAGTCTGATGGGCAGGTCTACCTGTCTGTCTGTCTATCTAATTTTCCAGTCAGTTTAACAACAGAAAAGAAAACAGAGCAAACATCAAAAGTACACTAAGAAATCGTTATAATTCTGTTGTCTGTGTTACAAATTTATAGTGTTCTGTACTCGGCATCAGCAATCACTGACAAGGAATTAAAGCCATTTCTCCTTTTTCGTGGTATTCTCCTCGTCTGTTACACGCGTTATATAGTATTAACGATATTAATATGATAATAATAATAATAATAATGATAATAATAATGATGATGATGATAATAATAATAATAATAATGAT
>CM065721.1:54035872-54043372 GCA_033310375.1 Conus canariensis
AGGAAACTAAAGGCGGGATTACGGGAGCGAGGGAGAGGGACAGTCCGTGTGAGTCTGTTTGTCTTTGTGTCTCTGTTTCTCTCTAAATTTTCCCTGTCACTGTCTCAGTCTCTTTGTCTGTGTGTCTGTCTTTTCGTCCGTCTGTCTGTCTGTCTGTCTCAGTCTGTCTGTCTGTCTTTTCGTCCGTCTGTCTGTCTGTCTGTTTGTCTCTCTCTCTCTCTGTCTCTCTCTCCCTCCCCTCCCTCTCTTTCATTTGCGGTGTGAGTGTATGTGCGTTGGGTGTTTTTAATGATTAAAATCCCTGTGGGGAAAAAAGAAAAAAATGCACATCAAAGCACAGACTAAGAGATTGGGAGGGAAGGGGGGATGAGAAGACAGAGGGGTGAGAGAGAAGGCGGAGGGAGAGGCGATGCAGGAGCAGGAGGAGGATAAGGAGGGGGAAGGGAAGGAGGAAGAGGAGGAGGAAGAGAGAGAGAGAGAGAGTGTTTGTTTGTGTGTGTGTATGTGTGTGTGTGTGTGAAGAGAGAGAGAGAGAGAGAGCGTGTGTGTGTGTGTGTGTGTGTGTGTGTGTGTGTGTGTGTGTGTGTGTGTGTGAAGAGAGAGAGAGAGAGAGAGAGAGAGAGAGACTGAAGGACAAACAAACGGGGTCTTGGCAACCATGACGGTGATGTGTCCTCAAGGCCATAGCCTACGGAGGTCTGAACGCCTACCTGGCCAAAAGCAAACGGCAGGTGGAGGAGAGCGTGACGCTGGTGAGAGGCAAGCTGAGCAAGATGTCCCGAATCACCATGGAAGCTCTCATCGTCATCGACGTTCACGGTATGGGATGTCGGTCCGTCTGTTTGTCTGTCTGTCTGTCTAAGGTCTGGGTGTCTGTGTTTGCCTGTGAATTGGTTTGTTAGTTTGGCGTTCATATACTTTCTTTTTATGTCGATATTCATTGTAGTGTGTGTGTGTGGTGTGTGTGTGTGTGTGTGTGTGTGTGTGTGTGTGCGTGCGTGCGTGCGCGCGCGTGTATGTATATGTATGTGTGCGTGTGTGTGTAAAAATTCCTTTCTGATCTGCCCGGCCCTTAAAAGCGACATTGAGCGATTCCTTGCGTCGAATAAACGATGGATTACGAAAAAAGGTGATGGGAGGACTTGGTTGCTCTTTCCCTATCATTTCATTCAGGTGTATAAGGATAAACCTAAACACCCACTAAAGTGAGAGAGCTGATAGGCAAAATGGGGGAGGGAACCAACTTAACACTACACTGATAGCGCCAGAACGACAACATGCTATGATGGTCTACCTAAAGGCTAGTTTCGGGTGAGCACCAGCGGGATTTGACCTCACTACATTTGACTGCAAAGCTAGCGCTTTACGCACTCCGCTTTCATTATTGATCTCTATTTCTTCGTCTTTTTCCTCTTCTTCTAGCGCTCTCTCTCTCTCTCTCTCTCTCTCTCTCTCTCTCCTCTCTCTCTCTCTCTGTGTGTGTGTGTGTGTGTGTGTGTGTGTGTCTCATTGATATGTTTGTATAATGTAATCCTTGTTTCTACGCAGTTTGTGTATAGTGCAAATCTTTGCGCGATATACTAACTTTAGAAATCCTGTCCCTGCTTTTGCTTCTTTTCAATTAAAAATCAGCTTTATCTTCAACACAAACAAGGTTACTGCTTAAAAAAAGGATTTTAGATGGAGAGAAGCTGAATCAAGGACTAGATTGCATAATATTTGTCTGTTACAAGATAGCATGCTAGGCAGAGCTGTGCACAGTATGCGAACTGAGCAGGAACATGGATTACATGTAATATGTATACACATACACTGATATCTGTATTGGTCTTCACGATTCGCCGAGGTTTGTTAAACGTCTGACCAGCCGCCGTGGCGAAGTGGTTAGCGTCGCGGACTCCCGGCTGGGAGGTCGTGGGTTCGAATCCCATCAGAGTCATGTGGGTTTTTCTGCCCCGACCGGCTCCTACCCAGAGTTGAGTTTGCTGCGGACTCAGTTGGGAAGACTGGGACCACACAGTCGAGCTTCATCCACTTAATGGATGCGTTTCTGAGAGTGTTGCTCAAATTTCCTGACCAACACTGCAGGTGCCTGTATCTCTCGGGCCTGGTTGACGCCGGGATATATTATGAAAGGAAGCGTAGAGTACAGCCCTGTCATGTAGTCTCAGATCGAAATGGAAATCCGTAGCATCATCTTTATCATCCTCATTCTCATCGATCAGCATTTAAAAAAAAAAAAAAACATGTCTCAAGTTCTGTGGCCCTTCATGCCCTGCTCTCATGGTGACCTCAGTTTCGATGTCCTCTCCACGTCGTGTGGCCTTGGTTTGGTTCCGTCGGGGTCGCCTGTATCGGCGAGTCCATGGGGGGCTGTCGTTGGACGGACGTGGTGGCGCCCTCCGGAGGGAGAGCTCACTCACGCCGGCTCCGCGACTAAGCAATTATTGTCGTCAGTAGGGGGCTTAGTAGGTGGTGTCCTGCGTATGTCAGATCAGAACAGGCGCCACTGAACACCACCGAAGTGACTCGGCAGCAGTGCAGTGTCTCCTCCGGTGGGTTGCCTCTTGACGACTTGACATTGACTGCTCCCTGTGGATTGCCGGTGCCGGGGCTGCGGCGGGGCCGACCGGGCTGTAGCTGTGGACAGGGTGTCGGAATGAGCGGCGTGGGTGCACTGCCTCTGAGGTGGTGCAGAGGTTGGGACAGCAAAAAAAAAACAAAAACAAAAAAAAAAACGTCTGTACGATTAACGCTCACCTTACCTGGCGTTTACCTGCTGGTACTACCTGTGGTGCTTGCAGCGCGCGACGTGATCGCCACGCTGCACAGCCAGAAGACGCAGACCCCTCACGACTTTTCCTGGATCAGCCAGCTCCGCTACTACTTCGAGCAGGACCGCGTCAACGTGCGCATGATCACCACCTCCGTGGCCTACGCCTATGAGTACCTGGGCAATTCAGGCCGTCTGGTCATCACGCCCCTCACTGACCGCTGTTACCGGTCAGTGTGTGTGTGTGTGTGTGTGTGTGTGTGTGTGTGTGTGTGTGTGTGTGTGTGTGTGTGTGTGAGTGAGTGTGTGTGTGTGTGAGAGAGAGTGTGTGTGTGAGAGAGAGAGTGTGTGTATGTGTGTGTGTGTGTGTGTACGTGCGTGCGTGAATGTGTGCGTGCGTGCGTGCGTGCGTGGGTGCGTGCGTGCGTGCGCGTGTGTGTGTGTGTGTGTGTGTGTGTGTGTGCTGCAGGAATGGGATTTCTTCTTTTTTTCCCAAGCATTTCTTTATTGAACAGATGTGTACATAAACAAACAGTTGAAGTGAAGCAACAAGCAAATGCTTATGAAGTGCTCAGTGACGGAAAATTTAACAACAATAAACACATCGGCGGACTGCATAATCAACATTGATACGTAAGAGAAAGAAAAACGCTAAATATCATAAGGGAAAATTTGTAGAAAATCTTGATTTAGATTGAATGGGATTTCTTATTGGACAGACATACGGTGCAGATGTGCTTTTCTCTTTTTCATCGATATATTTTTTACGTATCTCTTCTTTCTCATATCAGATTGGCAGGTCTTGCTTTATGTCTTTTTTTTCCGATGCCCGATGTCAAAATGTAAAAATGTTTCGCCTTGTAATACCACCCACATTGTTCGCAGCTTAATGTATTAACCTCGCGACAGCTGTGTTATACATGACTTCATTACTTTAACGATTGTTAGCCAGATTGTTGCATGTACTATTATCAAAACTGACAATGCTATTGACTTTTGTGCACTGTATCATGCATGACTGCAGAACTCTAAGAGAGTGATTCAGAATTATGTCGGAGATCTTGCTATATATCACATCATCCACAACTGACCATATTGTTGGTTTTACGTCAATGGCATTATATAATTACTAACAGAACCCTGATGGGCGCTCTCCTGTTGAACTTGGGAGGAGCTCCCGAAGGCCCTGCCGGCACTGGCAAGACAGAAACCTCAAAGGATCTGGCAAAAGCCATGGCCAAACAGGTGAGTGGAACGTGTCTTCGGATTTGGCCCAAAGCTGTGACCAGACATGGACAGTAAACGCATTGTTTCTTTGGATTTCGGATAAAAGTATACCCAAACAGTGAGGTGAATATCTTCTTTAATTTGGGCTAAAGCCATAGCCAAACAAGTGAATTAAATACGTTCGCCAGTTTTCAGTTCATTTTAAAGTAATCTGCAAAAAAACTACTTCACCGCGTAAAGAGCAAGTATCGTATGTTAGGAAAAAATCTGCACAATAATGATTCATCAGGCACTAAACAAAGAAATGTCAACTTTTTCTTTTATGTAGTATGTATTGGTGTAAAATGGGTATGTCAAGGGGAAAAAAACTCAAAACGAAATGAGCTTCTGTTCCTGAATACCTGTTGTAAACGTCAAGTCACTGTATTACGGATCTTGAATGCTCACGCGCACGCACACACAAACTTGCGTGCGCGTACGTGCACACATACGCACACACACACACACACACACACACACACACACACACACACTCACACACACACACACACACACACACACACATGTAATATTATAAACGCGCGTGCGCACATACACACACTCACACATACAATCACACGTGCGAGCGCGCACACACACACACATACACACACACGCGCATGTGCGCCCCCCCCCCTCCACACAAACTTACACTAAAACATACCTAGAGTTAGTTTATTTGTAATGAAAGGAAAGAAGAAAAGGAAGAAGAAGAAGAAGAAGAAGAAGAGAGAGAGAGAGAGAGAGAGAGAGAGAGAGAGAGAGAGAGAGAGAGAGAGAGAGAGATTTTACATAAGCGCACGTGTAGTGGACGAATATGACACAGTCTTGCACAATACCAATAAATCCATCTGTGATCCATGTCCTAATGTGGTCAAGACCCAAACGAAGAGCAAACCACGTGTATTTCAGTGCGTGGTGTTCAACTGTTCCGATGGCCTGGACTACAAAGCCATGGGGAAGTTCTTCAAAGGTCTGGCGCAGTCAGGAGCCTGGGCCTGCTTTGATGAGTTCAACAGAATCGAACTGGAGGTTCGTGGTCTGAAATTGGGGTTTTCGTTCGTGCTTTGTTTGTTGCTCGAAGTACGAAAATTCACAGAAGGGAAACTTCGCCGTTAAACAGAAATGTTTTGATTACTTTTTGTTCCGTGTGTTCTTTCCCATTTTTCTACCTTCCCCACGTCTTTCTGTCTTTCTTCTCTGTTTCTTTCATTCTTTTCTTTGTTGTTTTTTTTGTTTCTTTCTTTTTTTCCGTTCTTGGAAATGCAGTGTAGCCGTTCACCTTTATTTAAACTTTTTTTTTCTTGACTTTTTCACAACAGTATTTCAGCCATTAGGAGATAGGTGAAAACTATAGCTATTATATTTATAGTATGATGAAGCTGTTCAGTTTACATCAATTAGATTAACTTCATTTCTTTTACAGTTCAGATTGGTGAATGCATGGTTCGTTGACTGCCGGACAGGTTGATTGAGCCACTGATTGATGGGTAAATGAATGCTTGCGTTGGTCGATAAATGCATGACGATGAAGACAGTGACAGTTACCCCATCTCCATTCATCACTCCACCCCCACCCCTTACCTCTGTCCCACCTGTGATTTCCAGGTGTTGTCAGTGATCGCCCAGCAGGTGCAGACCATTCAGCGCGCCATCGCGGAGCAGCGGCAGACGTTTGTGTTTGAAGGCACGGAGATCTCCCTGGACCCCACCTGCACCATCTTCATCACCATGAACCCGGGCTACGCGGGTCGAGCTGAGCTACCCGACAATCTGAAGGTAAAGACAGTGAGCGGCATCGGCCAGGTAGGCTGCAGGTTCTTGGTGTGTTCATATTCAGTGCGCGTCTGCAGCGTCAGACTTTTGGGAAACGTTGTCTCACCGTTCTCCTGTGTACATCTCTTTCATTTATCGGGTTTGCGCAGTGGTAAGGCACAAAGTTCGCAGTCAGACATCACAACTGAAGTCCCGCTGGCTTCTAACATAAACAGTTTGCATTGAACGCCGCCCATCTTAATGTGTTATTATTTCTAATGGTCTCATCACAGTCTCAGATCATTCCCCTCCCCCCCCCCTCCCCCCATTTTCACTTTCTTATGGCGATTATACCTGTCTACCACGTGACCTTTGGTAGATGTGGACTTTAAAATGCGCGCACGGAAACGTCCACCAGCAACGACTCGAAATGAAGAAATTGTTGACACCATCCAGTTTGACACAGTCCGTTCCAGAAAAATAAACAACTGTTATTGGGTCATGGTGACTTTGCTAGAACCAGAATAAACGTAGCTTCATGTGAAACTCTTTGAAGACAGGGTCTCGTTCGCTACTTACCGCAGAATTATGTGACAGCGTCGAGGTACTGTCTAACAGGTGTACTGACTGACTTTGCGCGTCTTGTTGTAGACGTCAAGCGACTTCAACGCACACCAGGTTATCGAAATTAGCTGTCAAACCTAAGGGCAAGTGTTCAGGTTAGAACATTTGTTGGATTTGCTTAAAATAGCCCCCTGTGTAAAATGTCCGTCACTAATTACGTCGACTATGTAAAGTATCTCAAACCACGCTCATAGGTGAGGCAATTTACGTTGTTGTTAGAAAGCAAGCGTCATTTTTAAACACAGGCTGGTGCAGGCTAACGTTGAGATCATGTGCACAGCTACTTGACGATGTAAGCTACCCCAAAGTATGCTTCTTTTTAGGTGCTTTAAGTTACTTGGTCATCTGAAATAAGCCTCATTTGGTAAACACGCTTTTCTGAATATGTCCAGTTGTACTTGGGCAGCTGAGAGTAAGCAGGTTGGCATTAATTTATTACTTGCAAATTTTAGAATAATCACACAAGTGTAAACACACACACACACACACACACACACACACACACACACACACACACACACACACACACACGTACACACACACACACGTACACACACACACACACACACACACACACACACACACACACACACACACACACGTACACACACACACGCGCGCGCGCACGCGCGCGCGCTCTGGGAGAGAGAGAGAGAGAGAGAGAGAGAGAGAGAGAGAGGAATCTGTATTCATTGATGAATGATTATTGGACTGATCTTGTTGCCCAGGTGTTGTTCCGCACGGTGGCCATGA
The DNA here is from genome assembly GCA_033310375.1 of Conus canariensis. Classification (NCBI taxonomy): domain Eukaryota; kingdom Metazoa; phylum Mollusca; class Gastropoda; order Neogastropoda; family Conidae; genus Conus; species Conus canariensis. The sequence goes on from CM065721.1 coordinate 54,043,044, forward strand.
TGGTGCCTGACTACGGCATGATCGGGGAGATCTCCCTGTACTCCATGGGTTTCGTGGAGGCTCGTGCGCTGGCCACCAAGATCGTCGCCACCTACAGACTCTGCTCCGAGCAGGTGAGACCTGATGATTGCTGATCACTTAATCAGTCTCTCTGTGTGTTTGCCTTCTTGCAGAAAGGGCAATTGTTAGGTCGGTAGGGCGTCTGGTGTGAAGTTTTATATGGTGTAGGCCTAAGCGTTTGCCGTAGCTGATTAATTGGTTTGTGTTTATTTTGTTTTTGCGGACGTCTTCTGTTTTTCTGACCAGAGTTTGCTTTCAGATTTTTGATT
>CM065721.1:54048372-54063372 GCA_033310375.1 Conus canariensis
GGGCTGCAGTGAGACAAGCCAGGAATATGACGACTTAGTGTTGACCTTGTTCCCTGTGGATTACTGGTGTCGGTGTTGCAATGAGACAAACCAGGAATATGACGACTTGGTGTTGACCTTGTTCCCTGTGGATTACTGGTGTCGGTGTTGCAATGAGACAAACCAGGAATATGACGACTTGGTGTTGACCTTGTTCCCTGTGGATTACTGGTGCCGGGGCTGCAGTGAGATAAGCCAGGAATATGACGACTTGGTATTGACCTTGTTCCCTGTGGTTTACTGGTGCCGGGGCTGCAGTGAGACAAGCCAGGAATATGACGACTTGGTATTGACCTTGTTCCCTGTGGTTTACTGGTGCCGGGGCTGCAGTGAGACAAGCCAGGAAGTGGCAGTGAACATGGACAGGAATGAGCAGCGTGGACTGCGTGCTTCTGAAGCGGTATTGAAGATGAGACAGCCAAATTAATTAAAAAGGCTATTCGCATACGTGTAAATCTAAATCTAAGGCACACATTGCTTCACAAAGCATAAGTGGACACCTGATCCATACCCCACAGATAAGTATTCTGTAGATTTAGCCTCACTTTGAAATACAGCTCATTATTTTTCAGCCCTTAACAACTTCAAAATATGATGCTTCACAAAGCATAAGTGGACACCTGATCCATACCCCACAGATAAGTATTCTGTAGATTTAGCCTCACTTTGAAATACAGCTCATTATTTTTCAGCCCTTAACAACTTCAAAATATGAACGCAATCTGTTTATCAGTCCTTTTATTTCTTTGACTGTAGCGTCATATCTAAGATGCAAATGTACAGCTGTTTCAGTGAAAACAAGGTCTCAACTTTGTTTTCTTTCCATAGCCATGCCTGTGATGTACCTCACCTAGCAGTTGAAAATGGAGTAGAGCCAGGTACAACAAATGGTTCTGTCCAGTATCAAAATGCCGTAGACCCCATACACTGTGTTGTTGGTGTTGTTGTTTTGTATTGCATTATGCCGTGTTGTATTGCATTATGTTGCGATGTTTCGTATTGTGTTGTCATGTCTTGTGTTGACCTATCCTGTCTTGTATTGTCTGTGCAGTATTGTATAACTTCGTCATTTCACATTTCTCTATGTGAAAGAGCGCAGAGCCATAATACACTCGCACCCACAGGTTTTTTTTACCCTTTTCCTGTCTGCTTTTATTTTCTTTACCTATCAACATTGATTTACCTTCAGATTTGTATCAAGAATACCCCCATAGCTTTTACAGAAAAGTTTGATACTGCTCTGGTTTAGCACACTTAGCTTCAACCTAGTCCTTTTCTCCGTATTATTTTAAGTTTCATAGTAAGCCACTCTTTGCCAAACCATTTGTTGGTGTCGGATTGTTCACCGGTATCTATTTCACAGCATTATATATTGAGTTGCTTTCCTTGTTTGTGCCAAACCTCTCAGTCTGATTTTTTCCCAGGTGTGCTGGCCAACACCTTCCGTGAGCACGCGTCCAGTACCTCAGAAGACCGCAAGTGGATCATCTTCGACGGCCCTGTGGACGCCGTGTGGATCGAGAACATGAATACGGTGCTGGACGACAACAAGAAGGTACCTCATTGACTTTAAAAAGATCTTTTTAAAAATTGTAAGTACTGTATCCGCCAAGAATGAACAAACGAATTATAACACAAAGCACAAAAGTGTTTTTTTCTTGTGATTCGTTTGTTCATTTTTGGCGGGTACACAGTACTTAAATTTTTCAAAAGATTTGTTTAGATCTCCGCCTGCAGTCGCCTCACTTCGTAAAAGATCGCTTAATGAGCACTGATCTGACTGTTGACGACTGCAAGGTCTGAGAGAACCGTTTAGGAACTGCAGTGTATGTTAGATTTCAAGTTAACGTTTTATAACAACTATATTCCCATGTTGCTTTTGTTAAAAAATAATAAGCGTAGGTTTTTCACTGAGATGTTAATGAAAGGCAGAATTATGAGATTTTCCCAGAACAACCTGCAAAATGACGTAAGCCTTCATGGAAACCAAACGGACATTTGGCAGAAACATGGTCTATTTTAACAGAAATTGTGTGAGCAGCCAAGATTATTGCTGAGTGCTGTGGTTTTTTTTTTGTTTCATAATGATTGAAATAACGTATGGTTTACTAGTCAATCAAAATCTAGCTGTTACAGTTTTCGTTAGATACACGCATAATTTTGAAAGGAGAGAATTCGCCGCTGGAAGAGTTGTGTTTGTCCTGACTGTGCCCGATGTTTCAGCTGTGCCTGATGAGCGGAGAGATCATCCAAATGAGCAACAAGCAGAACATGATCTTTGAACCACAGGACCTGGAGCAGGCCTCTCCCGCCACTGTCAGCAGGTACAGGCTGCCGTTTGGTGTTGTGTCACTTTCTGGTTGCCGTTTGGTGTTGTGTCACTTTCTGGTTGCCGTTTGGTGTTGTGTCACTTTCTGGTTGCCGTTTGGTGTTGTGTCACTTTCTGGTTGCCGTTTGGTGTTGTGTCACTTTCTGGTTGCCGTTTGGTGTTGTGTCACTTTCTGGTTGCCGTTTGGTGTTGTGTCACTTTCTGGTTGCCGTTTGGTGTTGTGTCACTTTCTGGTTGCCGTTTGGTGTTGTGTCACTTTCTGGTTGCCGTTTGGTGTTGTGTCACTTTCTGGTTGCCGTTTGGTGTTGTGTCACTTTCTGGTTGCCGTTTGGTGTTGTGTCACTTTCTGGTTGCCGTTTGGTGTTGTGTCACTTTCTGGCTGCCGTTTGGTGTTGTGTCACTTTCTGGCTGCCGTTTGGTGTTGTGTCACTTTCTGGTTGCCGTTTGGTGTTGTGTCACTTTCTGGTTGCCGTTTGGTGTTGTGTCACTTTCTGGTTGCCGTTTGGTGTTGTGTCACTTTCTGGCTGCCGTTTGGTGTTGTGTCACTTTCTGGTTGCCGTTTGGTGTTGTGTCACTTTCTGGTTGCCGTTTGGTGTTGTGTCACTTTCTGGTTGCCGTTTGGTGTTGTGTCACTTTCTGGTTGCCGTCTGGTGTTGTGTCACTTTCTGGTTGCCGTTTGGTGTTGTGTCACTTTCTGGTTGCCGTTTGGTGTTGTGTCACTTTCTGGCTGCCGTTTGGTGTTGTGTCACTTTCTGGTTGCCGTTTGGTGTTGTGTCACTTTCTGGTTTGACTGATTTATAGCCCAGCCGACCGCATGGAGCCGCAACAGCGCAAGAAAAAAGTAAATAAGATATGCAGGTCTGTAGGAACAATCTATGACAGTTCATGAAATAGCAACAGCCTGCATTCTTTATCGGGTGTCCAAACAAACTCCAAAGATTTCCTTTCATATTGCTCATCCTCTGTTGGTATTCGCCGTTTATTTTTTTTACGGCAGTTTCTCCCCATTTGCTTCAAAATTTCTCTTTCTTTGTTGTTGTTGCCATTCTTTTTAATTTTGCTGCGTTTGGTCAGTGTATACATGTCAGACAAAAGTAAATACTGAGACAAAAGTAAATACTGAAGCTTGAGAAAAAAAGACAGAGATCTGTATGTACCAACAGCTAATAAACCCATAAGTATTAAAAAAAGAGAGAGAACCCAGACATACGTTAAAACAATAAAGTGTTCTTTTCGCGTATTCATGGAAAGATAAGCATGATAAAACAGGCCTGTAAATGGCCTGGAAACAGAAAGTGGAAAGGAAAACCAAAAACAAGCAGTTCTTCCTGTTTTTTTTTTACATTATGAAGAAGGCGCATGATGGACACAAACAGGAGAAAAATAAGATGCTGCCCGAGCTGGATTCAGTTACGGCCCACAAAAGGATAGTGTAGGCATGCCCGTGCGCATGCGTATGCTTGTCCATACCTCTGCGAGTTGAGTCTGCATATGCCTTTCATCATTTTTACGGTTACACCAAGGTGTTGTGTGTGTGTGTGTGTGTGTGTGTGTGTGTGTGTGTGTGTGTGTGTGTGTGTGTGTGTGTGTGTGTGTGTGTGTGTGTGGTGTGTGTGTGTGTGTGTGTGGTGTGTGTGTGTGTGTGTGTGTGTGTGTGTGTGTGTGTGTGTGTGTGTGTGTGTGTGCAGGTGCGGGATGATTTACATGGACCCTCTGCAGTTGGGATGGGAGCCGCTCGTCACTTCCTGGATGCAGACCAGTCTGCCAGAGTTCCTGACAGCCGACCAACGGAACATGATCAAGGTAAAGTCACAACATCATCACAGAAGCCACAATCGGTTTTTGCTTTGGGCAAATTCATTGGGACCATCGTTGCATAGACTAGCAAAAGTGTCCGACGGGAAGCGCCCATTCACAAGCACAATGCAACTATACCAACAGTAATGGGCGTAGATGGCGGAGTCCTGCTTACGTCTGCTCCCGAAGCCGTACCTCGGGTCAGCAGGAGGATCTTCAGCCTCCTAGGCGGGGTGCTAGCGCCATTAAGCCAACAGGTAAACGCCGCTGCAAGCATCGACCAATCGCGAGAAAGTTTACAGTACTTGGCAAATCGCGTAGCCCGAAAAATATATTAATGTAATGAATAAAACCAGCCGAAACGAAATAAGGAAATGTTCTAAGAAGCGTGTCTGTGACTCGACTTCTCTGCATTTGTAAATCAGCGTTATTTTTGATGCCAACAAGATCGACGTTATTTGTAAGGCCTAGAGGTGAGAAATTAGTTTTGTTCTAATTTTGCAGAGCTCGTAATTGTTCCAGAGCGGCGCAGATAGTAGCTTCCACTGTTATATCCATGATTTTCGTGGAATTTTCTTATTCAGGTAAACGTTAGGGTCATGAAGTCGAATTCTATCTGTTGACAGATCTTTCCTGTCAAAGAAATCGAGAAAGATTTCTTGAACAGCAGTACCTATGTCTGCGTCTTGTTCCACCCACGGCGAAGCAGGACACTGTGACGAAATATGCTCATAGCCCTGGCGTATAATATCTGAAAAATGTTATTACCATTAATCTCTTTTCAGCATTATGACAATTTGACTTAAAACAATATACCAATGGTTAATTTGATACTGAGTGGTTTCAGTGTGTGTGTGTGTGTGTGTGTGTGTGTGTGTGTGTACGTGCGTACGTACGTGCGTGTGTGTGTGCCTGCGTGCGTGTGTGCCTGCATGTGTGTGTGTGTGTGTGTGTGTGTGTGTGTGTGTGTGTGTACGTGTGAACTCGTGCATGCGTGAGTGCGTGCGTGCGTGTGTGTGTGTGTGTGTGTGTGTGTGTGTGTGTGTGTGTGTGTGTGTGTGTGTGTGTGGTATACAACGTGCGTGCGTGTTTTTGTGTGTATGGGAGTGCGTGCGAGCATGTTATATCCTATTCAAGATTCTAGATAAACTTTTAAAAATGTATTGAAAAATTGAGGTAAACTTTCGCAGACGTCTACACGGCGAACAGCACTCTTTGATTCGCTAGCAGCCATTGCAGAGTTGTGGTTGTGTATGCATTGCTTCAGATGCTGTTCGGGTGGATCTTGCCGCCATGTCTGCACTTTGTGGGCAAGTACTGTCAACACATCCTGTCGTGTCACCCCATGCACCTCACAGCCTCCGCCCTCAAGCTGTACGAGTGTCTCCTGGAGGACGTTAAGTACGCAGCAATTAGTTTCTTTTTTTATTTACGTCTGTTGGTCCGTTTGTTTAGTGTGATGACCAGTACGTGTCAGATTATTTTAATCATTAAAGAAATGAATGTGTAGCACTGATTAGGCCAAGATTATTGCATCTCACATTTAGTGTGTGTGTGTGTGTGTGTGTGTGTGTGTGTGTGTGTGTGTGTGTGTGTGTGTTCCTTATTCTCTGATTATTGGTCGACTTTTCTTTCGTACAAAATGATGAAAGCAGTGATATGGTCGCGTCCCTTGTATATGATACTGAGTGAACAATTTGTGTAATTGTTTATATGTATCCATAATTGTTTAGCAGGTTTGTTCCTATGTAATAATGACCACGTGTAAAAAAACTGACATTCTTTCAAAGATTAATTTTTGACGCTTAATGTTTTACCAAGACTTCATGCTTTACAAATGATATAACTGAAAAAACATACACACATATAGATAGATAGATAGATAGATAGATAGATAGATAATTCTAAATAATTATGTCTATACATGCATGTGTGTCTGTTGTTTGTGTTTGAGTGTGTGTGTGCGCACGCGCGCGTGTGTGTGTATGCGTGTGAGCGTCCGAGGGCGCGCGCGCGCGTGTGTATGAGTTCCACATTCCTATACGTTGGTACCCATATGTTTCACACACACCGCCATTCAGCAAGCCTCCACCCTATAGTTTCCAAACCAGAAGATTACCAAAAACCGTGCACACTCTTCGCAGAAAACTGGGCCGTGACGACGACGATGACGACGAGGATTTCATCGAGGAGGAGGAGGAGATCTCGGAGGACGCCCCTGACCCCATGGCCAAGGCTCAGTCCAAGTCGGACAAGGCGATCCAGGAGGAGCAGAGCAACATGATGATCGCCCATTTCTTCTTCGCCATCGTGTGGTCCGTGGGCGCCACGCTGGACGCCCGCTCCCGCATCAAGTTTGACGAGTTCTTCAAGAGCCTGTGCGAGATGGAGGGCAACAACGCCAAGTATCCGAGGTAGGTGTGTGTGTGTGTGTGTGTGTGTGTGTGTGTGTGTGTGTGTGTGTGTGTGTGTGTGTGTGTGTTTCTATTTTGGACAGATTTGGATAGGGGCCGTGGGGGCCGGGAGGACCAAACTGGACCCATGATATAACCCCTTTCATGTTCATGTCCATATCGGCCATCAGTTTTGTCTGTCGTCTATGTATAAATGCAATACTATACACATTGGAGTCACATGAATTTTGTGACTGTTTCTCTTGTCACTGATGTTTTTCTATTCGTGTGGTATCACAACTTTGTGAAAGGACGTTCAGTTTTAGATTTTCCAACCAACCAACATTGAAATGTGAATTTCTTATTTCTTTCAATATGCCCGCATTTTCTCTTTCTCTCGTGTTCTTTGTTTATTTCCCACGCTACTTTACTCAATTCCAGGCCGAAAGACCTGAAGTTCAGCCGCGCGTTGATGATCCCCAAGAAGGGTACCGTGTACGATCACGTGTACATCCAGAAACAGTACGGTTCTTGGAACACCTGGAGTAGCCTGGTGCAGGCCGTCAGCATTGGAGAAAAGGCCCAGGTAAGCTGATCTACTTAGTTAGCAACAGGTTTCACTTCCACATTCACCGGAGGAGATGTGGCAGAGTGAGGAGGAAGCTGGGGGAAGAAGGGGGGTTGGGGGGGGGGGGTGTCAGGAGAATGGGTGTGGGAGACGAGTCAAAAGGTACACTTTATCACGAAATAAAAAAAACACGTCAACGTGGCTGATGAAAATCGCCATATGTGTAGTGGACTCCAGCAGGAATAGAGACCTGACATTACCGTGGGTTTTGTTTTTTTATGTTGTTTATTTTAACCGTGCTCACACTCTGTCCCTCGTTTACTGGATTGTTGTTCTGGTTCAGTTTGTTGAAGGGGTGACTGTGTTGTGTACATTCGAGTGGTCATTCGGGCGTTGTCTGACATGGGAGGCCGTGATGAGTGTGTGGCCGTATAGTTTGTTTCCTCCATGCCAGTGGACAGAAGTTCTGTCTGTCTGTCGATTTTTCAGCCTCTTTCAGGCGTACACACACACACACACACACACACACACACACACACACACACACACACACACACACACACACACACACAGAATGAGAGAGAGAGAGTCTAATTGTCTCTAAGTCTTTACAAATATTGCGCACGCCCCCGATTGTGTGTGTGTGTGTGTGTGTGTGTGTGTGTGTGTGTGTGTGTGTGTGTGTTAGCGCCTGTGTATCTGTTTTAACTTCTGTTGCAAATCTTTTGTGGAAAAATATTCAAAGCTCTCGCAAACGTCTACCATTTCATTCTATAGGCATTAAATTTTTAAAGCCTGAAGACTTGGAACATACGTCTCACCTTTTCAGTTCACTTTGCTCAATAATTTCTACAATACTCACTGCAAATGTTTCAATATTTTGTCATTGCTTCTGTTTTAACAGGAACTTCAGGTAAAACTACTTTTATGTGCTTTTGAGGTATTTGACTTTCTCTGTGGCTACAGCTTGAGTGTGGAAAGACAGATCAGGGCTGTTTGTAGAGTTTGGAAAGAGTCGTCGTATTAGCCGTTGGTGTTAGACATTGTGTCAGTACATTTTCTATCGCTTGCTTGCTTTATGTGTGGTGATACTGACAGGTACATACGGTATTGATTTTTAATTTTTGTCGGATTTGCTTTTGAAGAAAAGGCACAAAACAGACGCTGTTTGTAAATGCTTAAAAACACTTGACTGGTTTTTGTTGTCCATTTTAAGTATACCAATGGGTTTTGGGGCATAATGGAATTCTTACAGTCTCTAGTAAGTGAGTGGTTTTGGAATAAAGGATGACATCATTGGAATATCAATGGGTATATACTAATAAAAACATTAACGTGTCTTCATAACGTACACAAAAACACGAAGCATGGTAACAATGCAAAAAAGAGAAAAGAAATGAAATAAAAGCAGCATACAGAAACCCTTTTGCATTAACATTGTTTTTGTTCGAACACAAAGGCAGAAACTCTGTACCCAAGTATCCGCACTTCATTCATGAAAAAGGTATTTGGATGGTCTTTTCAGTGCTATATATGATAATGTACCCATAGAAACACGAAGGGAAATAGGCTTAAACAATACCAACGGATAGTCTTGAAAGAGTGGCTGTAAAGTAAATCTGAAATGGTGCAAATGGTATTCAGAAAGGAACTAGACATAAAAGGAAATGATCTGGATACAGAAATGGACAGCAGTGTTAGATCAACTTACAGTTTAATGAAAGGTTTGGAGTGAAATTAACAGTAGTTTTACGACGTAACGTGTGGTAAATAAAAAGTTTGCTCAACGGTAAGTTGGAATGGACTATACGTCTGGAAGCTAAACAGCGGTGTTGATGAGCCGCCTTTTTATTAGTGCTTTCATAGGGATGTGTAATTGAGCATTTGAAATTAAACTGAAAGACCTGTAACTATCCGGTAGTATATCCATACACTTAATGTGACCTTGGTAATAAACGTCAACAAGAAGGGACACGATTTATTCATGCTAAAATTATGTTTTCGAAGGCTACTATATGAAATGAGAAGTCATGAGCTACTGAGACACACTAAAGAAAGTAATAGATACAAGCAGATTTAATGAATGAAAACATATATAAGAAAAAACATAGTAAGATGTCAATTCTGTTTGTTCATGTACTTCAAAATGACCTTAGAAAAAAATCGATGTACTAACTTCATAAACTGTGTGCCGCTGTGTATGGTTTTGACTTAGAACAAGCTAGACCACGTGTCTGTACTGCTTTACGTTTTCAACGTTTCGAAATCGTCTCTTTGTGTTTGCTTTAAATTTTGTGTTTATACAATGTACCAATTTCATTTTGCGCGCTTGCCAAAGAGGGAGAGAGAGAGAGAGAGAGAGAGAGAGAGAGAGAGAGAGAGAGAGAGTGTGTGTGTGTGTTTATGAGCTGCCAGGTGATTCAAAGAGAACATGTTTGTGCTTTGTTCTTAAATCTTATATCATAAATGCTTCAAGAGGACAATAATAAATATAACTCAGTCACACATGGTGTGATCAAATTCCTTTTATCCTGAGGCTCTTGCAGGTAAGTTCTTCCTCTGTAGTTAGCCTGCTACATTGTCAATGTGTTTCTGTACGTCCTTGGCTGCCTGTGCCACGTAAAGATTTCTTGGTTTGTTTTTGGAGGATGTTGAACTGTTTTCCTTGGCATGTACTTCTTTATTGCTTCCACGATATGCATGATGATATTTTGTTCCTGATACTCAGAGGAAAATGTTTCCGTCTGTTCCCTTCTCTGTATCTCTCTCTGTCTGTCTGTCGGTCTGTCAGTCTATCTTGTCTGTCTGTCTGTCTGTCTGTCTGTATCTCTCTCACGCTGACGGATGCATGATTGATAATCTTAATTTGAACTTGCCGATTTGAACCGGTTCTGTACAGTAAAGATTTGTAAAGAACTACCAAGGTCTTACGATGAATGTGGAACGTTATGAACAGAAGCATGGGGCCCGAATATGAGATTCTCTGTCGGAGGATGGGGGTGGGGTGTGTGGACTGCCTGGCAGGTGAAAGCTGGGCACCTTCCTGGTAATCCCTGCACGTGCTTACCTGCCCACGTCTGATCATCCTTCGTGTGCAAAATTCAGATTTCCATGTTAATAGCCCTGTAGTCCATGTCGACGCTCGGTGAGTTTTGGGAATAGGAAAATCCTCAACAGGAACCGAAACACTTGGGCGAGAAGTAAAGTATTGCATGGCATGATAGACATTCAGACAGCAGTAACAGCCCTATTGCTTTTGACCAAGGATAATTTCCGTTGTAGAATCCAAGCGAAAAAGTGGTCATGTAGTAATATGGTATGACTATAAAATGATATTACATAAGTATGTAAGGAATACTCACTAATATTATTGGTCATCATCAGTTCATGGTGTTGCATAGATAACTGAAATATGTGTTGTTGGTGGTAAAACATAACGATTCGTATATGGTTTTATGTTCTTGACGCAGAAGTGAAGCATGTAATATCAGAAGAAGAAACATGAAAACTAACGCCATTGTACATGAATTGACACAATTAACGTAGAACCTAAGCATGTGATATGTTCTGAGTAGAAGCATGAAGACTAACACTCGTTGTTTGCTTGTCCCTCAAGGCGACACAGAACAGCGTGTTTACAGGAGAGGTCTCGGTAAGAGTCGGGAAGTCCACCCCGCGAAGGGGACGCTTCCCTTCTGTACCCCCTTTTAGTTCTGGCGAAGCGGGGCACTTGATACAGGATCCTGGTTGTTTAGTTTGGGCTTCTTTTATTTCCCTTTGTTTTGTTTCCAACCCTTGTAGATCCAATATCCGTTTACGCACGACACCTATTTTGTTGAAGTATATGTTTTACCCCTTGTATTCGTAGATGGAATACCCGTTTTATTTACGAATGGTACTTTTTTTTTTTTTTTTTGCATGGGCTGCTTTCATTTCGTTGTTAGATTTGTATACCTACCACACCATCCCTTACCATCCTTTTTGCACGTACTAACCATGTGGCAATATTTGCGAGGATCGATTGTGTGCTTTTAAGAAAAACCTTATGCACGATCTAGCGCGTCTTTTGTGTTTTTCACAATAAATGTAAAATGAAACATATAAGACTTTGCTAGCTTGATATCCATTCTTGTCGGCGACTATAACCGCGTTATGAGTATTGCAATGTTGTGAAAATATGTTGAATGAACGTTTCATTTATTATGGTAACCACGGGTTGCCAGCTGTAACATTTATGTCCAAACGATTTTTTTCCGCCACGTCGTTTAGAAACAAGTATGGACAAAGTAGACAATATAACAATGATAGTAAAACGTTGAATTTGGAGATAGATCTGAGCCACACTGCATCAGGGTTTATTACAAAACCGTAACTGCTAATGCATGGCGAATCAAATCTCGCTTTTTCGTGCATCACCGATTTCAACATGGAAAAGGCACATGCGCTATTCTGATATGAATTGGCTGATTATGTATGCTCATATGCGACCCTCGTTCAGAAATCATAGTTAATTGGCGACATGTTTTCATAACTTCAGACGAAACCAACAATGTGAGAATACGGATCATTAATATATCCAGGAACATATGACGCAGAAAGAGAGCAAACTGAAAATTCTGAGTGAATGTTGCCACAAATACAATTTTCAACGTATCCATTCTGTTCTCGTTTTTTGCCTTATCCTGAATAATCGTTGTTCATGGAAGTGTCCTGCTCGTTCCTTTACATGCACCTATAATAATGAAAGACTTAGATGATGGGACAAAATCATGTTTGAGAAATGAAGACAGTTCATGGCAGTATCTGATGGTGTAAACGAGCTAGAATTGTTGGGTGACAGAACTTGAATAGCAAGACGCAGAGTCAAAGAAACATTTGGATGGTGTTTTGTGAATTTTCAGTCTCTTCCTTAAGTACATTGATGCTTGCACCGCATTGTCATTGACCATTTATTACATCTTCACTTGAATGAAGTTACATTGTCATTTACTCTCAATTACATTTGAACCGAACTGCATTGGCCCTGCTCCACACTACATTGTAATTTGTAAATGTCATTTGCATAACATCACATGGTCATAGGCACCACATTACATTGTAATTTGCAACCACATTGCGCTGTTATCTGCATCATGATGCGTTGTTATTACCACCACAATGCATCGTCATTAGCACGACATCACGTCGTCATGACGCTGTCATTTGTTCCACATTGCTACATCATTTGTGTCACAGTACACCTTCATTTGTATCACATCACGCTGTCATTTGTGGCACATTGCTACATCATTTGTGTCACAGTACACCGTCATTTGTATCACATCACGCTGTCATTTGTGTCACATTGCTACATCATTTGTGTCACAGTACACCGTCATTTGTATCACATCACGCTGTCATTTGTGTCACATTGTTACATCATTTGTGTCACATTGCTACACCATTTGTGTCACAGTATACCGTCATTTGTATCACATCACGCTGTCATTTGTGCCACATTGCTACATCATTTGTGTCACAGTACACCGTCATTTGTATCACATCACGCTGTCATTTGTGCTAGACTATCATGACATTTGCATCACATTATACTGTCATTTGTATTACATTACGTCGTCACTTCCAACACATCAGATAGTCACTCACGCGATAATGCATTGACATTTTGATGACATGACAATGTCATCTGTATTGCAGCATGCTGTCAGTTGTACAGCTTTACCGTCTCATTTGCACTAATCACACTGACATGTACACCGCGTTGCTGTCATTTCGCACCACATTACAGCGTCACTTGCATCAGTATACGTACATATACCACATTGTATTGTCATTTTACCACATGAAACCGTCATTTGTATTCGTTTACACTGACAGTTGCAGCTCATTACTCTGCCTTTTGTGCTACATCATACTGTCATTCGCACATTACACTGTCATTTGCACTACATTGTTCTGTCATGTGCACCACATTACACCCCATTCTCGTTTGCACCACATTAATTGCATCGTCATACGCGCCCCTTTGTACTGTAATTCGCAGCGCATTACAACATCATTTACAGTACATTACATAAAATAAGCTGGCGCCCATTACATTATTATTCACAGCACACTACGTTGTCATTTGTAGCACGGTTCAAGGTCATTTGCTGCACATTACATGCTCATTTATGGAACATTACATCATCATTTACAGTACATCACATCATTTAAAGCACATTTCATCATTTTTTTTTGCAGCACATTACATCATCATTCACGACACATTACATGGCATTCATAGCACATGCCGTCATTATTTCCAGTACATTACATCATCGTTCATAGCACATACCATCATTGTTTGCGGTACATTACATCATCATCATCATTATTTGCGGTACATTACATCATTATTATCAGGACGTTGCATCATAATTCGCAGCACACTACATCATTATTTGCGGCACATCACATCATTATTTGCAGGAGGTTGCATCACAATTCGCAGCACATTACATCATTATTCGCAGCACATTACCTTATTATTTGCAGCACATTACATTATTATTTGCATCACATTACATTATTATTTACGGCATATTACATTATTATTGGCAGCACATCACATTATTATTTGGAGCGCAATACATTATTATATGCAGCACATCACATCATTATTGGCAGCACATTACATAATCATTTACAGCACATTACATCATTATTTGCAGCACATTACATTATTATTTGCAGCACATTACATTATTATTAGCAGCACATTACATTATCATCTGCAGCACATTACACCATTATTTGCAGCACATTACATTATCATTAGCGGCACATCATGACTGGCAGCACATTACATTATTATTCGCAGCACACTACATCACTATTTGCAGCACATTGCATTATCATTTGCGCACATTACGTTATCATTTGCAGGATGTTGCGTCATAATTCGCAGCACATTGCATCATTATTTGCAGCACATTACATTATTCTTTGCGGCACATAACATCATTATTTGCAGGACGTTGCATCATAATTCGCGGCACGTTACATCATTCTTTGCAGCACACTACATTATTCTTTGCGGCACATTACATCATATTTGCAGCACACTGCAGTATTCTTTGCAGCACATTACATTATTATTTGCAGCACACTACATCATAATTCGCGGCACATTACATCATTATTTGCAGGACGTTGCATCGTAATTCGCGGCACATTACATCGTTATTTGCAGGATGTTGCATCACAGTTCGCAGCACATCATTTTTTGCAGCACACTTCATCATTATTCACAGCACATTACATTATTATTTGCAACACATTACATCATCATTCACAACACATTACAGCACCCTTCAGAGCATATTACGTCATTTGCTGCACATTACTTTATTACTTGCAGTGCATCGCCACACCATTTACAGCGCATCACACCACCATTCACAACACATGACATTACCATTTACAACACATCATTATTTGCAGCACATTGCATCATTCTTTGCAGCATGTGACATCATCGTTTAAAGATTATTAGAACATCATTTACGGCACATTACGTCGGATTTTTGTTTTGTCTTGTTTTGATTTGAGTTGGTTTGTTTTTCAACATATTACAATACCGTTTAGTCCTTATCGCTATGTGATTTGCCCCATATTGCATTGTCATTGTTTCACATCGTCATTTCCATCACATTACACCGTTATTTTCGCCACATACGATCTCCTTTGTACCACATTATGCTATCATTGCACCACATTACACTTTCATTTGCATCACGTTACATCGTTTGTCTTTTGCACCACACTGCATTGTTTCTTTGGATGAATTTCAGTGCCATGAAAATTTCGAGGTTTACTGTCTTGGGTCCGGC
>CM065721.1:54065872-54085872 GCA_033310375.1 Conus canariensis
GTATTTCCAACCGCAAACACGAGTGGATAAACTCAATTGCAGCAGATACAGCCCCCCCCCCCCCCCCCCCCCCCCCCCCCCCCCCCCCCCCCCCCATTACTTTCGATGTTGTCTTTGGATCAGGACGAAAGCTACACTGACAAAATATTGACCATTTTTTGTCGGCTTTCCTCCGCAGTTTTACTCTACCATTCGACTTGATAATGGTTGTCATTGCATCAGAGAATACGACGTTCTCCAAGGTGTTCACATTCCTGTGCAGTTGCCTCTACAGCACTGTAACCGCTTCTTTTTTCATCCCACAAATCACTAGTCAAAAGTTCATGAATATTTCTGGCCGTGGGGGTTGTTGGTCACTCTCAATAAAGAAGCTGATGCAAAAAAAAAAAAAAAAAGAAGAAAAATTCGACAAAAGTTTTGACTGTTGCCGACCTTTTTCGCTTCACAATCCTTCATAATGCAGACATACGCCTTTCCGTGAACACTTTCGGCCTAACACTTTGGGATTGTTTTCAACTGCTTAATTCTCCAGCATCGCTTGTACTCTTTCCGTACAGTCGACTGACCCTCGTCCAGCAATTTTGACACCGCAGACAGCAGTGCCCATGATCCTTCAAAGATATAGGCCATAGCCTACTTTTTCTTCTCCAATGAAAAACTGCTTGTGCGCTGCTACCATTTTATATTGACTACGATCAGACAATTTATCAAACCCATCCAACGCTACGTAAAAGACGGAACGCCTAAAGTCAACGTCACGGTCTATAGACGCCAGCAAACTACCACAGCGGAGATATTTGATCAGTGATATTGTGTAGTGGAGACAGCCACTTCGTTAAGGCATCTCCATTTTGGGGAAAAAAAACTTGTGTCCCTTTACCTGTAGATCTATATCTTCCCTGCATGAATAGCATGTAGATAGAACATGAATGAGTGAATAGTCATGTAGATTTTAACACAACCCCCCGATAATCTCTGGTGATGGATGCATACACTTTAAATAGTTTCAGTTTACTATTCATCTGAATTTCATTTACCACTATACTTTTTTTGTTGGTTTGTGATGTAAATATATAGGCGTAGTTGGATTTTCAAGGAAGTCACACCCAAGAGGTCTTCATGTTTAAAAAGACGGCTGTTTTTACCAGTGGAAAAAAAATAATGTGCCAAGTATTTACTGCTACGAATGAAAACCTATGTCATTTAATTTTCATCTTCTTCTGGGCTACAATATTTGAAGCATAATTCAAATTCTTGTCAATGCATTTCGTTGTAACGAATTTGTCAAAAAAAAGTCGTAACAGTAACTTTGACTAGAAGTTATGTAATATACGTAACACAGCCTAGCATGACTTTTTTTTTATCATGATTTCGTTATTTACTCACAATCTAACCATTAAGAATGCTAGAGGTCTAGATAATGTCAAATGTTGAAGCTGAACTGTCTTAATGTCTTCGTAACACCACTAAAGTCATCATCTGCTGCAGTCCTTTGTGATGTGTTTGTGTCGTCATGATTAACATGTTAACTTTCCTTAACAGAAGGACCAGGAGCTGCGCATCATGGTAAGCCGCATAGCCCTGTCGCATGGGTGTTTGTCCTAATCGGGGGTAAACAAATGGAATCACCCGATGACCAGACATTGTCAGAATGATCATGCCTGTAGTTCTGAGGACATGTCCAACTAGTTGCAAGAGCTTGGCTAATAATTTGCTTGACTGCGAACACAGATGGCAGAAATAGGAATAAACAAGGTACAAACGCAATAATAATAATAACCGTTGTTTAAATCTGATGAAACATTTTAGGGTAAGGAATGATTAAAATGGGGTAGGAATGCAGGTTTAATGTTAGATTGATTTTTGGTAATAAAAATGTTTTCATTGACAGCACTTTAGAAAAATAAGAGATCTTACATGAAATTTAAGAATGTTTTACGTCTAAATAACGATTTCTGCGATTATTATATCGAAAAGAAATGGTATGTAAATGAGTTACTTTTGGCAATGCGCTTTTTTAATCGATCTTATTTTTGCTATTTAACTCACTCTTTTTTTATATATATGGACAAATGAGGGAAAAGAAACCAGTTTCGGATGGATCTTGGAAATAAAGTTGGATGACAAATGCGGATCTCGATTTTAGCCATAAAATATATCTTAAAATCTCTAACCGCGAGACAGATTGCATATTATACATTTATATAGGCTACATCCAAAGAAAACAAATGTACAGCAAAAAGACGTTAACAACACAGTTGAAAGCAATGACAGTAACATACAGAAATAACTGTTACTGGGGACGAAAAAGCATACTTTTATCACATTTTCGGTGGAAAGAAATGAGTTTCAGGAAAACCTCAGCTCCTCACAACCCAGAAAACCCTTTTTGGTCGGCCAATTGTCGATAGTTTCAGAATTAAATTCTATGCAAGAATCTGAATCTGCTTTGTAAACAACATAAGTTGAAGAATCATGAAAGAGAATATCAAGTGCATTTACACATTTGAAATGGGGGGGGGGGGGGGGGTGCCCAGTTTTCATTGAGGACACTGTATAAATATAGAGCCTGTTACTGTGTACAAGTTGACATCTTGATGAAACACACACACACACACACACACACGCGCGCGCGCACGCACGCACGCCCCACACACACACACACACACACACACACACACACACACACACACCTACGAATGAAACTGATTTCATTTATGACTGATCAAACTAAGCACATGGAAATTCTACAGTCATTGCCTTCTTTCTTCCTTTTCTTTTTTCTCTTCTTTTAACTGCTTTTGACTTCTTTTGTTTGCATGAATGTTATGTTAAATTCATATTGTTCACCGGGATCATTTAACCACATAAAATTAATGTAGTTTTCCTTGACTGAATTCATTTCCGAACATTCGTAGCTTATTCAAACTCTACTAACTCGGTTGACTTAAATTGTGCAGGTATCTGCTGGTTATAAAACTGCAATATCTAGCTCTGTGTGTGTGTGTGTGTGTGTGTGTGTGTGTGTGTGTGTGTGTGCGCGCGCGCGCGCGCGCGCGCACGCGCGTGCTTGCGTGCATGCGTGTGTGAGCGCGTGCGCCTTACGTGCGTGCGTGTATGTGTGCGTATGTTTGATTTTTCGAAGGCTTTGGAGGTTCTGCATTTTTTTTTTGAAAAGAGTCCAACACCTGATACCCCGAAAACAAGCGGAAATCTACACTGCGCCGAATTCTACCATTTTGTTCACTGACATCCTTTTCAAAACGGCACATTTTATTTTTGTTTAACGGTTTCATTCCAGCTCATTCTACTACCCTTGGTCGTATCCAGTAATCTGTTACGTCCATCACGTTTCTTTCGATAAATCTGAGATAACCTCTGCTTCCATCTGTTAGCCCCTTGGAAGCAATAACTTTGGATCGTGTGATTCTTGATCAATATGATCATTATGCCAAAATTTATGCAATCGTTCACGAGAAAAGATGATAACTACTTCGCCTCATATTTATGTAAGCAGGAAATCATGTTTATCATTATATGCCTGAGCGCGTTTTGTTAAGAAGTACACTTCCTATGCAAAAACATATAGTAATGATATAGGGTGCTCAGTAGTATTGATTATATTGTGAGAAGTCCATAGCTTGAAATTTTGCGCATACAGAAATAATGTGATATGGAACAAACAAGCAGAAAAATACCTAATGAAAATACTATGTAGAATACTGAAAAGGCTGCCACCTATGGGTAATTATTTTTACCCCTGAATTAATCAGTATGATTCTGTCATTATGGTGGATCAGCTGAAAGAAATTCGCGTTATAACAGTAATGAGCAATATGACAGAACTAATGCCTCGTCATCTTGATTGATTTCTTTATGTGAATTCTCATCACAGTTCAAAACTAACTCACGTAACCCCTTATGATATAATTGTATAACATTGTGTACCTTTTTATGTAATATCACAAGATTGTGAACGCAGTCTACACGCAAGTTCCTTCACCATCTGTATTGATGTTGCCCGTGAACAGATCAACGCTCTCATCATCAACACGGCGGAGACAGTTCGTCAGCGGTTCTTCCTGGAGCGCTTCCTGAGCCTGGACAAGCCGTTGCTGTTCGTGGGGCCCACAGGCACGGGCAAGAGCGCCATCACCAATAACTACCTGCTGGAGCTGCCCAGAGACAAGTACATCATCAACAACATCAACTTCTCCGCCCAGACCTCCGCCAACCAGACGCAAGACATAATCTTTTCCAAGCTGGACAGGTGAATTGTTGTCGGCATTTGGAAGTCTTGGTGGCACTCAACATTTTTTGTAATGATTAGTTTTATCTTAGTTTCAATTATGAACGGATGTTGTAATCATTTCTGAGATGTCTTATATAAATACATCAACCTCTTGATGGCAGTGCTGCATTATTTAAATGAAGGTCAGTGTTGGATGCACTCCTCCCTTCACTTGATAAGTAAGATTTTCGAAGAGTTTTTTGTCAGATATATTATACCTATGGGTGCTAACTTTGGAAGGCTCTTCTTCTTCTGCCTTCACTCACACCAAATCCCTATTCACTATTTTACACAAGTGGGCCCCTGCGTGTATGATAAGTTATTATCTACCATTTAGACCACCACATTTCGTGTTCAGGGGCAAGGTTTCTTATTGATAGCGATGCTGTTTTCTCACTGATGCTATACTGTGTCATGCACTGTGTACACATACCTTTATACAGGCGAGGCAAGTCGGTGTACGGGCCAGCGCCAGGCGTGAAGCTGTGCATCTTTGTGGACGACCTCAACATGCCGGCCAAGGAGAAGTATGGCGCTCAGCCGCCCATCGAAATCCTCCGCCAGTGGATCGACCACAACTTCTGGTATGACCGGTGAGTGTCAGGGCCCAGTGTCACGTCCACATCCTCCACAGATGATATTGCAGATAAGGATAACCACCACAGGGCAGCGGGGGAAGGGAGCCTAATTCACTCGGCACTACTATAATGACATCGACAATGCGTTGACATCGGCAGTGTAAAATGTCATTCTTATGCTGAATGCCAGCGGTCAGGTCATTAGAAAATAATTTTTTTTTCACGTGCTGTAATCATTTTCACAAGAAAAGTCCAGTTCCACGTTATCATTATCATCTTCAGATAATGATACTGTCTTCTTGTGAAAATAGTGATTGTCTCGGTTTTTTCGATGTAATTAGAAATAGAAAAAGAAAAAGATGAACTCGAAGGTGCTATTCTCACCATGAATATATGAGATGGCCTTTTGAAAATAGGAATATCCCCTAGTTTTGTTTGTTTGTTTTTGTTTTTTTTAAATACGGATGGTGCTTGCTCTTCATCATCGTCATCGTCGTCATCATCGTCGCATGCGTGTAGGTCGACAGGGCGATACGGACCATTCGACAGCCTAGGTTCTGCACAGTCCTCTGTGCTCAGTCACGTACCCCGAGGCAAAGATGGTGTGGCAGTCCAGTCTATGGCGTTGCTCGTCCAGGACTACGTGGGGTCACTTTTAGGACGTCCAGCCTGTCATTGTTGATAACGACGTGCGAAGGCTTGTGTCAGTAGAGTGCTGTCATTACGGTACTGTCTTGTGCCTAGACTAGGCTCTAAGACGCATCTTTGATATACTGCTTCTGACAAGCTTTTGAAACGACGAACTGACGCGAAGTGCATTATCGTATTTGTATTTTGCTTTTCGTTGTCATGCTTGTCATTTTGTGTGCATTCAGAATGTGAATTTTCTAATGAAAGGTTTCCTGTTTCATCAGACGTTAGCCATTCTGTTATTGGGAGGGATGTCGTAAAGCAGTGGACAATTAATTAGTACGTTAGTAAGTTTTTTTTTAACGGTTGTTCCATATAAAATAATTATATCCACGACCAGTTGGTCGGACATGTACCAGCCACAGACCGGGTGCAGTCGTGTACAACATGCACGAAAGGAGGATGCTTCCTCAATCTGGCATATGTGGTAAAGAAAATATTCATTTTCAGAGTCTGATGAATAATAGAAATGATAGCTGGCAATAACTGTGAACAAGAGTCTCACGAAAATTCTCATGATGACGCATGGAACAAAGAGAAAATCGTTGTCTAATTCTTTATCGCGGCATTTCAATGGAGAATGAAGGAACGCTAATAATATTCCGTCTACTATGCTGGTAGAGGCTTTTCATTTTTATATATTCATACCTTGCCGAACTGCGACATAGACTACAAGTTTTAGCATGCCTTTCTGGTCTTCTGTCTGCATTTACATATGCACAGATTATAAATTAGGGTCCGAAGTATCATTTCATCATCTTCCATCCCTTCTTTTCCCTGTATGTTTCTGTAATCATTTACTATATTAGTTCCCACGTCTTTACGAGAGTAACATTTCAATTGGTCAGTATTCTTACTGATGCATATTTAATTCTTCCAGGATTAAACTAAAACCAAAAGAAACAAACAGAGCCTTATTTATCATTCTTTTTTTGTCATGGAATAATCTTTATTTGCGACGCTTTCTCTCTTCTGTGTTCGTCCCGGATAGAAAAGACCCACCATTCTGTACATGAAAGACGTGCTAATGTTGTTAGTGTTTTCCATGAAAATAATCTTTGTTTGCGACGCTTTGTCTCTTCGGTGTTGCCCCGGACAGAAAAGACACCAGCATCCTGTACCTGAAGGACGTATTGATGGTGAGCGCCATGGGACCCCCTGGAGGGGGACGAAACATGGTCACCCCACGCTTCCTGCGTCACCTCAACGTCATCAGTATCGAGACCTTTGACGAAGACACCATGAAGAACATCTTTGCCCCTATCCTGGACTGGCACTTCGGCTTCTATGAAACGGTTCAGCGACGATTCTCCAGGGTAAGCGGAATGGGAGAGGTGGGGTGTAGACGAAGGAGAATCATGAAGAGGAAGATAGAAATGGTGAGAAAGAGAGGGGAGGGAGTTAAGGCAGGAAGTAGGAAGGACAGGACGAGAGGGAGTGAGAGAGAGAAAGGGAGAGAGACAGACAGACAGACAGACAAAGAGACAGACAGACAGACAGAGAGAGAGAGAGAGAGAGAGAGAGGAGAGAAAGAGGGCGTGGGTGGGAGAAGCGGTGCATTCATGTACCACAACCTTGCCTCATTAGAACCTAGGTTTCAGCCTCGCTCATGTCGACTTTATCATCATCATGAGTACAATTTATAGACTTGTTAAGACGATTGTTTTAATCGTATAAGTATAGATGCGCTGGGGAAATATTGGAAAAGAAGAAAATAAAGACTTAAGTGTGTTAAAGCTATATATATTAATAACAAAAAAGAAGAAGACAATCTCCCGCTCAAGGGTTTACGAGTTTTTATATTTATTCAAAATAAGCAAGAATACCTGAACAAAACAGCTTGTTAATGGCTAAACCTCTTCATGTTTACCTTGTTAACCAGCCTTGGGGCTGTCTTGTTTTTCAGCTGATATTGACGGCTACACTGGAAGTTTACCAAGAGGCCATCTCAAACTTCCTGCCAACCCCTTCCAAGTCACACTACCTCTTCAACCTGCGTGACTTCGCCCGTGTCGTGCAGGTGGGTCTTACTGATGTCACATACCAACAATTGTGACAGCCTATCACGTCTTTAGACGTCTAACCACTGTCACATTTTGATCAGTGTAAAAACGTATTTTGACCGTACAATCCCACATAAAACTGTTCAGTATATAGTCTGTGTATACGTGTGTGTGTGTGTGTGGTGCGTGCGTGCGTGCGTGCGTGCGTGCGTGCGTGCGTGTGTGTGTGTGTGTGTGCGCGCGCGCGCTCATCGGTAAGAACAATAACTGATTGTTTTGTTTTGACAAGCGGTTTGAGCAGAACATGTGGATAAGCTAGCTAGATATGGTAATAGTAGTGGTCTTTATTGTCGTGACAGTGTTGATTTTTTATTGTGAATTTCCATTCGTGATCTTTGAATTTATATTCGCTAATCCTGCTTGTTCGGAGCCATGTTCGGAGCCATATGAGATTGATTTTGCGTTTAGTTAATGCTCAAAGCACTCACTTGTAGACCACATTGTATTGAATGCTTATAACAAAAATATATTGTTGTGGTGTCCTATTGTATTCTGCCGATTAAATCATAGGGTCATGGTGTATCTTACCGCTGAAGTAATATTGTTTTGGTGTCTTAGGGTATCTTGCTGCTGAAGCCATATTGTTTTGGTATCTTAGGGTATCTGCTACTGAAGCCATATTGTTTTGGTATCTTAGGGTATCTTGCTACTGAAGCCATATTGTGTTGGTATCTTAAGGTATCTTGCTGCTGAAGCCATATTGTTTTGGTGTCTAAGGGCATCTTGCTGCTGAAGCCATAATGTTTTGGTGTCTTCGGTTATCTTGCTACTGAAGCCATATTGGTTTGGTATCTTAGGGTATCTTGCTGCTGAAGCGATATTGGTTTGGTGTCTTATAATATCTTGTTGCTGAAGCCATATTGTTTTGGTATCTTAAGGTATCTTGCTGCTGAAGCCATATTGTTTTGGTATCTTAAGATATCTTGCTGCTGAAGCCATATTGGTTTGGTATCTTAGGGTATCTTGCTGCTGAAGCCACATTGGTTTGGTATCTTAGGGTATCTTGCTACTGAAGCCATATTGTTTTGGTGTCTAAGGGCATCTTGCTGCTGAAGCCATAATGTTGTGTTTGGTTTGTTGACCATTTGGTATCTTGTCTTGCTGCTGAAGCCATATTGTTTTGGTGTCTAAGGGCATCTTGCTGCTGAAGCCATAATGTTTTGGTGTCTTCGGGTATCTTGCTGTTGAAGCCAAAGCGTTTTTGATGTATCCGGATATTTTGCTGCTGAAGCCCTGTTGTTTTGGTGTCTTAGATTATCATGCTGTTGAAGCCCTGTTGTTTTGGTGTGTTAGATTATCTTGCTATTGAAGCCATATTGTTTTTGATATCTTCGGGTATTTTACTGCTGAAGCCATATTGTTTTGGTGTCTTCGGGTGTCTTGAGTTTAAAACCAAACTGTTTTGGTGTCTTCGGTATCATGCTGTTGAAGCCATATTGTTTTGGTGTCTTAGGCCATCTTGCTGTTGAAGCCGCATTGTTTTAATGTCTGAGGGTATCGGCCGCTAAAGCCATAATGTTGGGTATTATAGGGTGTGTTGTTTATAAAGTCATGATGTTTGGGTGTTATAGAGTGCGTTGTTTCTGAGGCCATAATGTTTGGGTGTCACAGGGTATATTGTTTCTGTAGCGATGTGGTTTGTGTGACCCTGGGTGTCTTGCTGCTGAATTCATAGTGTTTGTGTGTCTCAGGGTATCTTGCTGCGAAGCCATAGTGTTTGTGTGTCCCAGGGTGTCTTGCTGCGAAGCCATAGTGTTTGTGTGTCCCAGGGTGTCTTGCTGCGAAGCCATAGTGTTTGTGTGTCCCGGGGTGTCTTGCTGCTGACACCAGTGTTTGTGTGTCTCAGGGTGTCTTGCTGCTGACGCCAGTGTTTGTGTGTCTCAGGGTGTCTTGCTGCTGACGCCAGTGTTTGTGTGTCTCAGGTTGTCTTGCTGCTGACGCCAGTGTTTGTGTGTCTCAGGTTGTCTTGCTGCTGACGCCAGTGTTTGTCTCAGGTTGTCTTGCTGCTGACGCCAGTGTTTGTGTGTCTCAGGGTATCTTGCTGCTGAAGCCGAAAGTGGTGCCCCAGGGAGTGGAGGGCGCACAGAAGGTGTGCCGTCTGTGGATTCACGAGGTGTACCGGGTCTTCTACGACCGTCTGGTGGATGATGATGACAGGGGGGCTTTCTTCAAGATCGTTAAGGTCTGCCTGTGTGAGGCGAAGAGAGGAGAGAGAGAGAGAGAGAGAGAGAGAGAGAGGAGTGGGGGCTCCCTTCAAGGAGAAGCTGACCGCTTCTGTCTTTCTTTCTGTTGCTTTTTGGTGAACACTCAGCATTCTACTGTAATGTATATTTCGTCTGCCCGCACGGACACTGTCAAAAAGACACGCACTTTAAGAAAAGCTGAACACTCTTCGTATTCATTAGTAACGTTTGAGAAAAGCTGAAAATTCTTCATATATTTTTTTTTACTTTATCTATTTGTTTTTATTAGTTTGTTAAGTCACCATGAGAAAAGCTGAATACTCGTATATTATATATATTATATATTATTATATATATATATATATATATATATATATATATATATATATATATTGTGTGTGTGTGTGTGTGTGTGTGTGTGTTGTTTGTGTATGCTATATATATATATATATATATATATATATATATATATATATATTTCTTTTTTTTTAATGTATAATTAGTCGCGTTTAAGAAAAGCATGTCTCTCTTCATTATCAATTCATTCATTTGTTTATATAAATCGTGTTTTATAAAAAGCTAATCAGTCTTCTGCTTCATTCATTTATTTATCTGTTTATTTGTACTGTGTGCTGTGCTGTTGAATCCCGCTGCATTCCTTCATATTGCACATTTTGCGCACTGCCTGTGTGTCCCAACAGGCTCGAGTGGAGACTCACTTCAAGGAAAAGTTGAACAATCTCTTCAGTCACATCGTGGATCCCAACCAGCTGGTCTGTGATGACGACATCCGATGCCTCATCTTTGGCGACTACATGGCCAAGGGGGAGGACAGGCTGTATGATGAGATTCAGGATCTGGATGAGCTTAGGGAGGTCTGAAGCTGTTTTTGTTGTAATAAAATAACGATGATGATGGTGATGGTGATGATGATGATGACGATGATGATGGTGATAACGATAATAACAATAACAGCAACAACAACAATAATAACAAAAATAATCATCATCATCATTATAGTAATGATGATGATGATGATGAGAATATAGAAATAATAACGATAATGATACTACCGCTACTACAGCTAGGCATTGCACACATTTATATGACTGATGTTAGAGGTATTTCAGACTGTGAAGCAAAACATTAAAGATTACAACGCCAGGACTACATGACTGATGGTGATGGTGTTTCAGACTGTAGAGCATTACCTTAAGACTACAACGTCAGGAATACATGACTGATGGTGATGGTGTTTCAGACTGCAGAGCATTACCTTGAAGACTACAACGCCAGGACTACATGACTGATGGTGATGGTGTTTCAGACTGTAAGCTACCTTTAAGATACAACGTCAGAATACTGACTGGGAGTGTTCAGATGTAGGATACTGAACTACAACGTCAGGGTTATGTGACTAACGTTGATCGTGTTCAGACTGTGGAGCATTATTCTGAAGTCCACAACGTCAGGTGTACTTGACATCAGTCAGTGGTGTTTCAGATTGTAGAGCATTATTCTGAAGACTACGCCGTCATGGATACCTGACTAATGTAGATGGTGTTTGAGACTGCAGAACATTACTTTGAATACCACGACGTCAGAGATACGTGACTGATGTTTGTGTTTCAGACTGTAGAGCATTACCTTGAAGATTACAACGTCATATCCAAGGCACGGATGGATCTCGTGATGTTCCGCTTTGCCATCGAGCACATTTCTCGCATCAGCCGTGTGCTGAAGCAGCCCAACGGCCACTGTCTGCTCGTTGGTCAGTCTCAGATGTTGTGTTCTATTTTTCTCCTTTTTGGTTGGTTGGTTGATTGCAGTGGTAGTTGCAGTAGCAGCAGCAATGGCATTGCAACAACAGCAGCAACAGTGGTGGTTGTGATAGCGGTGGTTGTAGTAGTGGCTGTAGCAGCAGCAGCAGTAGGAATAGTAATTGCAGTAGCAGCAGCAAAAGCAACGCAGCAGCAGCAGTAATAGTAGCACTATTAGAAGTAGTAGCAACCGCAAAGAAGTAGAAGTAAGGATAGTTGTAGCAGTTGTACTTCAGTATCAGCACTTTGACGTAGGTATATGCAATAGCAACTCAATAGTAGCAAGGGCAGAAGCAGCAATAGCAGTAGCAGCAACAGCGAAGCAGTTGTAGTACGTTAGGAATAGCAGTTGTTGTTTAGAAGCAGCAGTATGGTGTTTGTATATGGAAACATTACTGTTAATCCGCATTTATGTTTTTTTGGTAGCAGTAGTGGGGTATATGTGTATGGAAGACTACAACTTTTTATGTCAGTGTAATGGTGTGTCATACGTGTTTTTTTTTAGCATGAACAGGTTCAAAACTATGTGTTGAATCAACTGACGGTTCCGTCAATTGACCAAACAAATCCTAAAGACCGTCCACTTACCCAGTGAAAGTTTTACGTTCCGGACGTGAAGGACTTGGCTGGTTACAGCGCCTCTACCATGCTGTCACTGACAGAGGACAGTGAGCCATGCGGATCCCCGGCGACCTACATGTTCGTTATTGCATCTTGACGATGAAAATAAAGATGGAGAAGAAGACGACAACGAAGAAGAAGAAGAAGAAGAAGAAGAAGAAGAAGAAAGAAGAAGAAAAGAAGAAAAGAAGAAGAAGAAGAAGAAGAAGAAGAAGAAGAAGAAGAAGGCAGCAGCAGCAGCAGGAGCAGCAGCAGCAAATGATGATGATGATGTTGATGATGATGATATGATCTTCCACCTAATTGTTCTCCCCCAACATCACCTCCCTCTGTCTCGTCCTTCGTCCATTTTCCAGGCATTTACCCATCTTTACTCAATATTCTGTTCATACCTTAGGCAAAGGATGAACCAAAATTTACGATTATATCACATTCGCATCTGAGATCTATGAACAGGTTGGACTTCCTTTTCTTTTGTGGCGAGGGCCAGTGAATTTATGCGTTAGGGTGGCGGAGGGGTCGGCAAGGGGGAAGGGGTGAGGTGTGTGCATAGTGAGTCCGTATCTGCTACTACTATTGTTATATTCAGGTTTAAACGTCCACACTCACCAGGGTGATGTGGCACACACGGACAATCATCATCATCATCATCACAAACATCTCTCTCTCACTCTCTCTTTTTCTCTCTCTCCTTTTTCTTTCTCTGTCTATCACACACACTCTCTCGCTGTCTATGTCTATGTCTCTGTCTGTCGGTCGGTCGGTCTGGTCTGTTGTTTTGTCTGTCTGTCTGTCTGTCTGTCTGTCTGTCTTCTGTCTCTTCCTCTCTCTCTCTCTCTCTCTCTCTCCTCTCTCTCTCTCTCAACGACTCGTGGGTCACCTCCTATCTCTCCTATCCTTTCACACTCCCTCACCGGCAAGTCGGTGGTGCGTTATGGCTAAAGACGAACAGAAAGAGACTCAAAGCGAGGGAAGCAGTGAAGACGGTTATGGACTGGGTGAAGCCGGGATGAAATGCTAGCAATTTATAGGCAAGTCCTCTGGCCTCGTTTCAAGGTACCTGTCAGACTGCCCGCAAGTGTCCCCTTCCTCTGTCCACAGGAATAGGCGGAAGCGGGCGGCAGAGCACCACGCGGCTCGCCGCCTTCATATCCGACTTCCAGCTGTTCCAGATCGAAATCACCAAGAACTACACCACCACCGAGTGGCGCGACGATCTGCGCCGCATGATGCGCAAAGCCGGCGACGAGGGCGTGTCCACCGTCTTCCTGTTTGGAGACCATCAGATCAAGGTAGTGTGATGCCCCCCCCCTCCTCTCTCTCTCTCTTCTCTCTCTCTCTCTCTCTGTGTGTGTGTGTGTGTGTGTGTGTGTGTGTGTGTGTGTGTGTGTGTGTGAGAGAGAGAGATTAGAAACGTTTAAACTATGTCACAGGTCTTTTTATGAAGCTGAATTAATTTTTGTGTTATGTGTTTTGTTTCTTGATGAAGGGGTGGGGCGATTTTTTTTTGTTTTATAAGAAACAAAAATCTTTGTTGTTTTGGACACCTGTTTTGGCACGAACATGTAGAACTGAATTTCCTTTCTTAAAGCAAAACCCACTGCTGCTGTGGTTTTGTTGCCTGGCGTTGCGTTATGATATACTTCATTCTACTTTACTGCGTTGTTTATGTATTGAAATCACTTGCATTCCAGTTGTAAGTTTGTTTTTTTAAAAACAAAGAAACAGGTTGGAGTCATTTCCTTCAAGACCACAAAGAAGGCAAAACGGCATCGGACACTTAAATACCTGAACAATAAAGCTTAGGCCTAAGCAATTACTTTAATGGATCTTGCTCGCAGAATAGTCCACCCCTCTTCCTCCCTGGATTTTTCGTGATTGACTGATTTATGTGGTATTTCGGAACGGACAATGAACCATCGCATTTTCTCTTATACAGTGGTAGCTTAGCGGTGTGAAACAGGACCTGTGGCAACAAAAAGGGTAGTCTTACCGAAAATCCGGTCATGTGTATCTCCTTGCAAGATAGGAACATTCCATTACACAGAACTAAAATATTATTGTGCCGTCCGTGTACGTTCCCCTGTCATCAAAGATTTTGACTTCCTTGTCATGAAAAAATAATGTCATGGAGATAGATTCTAAAAATCAATGTCTCTTAGCCTTAAGGTCTTAATGAATTTGTTACCAGACTGACGTACGTAAACGGACGTGAGGGAGGTCATCTATAAATGTCACAAAGTGATGTGTGGTTGTTGTCGATGATATTGCTGTCGTTGATGTTGCTCATGAATGTGACGATATTTTGTCCAGGACGAATCGTTTCTGGAAGACGTGAACATGATTCTCAACACAGGAGACATTCCCAATCTGTATGAAAAAGAGGAGAGACTGGAAATCATTGAAAAAGTAAGAAGTGGTTTTCTGTATTTTTGTGGGAAAAAGAACTACTATTGAAAACATGATATTTGTCATCTTTTTCACTTCTGTTTCCCCTTGTTCATCTCCTTTTTCTTTTTCTCGTACTTCTGCTTATTCTTGTTTTTGCTCTTCTGTTACTTCTACTTGTTCCTCTTCTTCTTCTTCTCTTCACTATCACGTTCTTCTCATTGTACTTCAGCTTCCATATCACCACCACCACCACCACCACCACCCCCATCCTCCTCCTCCTCCTCCTCCTCATTATCATCATCATCATAATTATCACAATCATCATCAGCATCATCATCATCATCATCATCATCACCATTTCTCCTACCCATCCACCTCCTTCTTATCGTTATTGTTATCATTATATCGCTATAACTATTTGGTATTCCCGCGTTTCAGATGCAGCAGATCTGCCAGCTGGAGAACGCTCAGATCGAGTTCACTCCGCTCAACATGTACAACAAGTTCATCGAACGCATCCGTCGTAATCTGCACGTGGTGCTGGCCTTCAGTCCCATCGGGGACGCCTTCCGCAACCGTCTGCGAATGTTCCCCTCCCTCATCAACTGTTGCACCATCGACTGGTTCAAGGTGGGCGGTCTGGATGCTTCCTTGTCCATGTTGTACAAGGTTAAAGTCGCTGTGGGTCACACGCTACAATTAGCATTTTGCACTAAACAATTATAATCCATGTACGCGTTTTGAGGCCTGCCATAAATTTGAGCCAGCATTTAATGTTAAACTGATAATTGATCAACTCCCAACCAGTCATTTCCCTTATTTTAGGAATTTTCACTGATGAAATCACAATCTTCAGATACATGCCCTTCCCCATATTTGACACACATTTCAGGCCTTTGCACCCACCCGTGACTCTATCTTTGCGTCAGCCTCAAGCGCCAAAAATAATCCCATTCCTTTGATTTTAATCTGTCTGCTTGGAACCACCTGGCTTGTACCTTGATGGCCATATGAAAGACAATGAGGAGAATCAACTTTCAGGCACTATTAAAAAAAATTCTCAAAACAGTTTAATTGCTCCAGTCTATAAATACTGGACTCCTTAAGCAAGGCCTTGGCACATTAATTTTTTGGTGTGCAGCCTGTCCTGAAGGCCGTGGGCCTATTAAAGTGATAGAGGTTTACCGTGTCCGGAAGAGAGAATAAAATGATAATGATGATGACGATCAGGATCATCTATATATCATCATCTATTCATTAAAGGCTGTTGCCCCTCAAGAACAGGGTACAACATAAAAATAAACAATACAAGCATGATATGCACAAGATTACTTATCAAGAAGAAATAGCCACGAACGTCATAATGTCACAACCGAAAAGCAGTGAAATCTTTTGCATAAAGGAAATATTTTTTTGTCGAATCATTCGTGCGTTGACTTAAAAAGTATACTTATTCGAAACTGGCTGGAATTATAGTTATATTTTAGTGGTACATATTGTGTTCTTAAATAACTTAACAACCTTCTTAACCGCCTTCTTTTTGAAACGAGGAAAAATAAAATATATGCACTGCAGCTTCTGAAACATCACATCGAAACCTTGTCATCACACATTTCAAGGCACTTGTCTGAATTCTTTGTTACATGTTTTGACTTGAAATGTTCAGCAACATATTTCATGCACGTCTAACCTCGAGCTGTAATTAAGCTGGAAATCCTAGTCTTTTGAGAGCGAGAGAGAGAAAGAGCGAGCGAGCGAGCGAGAGAGAGAGATGGGGGAAAGAGAGAGGTGTGAGAGAGAGAGAGAGAGAGAGAAAGAGAGAGAGAGAACTGTCAAAAAAGCACGATGCCCATTGACCATGTTGCAGGCATGGCCAGAGGATGCTCTTGCACTTGTTGCCAACAAGTTTTTGGACGACGTGGAAATGTCCAGCGAGATCCGCAACGAGACAGTGGTCATGTGCAAACACTTCCACGAGAGTGTGCGCTCGCTCTCTGTCAAGTGAGTGCTTTGCATGGCTTATCCACGGTCTTATTTTGTTCTGGCTGTTTGTGTCTCTGTCTTTGTTTCACTCGTTCTCTATGTGTCCCCCCCCCCCCCCCCCCATGTCTCTCTTACTGGCTTGCTCGCATGCTTGCTCTTTGCCAAGGTATCTGACCCTTTCCTTTTCCTTTCAACACCCCATCTTTCACCTTCCGTTTTGACCAGTCTCTGTTTTTACGTTCCCACCCTCTCTCTCTCTCTCTCTCTCTCTCTCTCTCTCTCTCTTTCTCTCTCTCAGTCTCTGTCTTTGTCTCTCTCTCTCTCTCCCTCTCTCTCTCTCTCTCTCTGTGTATCTCTCTACTAGCAGCCGTGTATTTCTGTTTACCTCTTGGTCATCTCTCTCTCTCTGTCTGTCTTTCCGTCTGTCTGTCTGTCTGTGTCTTTGTCTCTGTCTCTGTCTCTCTGTCTCTGTCTCTCTCAGTCTCTCTCTCTCTCTCTCTGTCATTCAGTATATCTCGGTCATACCCCCCCCCCCCCCACTTTTTTGTCTGTCTCTGTCTCCGTTTAGGTATATCTCTCGTTCTATCTTCCCCGCCCGCTCCCAACCCTGTTTCCCAGTCTTCCCTTGCTATCTCTGTCTGGCGGTTACCGTGATACTTCCTCCACTACATATTTGTTCTTTCATCATCTGTACCGTTCACCAAATAGTATCGTGATTCCCTTGCTAGACATTCTGTCACAAAGGTTCCAAGTGGTATTCAGACCTCAAAGAGATACAGACCCCTCTCCTCCACTCCCCCACCTTCCTCCCCACCCTCCACCGACAAACCACCACTGACTCGTTTCCGATGTCCAACGCAGTATTTCATATCACACAAATCCCAAAGATGCGCAAAGAATCAACCACTTTTAGTTTCATAGAAATACATAGGAAACTTGTGTATGTATGTATGTATGTGTGTGTGTGTGTGTGTGTGTGTGTGTGTGTGTGTGTGCGTGCACGTGCCGCGCGCGCGTGTGCGTGTGTGCGTGCGTACGCACGGTGCGTGCGTAGTGACAATGCAGTACTACAGACCTGCGGCGACAGAACTACGTGACGCCCACGTCGTACCTAGAGCTGATCAAGACGTTCAAAACTCTGCTTAACAAGAAGCGCATGGACATCCTCAACAAGAAGTTCAGGTACCAGACAGGCCTGGAGAAGATCGACTTCTCGGAAGCTCAGGTAACTGGGTGTGCTATTTGTCTTTGACTGTAATCTGTGTGTGTCTTTGTCAGTCTGTTTTTTCTCTCCGACTGTCTGTTCGTCCGTCCGACCGTCTGTCTGTCTGTCTGCCTATCTGCCTAATTATCTGTTTGCCTGTCTGTCTGACTGTCAGCCTGTTTGTCTGCTGTCTGTCTGTCTCCGCCAATCTGCTTAATTGTCTTTCTGCCTGCCTTCCTGCCTGCCTGTCTCTCTGTCTCGCTCTCTGTGTCCCCCCTCTCCCTCTTTCTTTCGCTCTCTCTTTGTACTATTATTAGAACCTCGAATTGTTGAAAAAGAAGAGAATGCATTCAGATACTGCAGTTTTGTGTTTTCTGAATTCTATAGCAAATCATTAGCAACGTGAGCGAGTCTGAATCGTTTCGCATGATTAGAGTGCGCATATGCAGATGGCTTATATTCCTGTTGATTTTAATATTGATTTATACTTCTTCACACAGAGTCCATGATGGTTTTTTTTATACACTGTCATTGTCAATGCCACTGTGTCTCATTATCTGTTTTTCATTGTCATTGTCTCTCATTGTTAGAGTCTCCCATTGTCACTGTTCCTCGTTGTCATTGTGTCTCATTGTGATTGTCTTTCATTGTCACGGTGTCTTATGGACACCATGTCTTTATCACTGTGGGTCATAGTCACTGTTACTTTATCACTGTGTCTCATAGTCACTGTCTTTATCACTGGGTTTCATTGTCACTGTCTCTTTCTCATTGTGTCTCATTGTCAATGTGATGACCGTGTCATATTGTCACTGTATCTTTACCACAGTGTCTCAGTCACTGTGCCTTTATTACTGTCTCATTGTTACTGTCTCTTTATCACTGTGTCTAAATTATCACTGTGACGTTATCACTGTGTGCCATTGTCACTGTGCCTTTATCACCGTGTCTCATCGTCACTGTCTTTCACTGTGCGTTATTGTCCTCGTGTCTTTATCACTGTCTTAGTTATTACTGTATCTTTATCGCTGTGTCTCATCGTCACTGTGTCTTTATCACTGTGTCTTTATCACTGAGTCTTATTGTCACTACTGTGTCTTTATCGCTGTGCCTCATAGTCTCTGTGTATGTGTCTTTATCAGCGTGTCTCACACTCACTGTGACTTCATCACTGAGTCTCATAGTCACTCTCTCTCTCTCTCTCTCTCTCTCTCTCTCTCTCTCTCTCTCTCTCTCTCTCTCTCTCCCCCTGTGACTGCCCACAGATCAACGTGATGCAGCAAGAGCTGGTGGAGCTCCAGCCCAAGCTGATCGACACCAGCCGGGAGACGGAGGAGCTCATCCAGATCATCCAGACGGAGACGGTGGAGGTGGAGCAGAAGAAGAAGGTGGTGGAGGAGGACGAGGCCGTGGCCAACGAGGCCGCCAACGCCGCGCAGGCTATCAAGGTCATTGAAGTCTGGGGTCCATGTCAAGTGCTTGGAAAGCCTGTTAGCAAATTCCAAGGGGAGTGGACGGGGGGGGGGGGGGGGGGGGGGGGGACGAGTGTGTGTGTGTGTGTGTGATTGATGTCAATCACAAAGACCTCACTTTATGTACCCAACCATTACGCGGACATTGCTCGTTTCAAAGTGAAGTGACTGCAGGCGGAAATCAAAATCAGTTTAAAAGAAGAATTACTGTTTCTTCCGACAACAGGGACAAACGAACTACAAGACAAAACACGACGCGTTTCGACCTGTTTGGTCTTCTTCAGGCGAGATAAACGGCATTCAAGACAATGAAAACGAAGAAAGAGCAGCCACTTACCCTCTCAAACTGGGCGCAAAAAGGACGTTTTTACCAACAGCGTTTATCCAGAGGCCATGTCTGTCCACTACAGGATGACTGCGAGGCCCGACTGGCCGTGGCCATGCCGGCCATGGAGGCGGCCCTGGCCGCGCTGGACACGTTGAAGCAGAACGACATCACCATCGTGAAGACCATGACCAACCCCCCTGCCGGCGTCAGACTGGTCATGGAGTCCGTCTGCATCCTGAAGGTCAGTGCCGAGAGAGAGAAGAGGAGAGAGAGAGAGGAGGGAGAGAGAGAGGAGAGAGAGGAGAGGTGGGGAGGAGGTAGGGTTGGAACAAGAGAAGGGCGAAGGAGAGAGAGAGAGAGAGAGAGGTGGGGAGGG
>CM065721.1:54090872-54093372 GCA_033310375.1 Conus canariensis
TGAACCCGCAACTGACTTCTCTGACATACTCAACTTTTAACGTCTAGAATCGCTTAGGCTGCCTCTAGGCGCGATATGTTCTTGTTGGGTGAGACCTTCGAACAAGATGTAATACTGTTGGGTGGTTGATCTGTGTGACTAGAATATTGAAGACCTGATAGAGCAGTACACGAACATCATTGGAGACGTCCTGATATCAGCGGCTGTGGTGGCCTACCTGGGGCCCTTCATCCTGGATTTCAGACAGGTAATCAATCTGTGGTGAATTGTTTCTCCTTTGTGCTTCGTGTGGATATGAACGGTTTAATTCGGTTGTTTTATTCAACTATGTTTGACGCTTATGGTGTTAGATAGAAGCTGCCCCCCCCTCTCTCTCTCTCTCTCTCTCTCTCTCTCTCTCTCTCTTGTGTGTGGTGTGTGTGTGTGTGTGTGTCTGTGTCTGTGTCTGTGTGTGTGATTAGATTAGGGTTTTGGCTGAAGTTAGGGTCTGGGTACGGTCAGGATTGGCTAACGCCTTTCGGAGTTAGGAGAGTCTCGGATTTTTTAATTTTGAACACCAATATCCACATATCTAACGTATAAACACTCAACCTTCATTCTCGAATGGCGAACATTGGCCGTTTCAAACGGGTAGTGGTGTGGTGTGGGTTACAGGACTGCCTGAAGGATTGGTACTCCATGTGCAAGGAGAAAGGGATCCCCATCTCCGACACCTTCTCCCTGTCACACACCCTGGGCGACCCCGTCGTCATCCGAGACTGGCAGATTGCTGGTCTGCCTGCGGACAAGTCAGTCCTTGTCTTGGATTGGCTCTCTCTGTCTCTGTCTCTGTCTCTCGGACTCTGTCTGTCTGTCTGTCTCTCCGTCTGTCTATCTGTCTGTCTGTCTGTCTCCCTCTCTTCGCTGTTTCTGTCTCAGTCTCTCTCTTTCTGTCTCTGTCCGTCTGTCTCTCTGGATATGTGTGTGTGTGTGTGTGTGTGTGTGTGTGTGTGTGTGTGTGTGTGTGTGTGTGTGTGCGCGTTTCTGTGTTGGAACTCTGTGTGTGCGTGCGCGCGCGCGCGCGTGTGTGTGTGTATGTGTGGGTGTGGGTGAAAGAGAGAGAGACAAAGAGAGAGAGAGAGAGAGAGTGTGTGTGTGTGTGTGTGTGTGTGTGTGTAGATAAATGTTCCTGTTTACTTTGGGGATTTTTTTTTTTTTTTTTTTTTGGGGGGGGGTCCTTACTTCCACATGTTTTTTGCACTGCATGTGTCCATGTTTCACCTTTTCTGTTTGTTCTTCACTTTCATGTATTTCCATATTGAATTGTATCACATCTGAACTGTGTAGCATGCTTTTATTTTTCCCCCTCGTTTTCCAATTTACCCTGGATCTTCGTAACACAGAAGTATATACGGCACAAAATCATGCTTCTTAATTCTGTGGTGACGTCAGCGTCACCCGTTAGCTTAAATCAGGCGAAAGGTCACTATTAGCGACCACTGATCATGAGACTACTCACCTGAGAAGGCTGTGCAGTGTCGCATGCATGAATTTCCCACAGCTGTTCATTTTGATCTGCATCTCTCCGCAGTTACTCAGTGGACAACGCCATCATCGTGCAGAACGCCAACCGCTGGCCGCTGATGATCGACCCCCAGGGGCAGGCCAACAAGTGGATCAAGAACATGGAGAAGGTCAACAAGCTGGAGGTCATCAAGTTCTCCGACCCCAACTACGTCAGGCCCCTGGAGAACTGCCTGCAGTTCGGCAACCCCTGCCTGCTGGAGAACATCGCCGAGGAGCTGGACCCCATCCTGGAGCCCATCCTGTTGAAACAAACGTTCAAGCAGGTAAGGGGTGTGAGTGTGGGGATGGGTGGGGAAGGGTTCTTGAGGACGCATGCGTCAGTCACCTTGTGTGTAAGATGCGCGCGCGCGCGCAGGTATGTGTGTGAGTGTGTGTGAGTGTGCGTGTGTGTGTGTGTGTGTGTGTGTGTGTGTGTGTGTGTGTGTGTGTGTGTGTGTGTGTGTGTGCGACTTGTGTCTGCCAGTTTGTGCATATGCATACGGGTGTCCTTTCATTTGCAGTTACTTTTATAAATGATTTTCTCCAATACGTTTTTAAACGTCAAGCCAAAAGAACAACACAAAGAGAGAAAGAGAGACAGACAGACAGACAAAATTGACAGAGAGAGAGAGAGAGGAGAGAGAGAGAGAGAGAGAGAGAGAGAATGACAATGACAATGCTTTATTGACAATAGTTGACCCTTATGCCAAGTTAACCCTTTAGCGCAATTTCCTCTTAGTGTTGCCAAACTCTGCCAACAATAGAAATGCGAGTCAAAAAGAAGCGTACACACAGAAAACAGTTGAACAATACTAATAACTAAAAAAATGAAGAGTCAGGCATAAGTCTCTCATTCTCTCTCTCTCTATTTTCGAGAGAGAGAGAGAGAGAGAGAGACTTGTGCCTGACTTTGATCTGTTTTCCAGAATAACCTTGACTACATCCGACTGGGGGA
>CM065721.1:54098372-54130872 GCA_033310375.1 Conus canariensis
GCACATTGTTCGAGCGAAGAACAAAAGAGGCACACTTTGAGAATACAGAAGTCATTTTGTAACACCTTCAGTCAACCACCTCCAAACTTTGATGAGATTGTTGATTTGGAGGTAAACCTAATATAAACAAAGTATGTGACCGACTGACTGGCTGACTGATTGATAGTTGATAGATAAACTGATTGTTTAATGCTCTGACTGTGTCAAGGGCGTTCAACCTCTCACAAAAGCCATTAAACGCTTAGAGTCAAGAGGGACGTTGTACGTAGTATACAAATAGGTAATAGACCCATTAGCCAGGGTGCCGTACCCATCGCACCCGGTCGAACTGTGTCAAGGAGGACGAAGTGGTCAGATGACAGATGGCACCTAAGGTAGTAAGGAGTTCGGACCTGCCCGACAGCGAAAGGGGAGAGGAATGTAACCACTAGGACCGCGGTGCACAAAGTGAGCGCTAAATACTCAGTCAGCTGAGGTTCTTTTGTAAACAGTCATTGAAGAGCAGGAGTCTTGGACTCGTTCGGATGGTATTGCCGTGGGTCACTGGGTTGGTTCTATTGTCAGGCTGGTTGAACGCGCGTGGATGTTGTTATCGTAGCCCTCTTTAAGATAATTACTGTGTTAAAGTGGCCTCCGAAGTCGGCGGGAATTTTCGATGTCCATCTGGTGCCAAGTGTTTGTTTGCTAATCAATTAGGTAGGGATGTGTGTAAATGCTGATGTGTGGAAGAACGTAGCAAATGGGGAATTACTTGTGAACTAGGGGTTTGAGAAGCAGCATGGACAAAGGCATGGCCCGAAGGGGAATCCTTTGTTTCCATCCCTATGTAAACTGAGGGAGAACAACAGGAAGGAAAGACCACCACGAGAGAGAGAGAAGAACAGAGGAGAGAGAGGAGAGAAGGTGGGCAGGACACAGGGTCGAGAGAAACGTGGTCTGGGAGATAGAAGAGACAGCAAAGTCTTAGGGAAAGACAAGCTGGAAGAGAAGAAAACTAAGTTTGAAGCCCAGAGGTGGGTGAAGACAGACAAACTGAATTTGAACCCAGAGGTGGGTGAAGGAGACGAAGAAGAAGAGTTCTACGTCGAGATCCCAGAGACGACCACGAAGACCCAGTCCTGAAACCTGGAGCCAGTCAACCAAGGGCGTCACCATCAAGCAGTGCTGAAGAAGACGTGAAGAGACTTTTTCAAGAACTGTGGTGTGGTGTGAAAGCGTGGTTGTGTGTGTGAAAACCTGGCCAGGTAAGAAGTCATTTTCATTATAACCCGGGATTAGGAAGTATTGATCTTTTATGTGTTGATTTGTTCATTTTGTGTAACTGGATTTTTCATGTTTGATTATAGTAGCATAGAAATTGTATTTCTTGTGCTCAGTCGTGTTAGGAGAGAAACGAATGCGTGACATCCCATTCCAGAGAGAGGTGAATGTTTGGTGGGCGCATGAGTGTGCATATGCGTGTATGAGTGCAAAGATAACCTTGGTGTGTTAAGCCTGACCAATAATACATCAACTTAGTGCACTTAAGCAATACCATCACGATTTCCCGCGTCCTGGACAGACTGGTTGATTGGTCAACTGATTCATATTCTGCTGACAGCGCCCTGTGGTGTATTGTTTTGTGCGCTTTTATGTCGATT
This sequence comes from Conus canariensis, assembly GCA_033310375.1. NCBI lineage: Eukaryota > Metazoa > Mollusca > Gastropoda > Neogastropoda > Conidae > Conus > Conus canariensis. Next base: position 54,100,013 of record CM065721.1, read on the forward strand.
ATTTGTGACTTCTGAACAAGGAGTTTTTGTCTAGAATTCGCTTGTCTGTTTAGTATTGTGAATAAATAAGCGTTGATGTGTACCTTGTTTTGTGCACATATTTCTGTCTTGGTTTGTTTTTATGAACGTTGCAGTCTGTGTCAGTCTCCAACAGATTGATGATTTGAATTGCTGACTCACATCGTGTGATGGACTAGACATGTAGTTGATGGGTGAGAAGGTGGTGGACTGGTCGATGGATTGACCATTTGTTTGTGTGCCTGTGCAGATCGCGGACTGGAAGAAGGTGTATGACGCGGCAGAACCTTACAGCGAAACTCTGCCACCACCCTACACTGACAGTCTGACCGCTCTACAACGGCTGATCGTGCTGCGCTGTCTCAGACCTGATAAGGTGTGGTAGTGGTGATGGTGGTATTGCTGGTGGTGGTGGTGGTGGTGGTGTGTGTGTGTGTGCGCGCGCGCTGCGGTGACAAAAGTGTGTGTGTGTGTGTGTGTGTAAGAGAGAGAGAGAGAGAGAGAGATACCAGCACGGGTTAGTCACACCACAAAAATATTGGTCAGACATATAATTCAGCCATCCTCCTTAGTCATCCCACTGTGCTTAAAGCAGACCGTTATCCATTTTCAGTTTGTTTTTTTCTTATTTCACATTCCCTTTTGCTTCTTGTGCCTTTCACCGAACGGCCACCTTCCCTTCACACAGATGATGCCAAAGCGATGATCAACATCTGCAACAACTTTGAAAAGAAAAATCCATCAAACCAATGACCTTTGACCTCTGGCTGTGCCCAAAGGAGAGTATGTTCTATTTTCAGCATCAGTGTCTTCACTCACACCTCCTCATCCACCATTCCCAAGAAGGTTTTCAAATTTCAGCATCAGTGTGTTCACTCATACCTCCTTATCCTCCATTCCCAAAGAAGAATACATTCTATTTTCAGCATCAGTATGTTCACTCACACCTCCTCATCCACCATTCCCAAGAAGGTTTTCAAATTTCAGCATCAGTGTGTTCACTCACACCTCCTCATCCACCATTCCCAAGAAGGTTTTCAAATTTCAGCATCAGTGTGTTCACTCACACCTCCTTATCCTCCATTCCCAAAGAAGAATACATTCTATTTTCAGCACCAGTATGTTCACTCACACCTCCTCATCCACCATTCCCAAGAAGGTTTTCAAATTTCAGCATCAGTGTGTTCACTCACACCTCCTTATCCTCCATTCCCAAAGAAGAATACATTCTATTTTCAGCACCAGTATGTTCACTCACACCTCATCATCCACCATTCCCAAGAAGGTTTTCAAATTTCAGCATCAGTGTGTTCACTCACACCTCCTCATCCACCATTCCCAAGAAGGTTTTCAAATTTCAGCATCAGTGTGTTCACTCACACCTCCTTATCCTCCATTCCCAAAGAAGAATACATTCTATTTTCAGCACCAGTATGTTCACTCACACCTCCTCATCCACCATTCCCAAGAAGGTTTTCAAATTTCAGCATCAGTGTGTTCACTCATACCTCCTTATCCTCCATTCCCAAAGAAGAATACATTCTATTTTCAGCATCAGTATGTTCACTCACACCTCCTCATCCACCATTCCCAAGAAAGTTTTCAAATTTCAACATCAGTGTGTTCACTCACACCTCCTCATCCACCATTCCCAAGAAGGTTTTCAAATTTCAGCATCAGTGTGTTCACTCACACCTCCTTATCCTCCATTCCCAAAGAAGAATACATTCTATTTTCAGCACCAGTATGTTCACTCACACCTCCTCATCCACCATTCCCAAGAAGGTTTTCAAATTTCAGCATCAGTGTGTTCACTCACACCTCCTCATCCACCATTCCCAAGAAGGTTTTCAAATTTCAGCATCAGTGTGTTCACTCACACCTCCTTATCCTCCATTCCCAAAGAAGAATACATTCTATTTTCAGCACCAGTATGTTCACTCACACCTCCTCATCCACCATTCCCAAGAAGGTTTTCAAATTTCAGCATCAGTGTGTTCACTCACACCTCCTTATCCTCCATTCCCAAAGAAGAATACATTCTATTTTCAGCACCAGTATGTTCACTCACACCTCATCATCCACCATTCCCAAGAAGGTTTTCAAATTTCAGCATCAGTGTGTTCACTCACACCTCCTCATCCACCATTCCCAAGAAGGTTTTCAAATTTCAGCATCAGTGTGTTCACTCACACCTCCTTATCCTCCATTCCCAAAGAAGAATACATTCTATTTTCAGCACCAGTATGTTCACTCACACCTCCTCATCCACCATTCCCAAGAAGGTTTTCAAATTTCAGCATCAGTGTGTTCACTCATACCTCCTTATCCTCCATTCCCAAAGAAGAATACATTCTATTTTCAGCATCAGTATGTTCACTCACACCTCCTCATCCACCATTCCCAAGAAAGTTTTCAAATTTCAACATCAGTGTGTTCACTCACACCTCCTCATCCACCATTCCCAAGAAGGTTTTCAAATTTCAGCATCAGTGTGTTCACTCACACCTCCTTATCCTCCATTCCCAAAGAAGAATACATTCTATTTTCAGCACCAGTATGTTCACTCACACCTCCTCATCCACCATTCCCAAGAAGGTTTTCAAATTTCAGCATCAGTGTGTTCACTCACACCTCCTCATCCACCATTCCCAAGAAGGTTTTCAAATTTCAGCATCAGTGTGTTCACTCACACCTCCTTATCCTCCATTCCCAAAGAAGAATACATTCTATTTTCAGCACCAGTATGTTCACTCACACCTCCTTATCCTCCATTCCCAAAGAAGAATACATTTCTATTTTCAGCACCAGTATGTTCACTCACACCTCCTTATCCCCATTCCCAAAGAAGAATACATTCTATTTTCAGCACAGTATGTTCACTCACACCTCCTTATCCTCCATTCCCAAAGAAGAATACATTCTATTTTCAGCACCAGTATGTTCACTCACACCTCTTCATCCTTCATTCAGATGGTGCCCGCAGTGGGCATCTACATCTCCGACAACCTGGGTCAGAAGTACATCGAACCTCCCACCTTTGACCTCTCGCTGTGCTACGAGGACTCCAGCTACTTCTCTCCCCTGATATTTGTGCTCTCCCCTGGCGCCGACCCCATGGCCAGCCTGTATCGCTTTGCTGAAGAGAAGGGTAAGAGACACAGAGAGAGAGAGAAGTGTTTGTGTGACAATGAGAGAGTGTGTTGGAGAGGGGAGAGAGAAAGAGGAGTGTGTGTGTGTGTGTGTGTGTGTGTGTGTGTGTGTGTGTGTGTGTATTGTTTATTTCTTACATTTGAAATTCAAATACTAATTTTCTACAATATGATTTTTTTGTTCTAACTGATTTTCTTAATTATCTTATTGATTTTGCCTCGGATAACTTGCATGCCCGCGAATTTGTATTTTTGATCTCCGATTTTTCGATATACATTAATGACAGTTTTTGTTCTTAATCTCACAATTCAACTTTTTACATGTGTGTGTGTGTGTGTGTGTGTGTGTGTGTGTGTGTGTGTGTAACACAAATCGAATGTCCATATCTGGAAGTACCGTCAGCTTTGAATTACGTTTTGTTTTATTTCAAATAAATCGCTAACTAAATTCATATTTTCTTGTCAAATTTTCTTTCTTTTCTTTTGCTTTCGTTTCTTTTCGCACCTTCATTTCTTTCTTCATCTTTCTTTCTTTTTTTCCTTCTGCCTTTTTTGACCATTTGTTCTGTGGTTTTGGCCCTAAAGAGACAGTATCTCCAGTCATGGTCAGACACCTGCTGATTTTGTGAGTTATTTTAGACGCTTTCTGGTGTGTTATTGTATTTGTGCGTGTCTAATGTGTGTTGGTGTTGTGTGTGTGTGTGTGTGTGTGTGTGTGTGTGTGTGTGTGTGTGTGTGTGTGGGGGTGTAAGGCAATGCATATATAGCATAAACATCGAAGTCTGGAAGTGAAACGCGTCTGCCTCATCGCAGAAGCAGAAAGTTACTGCACCGGTTTATGATTTATATTCTCTCAATACTCCTACCTCCATTAAAGATTTTCCCACGTTAAAAGCCTTGTAGAGTACAGGTAGCGCACACAGGTAAGTTGAAGAGTGATGACCACGTGTCCTTTACCTGTGTTTTGTACTGAACCCGTCTTAGGGGTCCTCCCTTCCCTCAACCGACGGCAGCCCAAACGAGGACAGCCTCGCAAGCGGCAGCAGCGACGGCGGTCGTCTGTTGTGCCCGAACTTGAAGTACAAGAACAGTTCGAGAGTAGGTCTCCCCTATAGTCACTGCAGCTGGCGCCTCTGTTCCTCGCTTGCCTTAGTTTCTCCAGGCCGTGACTTCCACCTGTTACTACATTACCTCAGGGGCAGCCCTCAGCTTATCATTACATAGTCACATTAGGTTTTAGTCAGTTTTTACTAGTTTGTGGTCAAGTTATTTGCTTTTTTCTCTCTTTTTGTTTTGACATTTGCGTTTATATACAGAATGAAGATGGTACATGATATATGATCAAGGTAAATGTTCTGTTATGCTCTGTGTAGATTAGTTAATTTCCTTTTTGCGTTTAGGTGAGTTTTCTGCTGCACGCAAAATAGCGACAGTTTCTGAAACATGTTTCGCTGTTAGAGATAGCCTATATTTATGCTTTTATCCTTTTCTTTTTCTTTGTTTTGTTTTATTCTTTTTTTGTTCGTTTGTTCCTTTTGTTTTCGGCGCATCTGCTCCACTGTTTTATCACAAATTCAGCTCAGAGTTCGCTTTGACTTGTCAACACGTCTTTCCATTCGTAGCTGCCATTTCTCTGAAATGTGGTCTGCTGTATTAGTAACTCAAAAGATCAAAATTGCTCAAATGCTGTGCACTTTTAGTATTAGAAGCTGCACGCGCACTGCTGGCTTTATATTATGCAAAATCAGATACTGCTGTTACCCGTGCTCTGGCGTCACCCTCATGCATCGCTGACATTCTTTCTACGAAATGTTTTGGAGAAGGGAGTATTGGGGTGGAATAAGGGTATCTGTTTTGTTCGGAAAAGGAAAAACAAAGTGGACACACAGATTGTGTCGGTAGGGTAAGTTTCTTTTCCCCAGTGTTGAGCTTTCATGCCTGCACAGCTTTTTTTCTCTCGTAGAATTGTATGTTTGTGGACTTCTCATGGTGATAAAAGTGCACCTGCAAGCTACTGAACATCAGATAAACTGATCACGCCTGCATTGAACAAGTGCGCCACATGATCAAGCAGCACATTGACCGTACGAAGAACTGCTGAAATCAGTGGAGAAAGAAAACTGTACGATGACCATGCAACAAGATCCAATGGCCTTGCTTAAACGTCCTCCAGGGTACTGTTGAGGGAGGGAGACGGGAGAAGAAGACAGAAATAATGCTGGACTCATGACAACAGTACTGAATTGACAGGGAAACCGTTTTCAGAGACCCAGGCCAGAGATACCCAGCGAACAGTTCTTCAGTGCGGCGTTCCAATAAGTCTTCACGGAGTTAAGAAAGAAGGACTTCTCATTATCTGTAGTACCCAAATTTACGTTGTTCAGAGGTGCGATTGTTTTCTTTATGTTTTTGTTCTTGGACCCGTTCCTGTGTTTCTGTGCAGATTTATGATCAAACACAGGTAAACCTTTGCTTTGTTTTGATGTTAGACAAAAGGTTATGCCTCTACTATGAAAGAGAGAGAGAGTGTGTATGTGTGTGTGTGTGCGCGCGCGCACGCGCACGTATGCGTGTGTGCATGTTGTACACACACTTGTGCAATAATATATATATATCAGCTAGTGAAGGGTTTTCATGTTTATCATATATATTTTCCCATTTTCTTCATCTTCAACTTTTTTTTAAATTTCAAATCTTTGCTAAGTCATCATTTTAATGACAGAAGAATTGTTAACCTACACTTGTTTTCCCCCACTACTTAATTGTTCAGTATTACATTGTTTGGTCAATCAGTGGGTGATTGCATCTCTTAGGAGATCCAAGTAAAGGTTGTTCTGCACAATTCTTAGCCGCTGACAATGCTTGGGTTATTGAACAGCAGAGCTGACCACTCAGACTGTTCCATATCTTTTGATCTCCCTTGCATCCTTAAATGGATCCTCAAGCATAGGCTCAAAGATTGTCGCCTACATTTTATACTGCTTGCATAATGTTTTCAGCAACTTTTTTCCTCTCCACACTTTCGTTTTCTTTTATTTACTACCTTTCGTTGGTTGCTTTGGGGGTGCTGTTGGATTCTTTCTTGAATCCTTGGTGGTGAGAACACCGCAGAATTACGAACTGTGGTGTTTCTCTATTTGACGCCAAGAGCACAGACACAATCACCCGTGTCTCCCTGATGAGTCCGATCCAGCGGACGAAAGGCCTAGGAGCAGGCAATACATACAGATCTGTCTTCGAGAGGGATTGCGACGGTTCCCTCATGCAGCTAGCGAAGGGTTTTCATGATTATCATATATATATTCCCATTTTCTTCATCTTCAATTTTTTTTTTTTAATTTCAAATTTTTGTCAAGTCATCATTACAATGGCGGAAGAATTGTTAACCTACACTTGTTTTTCCTCACTATTTAATTGTTCAGCATTATATATATATATTATATATATATATATAATATATATAATGAGAGAGAGAGAGAGGATCAGCGCAATTTTAAAAACAGTGCTCAACCACAGTGGGAGCGACATTTGTTATATTAAAAACAAGCTTGATTTTAACTTGTTTTTAATATATATATATATATATATATTCTTAGCGTGTGCTTGTGATTTATCTTCGTAGATTTGTCATCGTAGCTAGCATGGAGTGAAAATGAGCAATAGTTTTATCACTTTTCGAACATTTGCATACATAGTTTGGACTAAAATTTGTATAAATAGTCAGAACTGATAAACCATCATCTGCATCCCCCTTATCTGACTTTAGACTGATAGTTGAACTAACGTTTTCTATCAATATGTTCTTCTGCACGTGTTTTTTGATGACCTTTCATGCTGTGTTGTTCTGTATCCGAAATGGTTTCACCATGTGTAAAATGGCAACACCGTGTATTTTGCTGATAGCAGATAGGCAATACTGATGGAAGCTGTAGTTATCACATGACGTCATTAACGATGTTCGACAACGGTCTTGTCTTGTCAGTGTAGGCAGTAAAACCGAAAAGCAGGCTGTTCGTTACAAATAATGAATTGAAAAACTTGTTAGCAGTATACTTTTATATTCATTTATTGGGGAATGGATGCCCAAGTGTGAGCTGCTCATTCAAAGTGATGTCTTGGAAAAAGGTGACGGTCGTAGCATTTAACCCAAATGTTGAGCGTGTCAATCAAGCTCCCCCCCCCCCCCCAACCTCTGCGTTTATCTGTCACTTTCTATTTATCTATCTGTCTTTCTATTTATCTATCTATCTATCAGTCTGTCTGCCTGTCTGTCTATCTATCCATCTATCGGTCTGTCTGTCTGTCCGTCTGTTCACCAATCCGTCCATCCATCCGTCAGTCCGTCTGCCTGTCTGTCTGTCTCTCTCTCTCTCTCTCTCTCTCTCTCTCTCTCTCTTCTCTCAAAGAAATGCATTATAATCATAAATCAAAATGTTATCGAATGTGACCTCATCTGTTATTTAATCTCACGACCACACGCGCATCAGCATTCATGCTTACATGTATGTTTTCTTATGCGTTCAGTGAATGCAGTTTATTACGGCGTTCTCACTTTACCTGTTCACGTAAAATAGGCGCATTTATAAACACATGGTGATCTGCGATCTGCGGAAAGCATTTATGGTAATGTGAATGATGTGAAAAGATCGGTTAATAAATCGATCCTGCCGATTAGTTTTGAGTTACAACAGCATGAATTGAATAATGCAGCAGCTGGTAATATTTGGGCAACAGAAGGGAAGTTAAAAAAAAACAGCATTGTGTATGGGGTTCTTGATGGGTCCAGGTTGTCTCTGTCATCCGTATGTGATCATCGCCACATTGTCTGTCTGTGCAGGGTCGGGCGGAGCGAGCTTTCTACAGACCATCTCTTTGGGTCAGGGCCAAGGCCCGATTGCCGAGAAAATGGTGCTGGATGTAAGTGGTTGACGTGATATCACATGCACATCTAATGATGTTTGTATCTTCTTTATTAGAGCCTCGTCAAAGCCTAGATGGTCGGGTCGATTTTCAACAGCACGGTATTACTATTGTTATATTTTTGTTTGTTTGTTTTCATTTGGTTGTTACAGCCGACATGGTTCGGTCGATCCTTGAAAGATACAATATTATTTTTATTTCGTGTTTTTTCCCCATTCCTCTTCCCATTTCGCTCTTCCATTCAATTGTTCATGATGTTCTTTGTTTGTTCATGTTGGTTTTCCTCCATTCCTCTTCCCATTTTGCTCTTCTATTCAATTGTTCATGATGTTCTTTGTTTGTTCATGTTGGTTTTTCTCCATTCCTCTTCCCATTTTGCTCTTCTATTCAATTGTTCATGATGTTCTTTGTTTGTTCATGTTGGTTTTTCTCCATTCCTCTTCCCATGTTGCTCTTCTATTCAATTGTTCATGATGTTCTTTGTTTGTTCATGTTGGTTTTTCTCCATTCCTCTTCCCATGTTGCTCTTCTATTCAATTGTTCATGATGTTCTTTGTTTGTTCATGTTGGTTTTTCTCCATTCCTCTTCCCATGTTGCTCTTCTATTCAATTGTTCATGATGTTCTTTGTTTGTGTTGATTTTCTCCCTTCTTTCCTCATTTCTGTCGAACGTTCTTTTTTTCTCTCAGAACGCCCGAGCAGTTCAAACAGGTATATGATTGGATGGACTTTAACTAGACAATATATCTAGTTACCTGTCTGTGTATTCATTCATTTATCGCCTCACATTGTTATGTCCACCTAGTCATAGATGGGTAGGTACCTTTTCCTTATAGGAATGGTCATGTTAAGGGAGGGGAGGGGACAGGGACGGGCACCTCCTGAGTGATGCTGGTCTTGAATGAAGCGGATGTTTCTAGATCACTCCTCGCTGCCTGACCATCTGCTTAACTTGCGGGAACGCCTTCTTTGACTTATGTGACAGATTTATCAATGAATCAATAAATCTGTCTCATTCTCTCCCAGTCTGTCTGTCTGCCTGTCTGTCTGTCCATCTCTCTGTCTCTCTCTTTCTCTCTGCCTATGTCTGTTTGTCTTTGTTATTAGCTTGCTTGTTACTTTATGCTGCTTTCCAGGTCAAAGGCTGGATGAAAGAAACATGCGTTTTTTTCCTTGAAAAGAGAGATTATTTTTCATCAGTATCATCACTGTCATCATCATATTCATCATTATCATCATCATCGTCATCATCATTATCATCTGTGTGTGTGTGTGTGTGTGTGTGTGGGGTGTGTGTGTGTGTGTGTGTGTGTGTGTATTTGTGTGAGAAATTAATCTTAGGGAAAATCTGTGACCTCAGAAATATAGACACTCTTGTACTTCTTGTTCGTTTATAGCATGGGACCAAGACGTCGAACACTTTTCAAAATCTGTATACAAAGCGTATAAAACTCAGCCTGCGAGATGAACCTCATTTTTTTCTTAAGGTTGTTATGATGTGTACTTATGTGGTATTGATGTGATTCTATATTCTATATTAATGTTTAGTATATGCTGTGCTGTATATTTCAGTGTATATTCACACAACCCGTTATGGAGGGTCAAGTCCATTATTGATTGTTCAAAGTGGATATCTGTTTGGATTTGTCTGTCACAGGCAGTGGAAAAAGGGACGTGGGTGGTTCTACAGAACTGTCATTTGGCAGCGTCATGGTTGCCAGAACTGGAGAGAATCTGTGAATCGGTGAGTATCTGTGGTCAGCCATGTAGTCTTGAACTTGGAGAGAGAGAGAGGGACAGACAGACAGACAGACAGACAGACAGACAGAGAGAGAGAGAGAGAGAACGAATCTTTTTAATGAGGGAAAAGAATAAGCACAATACAAGCTTTTTACATCTTGCCCTTAATGAAATAGAAAAAAAAAACATAATGATAATATGTGACTTCAAAACTAAGTGAACTATTTAAATAGTAAAAAGAGCACTAGACTGAAATACAAGAGAGAGAGAGAGAGAGAGAGAGAGAGAGAGAGAGAGAGAGACGTGGGTGAAATACAGAAATATCATTTGGCCTCATCTAGGTTGTTACAACTGGAGAGCATCTGTAAGTCTGTGAACATCAGTACCTAGTCATTAATTCTTAGCGTTGAACAGAGAGAGACAGAGAAATAGTCAGACAGAGAAGGAGTGTTAGTGGGTGTGTGCACGCTTGAGCGTACAGGTAAATGGCTTGCCACACATTTGCAGCAAATCACGTACGCCTTTCTATCTCACAGCATCATATTTCGTTCATTTATTTTAAGGGTGAATTCGACTTTGTATACTTGTTTTTGTCAATGATGTTCTGATTATAGTGGTCCAATCTAGATATGATGTATGATGTTGGTTGAGTTGTGTCATATGTTTGTTTCTTCTTTTTTTTCCATAACCAGGCTTTTAGTAAACACTGTGTTTGTCTATCGAGAACAGTACTATATAACTGAGTGTAATATGGGTAGGCTGGTTCTCAGTATTTGTTTAATTATCTGTTTACAATAAAGTTTCTATTTCTCTGCCTACGTATTTTACTTGCTTTACTTTGATACTTAATTCATTAACTCCCTCGTTCCGTCCCGGCACCTTGATTAGGTGCTAGATCAACAGCCCCATTAGCTTTCAGCAGTTGGATCAACTGAGCGTGTGATTTAACTTTGATTTTTGTTTGTTCGCAAGTTTGGATGAAAAGGGGAAAGGAGAGGAGTAATGCGACCTTCGCGGTAGACTAAACTATAAACAACGCCATCTGAACCAAAAATCCATTGTTCCCACAATCATTCTTCATTCATTAACAGAATATGTTTTAGCATTAAGTTTTTAAACAACTTTTTTTTCCGCTCCCTCTCCCCCTTGCCTTGCATTTCCCCCTTTTTATTTAGTATTGTGGCACAGACCGACATGCATTTAACAGGTCAACACCGACATCTCTTCCTCCCAATCAGAAGGAAGTTAACAGAATTAGACCAATCAAATAGCCCAACAACAGCAGCAGCAGCAACAAGAACAACAACATGGTATTTAAATGGTATAGAGTATAGTGTCAAATTCAGCTTCTCTCAGTTTCAAATGCGCTTCAGTTTCAATGGAAACAAGGCAATTGTTGTCTGAAAGGATTTCAAGTCAAAGAGAAAACCTTTCCTAATTTCATTCAGCCATTTCTGTTGTGTCCGTATGCATAAAAAACAATAATGTTCTCTGATTGGTAGGGAAAGTCCGCAGCATTCTCAATCCCGTTCTGGTTCGCCGTGTGTCACGTGATCACGGACGCCAGTCGTAATGTAATCTAATTGGTAGGGAAAGTCCCCGGCATTCTTACATCCCGTTCTGGTTCGCCGTGTGTCACGTGATCACGGACGCCAGTCGTAATGTCCACTGATTGGTAGGAAAAGTTAGTTTCAAAACGAGGTGACTGAGGGCGGAAAATGAAGCAAAATATGAACAGAAACGGTGTTAGTTACGGCCACAGATACAGGCAAACAGATTACATGACAAAACATAATGCATTACGACCTCTTGGGTCCTCTTCAGGCAAAAACGAACAACATTTAGGACAACGAAAATGACGAACGAGAAACCGCTTTTCTTCTCATATTTGGCGCAGAATGGCTGTTGGATGAAAATGAGGCCGTTAAGGAGGGGATCATGTGAGTTGAAATAGTAATGATGACCATGATAATAATGGCAACAATGGCATTAATAGTGTTAATAGTGATGATGATGGCAACATTCTAATAAGAGGAGGGATACTGGTAATTTTTTTTTTCAGGTGCTAATAGTGGCTAAACACTAAAGGGGAGAAAGGAAAAGTGTGGGGGGGGGGGGGAAACAGTAATTTTGTTTTGTTTTGTAATTATTGTTTAATGGTGTGATATATTAGCGATGGTAGTGATTATGTTGGATTGATAATAGTGCTAAGTGGTACAGAATAGAAATCATACACACAAAAAAACCCTAATGGGTGGTGATTGTGATGATAGTAGTGATGTGTGGGTAATGATGATAATGATTGGAAAGGAATGGAAGTGATCAATGGGTGAGGGGCTATCGTTGTTCAAAAAAAACAAAAACAAGGTGAAGTCAAGGGGGGAGGGAAAGCTCATATCTCTCCGGTTAGGACAATCCATAGCATTCTCACATCCCGTTCTGGTTCGCCGTGTGTCAGGTGATCACAGACGCCAGCCGTAATGTCCACTGATTGGTAGGGAAAGTCCTCGCCATTCTCACATCTTGTTCTGTTTGGTCACGGGATCACGGACGCCAGTCGTACTGTCCTGTAATTGGTAGGGAAAGTCCCCGCCATTCCCACATCCCGTTCTGTTTGGCCGTGTGTTAGGTGATCACGGACGCCAGTCGTACCCAGCCCAACTTCCGCCTGTGGCTGACCAGCTACCCGTCGCCGGTGTTCCCGGTGTCGGTGCTGCAGAACGGCATCAAGATGACCAACGAGCCGCCCAAGGGGCTGCGTGCCAACCTCCTGCGATCCTACCTCAACGACCCCATCAGCGACCCCGCCTTCTTCTCCGCCTGCAACAAGCCCAAGGTAGCCGACCTCATACAAAGCGTGCATGCACGAGCACGCACAAGCGTACGGACATACATAAAACACTCGCGCACACACACACACACACACACACACACACACACACACACACACACACACACACACACACACACGCACGCACACGCACGCGCGCGCGCGCGTGCGTCCACACACAACACACCCTATTTCAATGCTCTTACAAATAAACATGTATACAAGAACGAACACGCACACACACGTACACTTACACGCGCGTGCACGCACACACACACACACACACACACACACACACACACACACACACACACACACACACACACACACACACACACACATGTCTAATATCACATAGTTTGTGAAAAGACGTAAAATTAAAGTACTACTACTGCTACTACTACTACTACTACTAGTACTACACACACACACACACACACACACACACACACACACACACACACACACACACGCAGAGAGAGAGAGAGAGAGAGAGCGATTCTATGCTTGGTTGATAGTGAGATTATTGCATGTGATTCAATTCTACAATGTGAACTGCGTTTGAAAGAGAGAGAAAGCAAGAAAGAATAAGAGAAAAATCCTGAGAGAAAGAGAGAGAGAGAGAGAGTGTGTGTGTATATGTGTGTGTGTGTGTGTGTGTGTGTGTATGTGTGAGGGAGGGAGAGAAAGAGAGAGAGAGAGAGTGGGGGGGGGGAGTGAATTGTGTTGGAAGACAGGAATTAGCATAGTCTTTATAAACGCGCCACCTGTGACAGGTGTTCGAGAAGCTGCTGTTCGGGTTGTGTTTCTTCCACGCCTTGGTGCAGGAGCGACGCAAGTTCGGCCCTCTGGGTTGGAACATACCCTATGAGTTCAACGAGTCGGACCTCAGAATCTCCGTCAGGCAACTCGAAGTAAGGACCAACATGCAGTGTAATGAAACATGACCGTGTTTGTCTTGTGTATGTGGTTTTTCTTTTTTTCCCCAGTCGGACAGATGTTCAATAATTTCATTGAACGACTGGCGGTAAATATTACTGATTATATACTGTCAGAGAACAATTAGGGCCTACTGATTCGTCATAATATATGGCAAACATTAATTATGAAACACTCTTATAGTACAATTTGCCGTTTGTCGTGTGTATTCCAGATTTTTATTTACGTGTTCTTTTTCCACTGTGTTAGATGTTTATTAACGAGCTTTGTCACTATGTTTGTCAGATTTTATTGACGAGTTCATATCATAGCCCTGAAAACGCCCTGTACAGCCTGCTGGGCTGTAACAATAGAAAGTATAACGGTGTGTGTCCTGAACGAATTTTGTCTCTGGGTATGTACATATTAAACAATTAACGTGTTTTATCCCTGTGTGAGAGATATTCAGCAACGAATGTTATCCATGTGAGTGTGTGAGATGTTCATTAAAGAGTCTTGTCACTATGTGTGTCAGATGTTCGTCAACGAGCTTTGTCACCGTATGTCAGATGTTAGTCAACGAATATTGTTACTATGTATGTCAGATGATTATCAATGAGTATTCTCATTGCATGCATTAGATGTTTATCAACGAGTTTTCTCATTGTATTTGTTAGATGTTCATCAACGAGTTTTCTGGCTATGTGTCAGACGATAATCAACGAAGTCACTCACTTTGTGTGCCAGATCTTTATCAACGAGTTTTCTCGCTGGGTGTCGGACGTTCTTCATCGAATTTTCTCGCTGTGTGTCAGATGCTCATCAACGAGTTTTCTTGCGATGTGTCAGATATTTATCAGCGAGTTGTCTCATTGTGTGTCAGATATTCATCAACGAATTTCTGTGTCAAATGATCATCGACGAATTTTTGTCAGTGTGCGTGTGTCAGATATTCATCAACGAAATTTGTCACTGCGTATGTCAGATGTTCATCAAGTTGTCATGCGTGTGTCAGATATTCATCAAGTTGTCACTGTGTGTGTCAAATGTTAATCAAGTTGTCACTGTATGTGTCAGATGTTCATCAAGGTGTCCCTGTGTGTGTGTCAGATGTTCACCAACTTGTCCATGTGTGTGTCAGATGTTTATCAACTTGTCACTGTGTGTGTCAGATGTTCATCAACGAGTACGAGGAGCCCCCACTGGAGGCCCTACGCTACCTGACCGGGGAGTGTAACTACGGAGGCCGTGTCACCGACGACTGGGATCGGCGCCTCATCACCAGTCTGCTGCGGATCTTCTACTGTCAGGAGGTGCTGTAAACCTTCAGTCTTTGTTTTGTTTTATCCTAAAGTTGTGTGTGTGTGTGTGTGTGTGTGTGTGTGTGTGTGTGTGTGTGTGTGTGTGTGCATGCGTGCGCGCGGGGGTGTGTGTGTGTGTGTGTGTGTGTGTGTGTGTGTGTGTGTGAAGACCTTTTTTTGTTTCTGTCTAATCTTTCCGTCTCTCTCATGTCTCGGGTATCCATTTGCCTTTTTGTCTGTAGTTCCTTTCGGTTTCTGCCTCGACCAAATGTTTGGTGCGTTAGGTTTTCGATTGATGACTTTCGGTGCGACAAATTCCAATGTGTTTATTCTCACTTATCACCACACCTTTGTTTTATAAGTCACTGGACTGTTATTTCATGCTGGTCAGTATAAGTCTTGGATGGCCATTGATGTCTCTAAATTGCAAGCAGAAGGATTTCAGAATTGATATCAGTGCAGACGCTTCGCTTTTAACAATGATGTTACAACTATTATGGGTCTATATGTATTGGTTAGCGCAGAACGTCTGAATAGTTACATTCATATATTTCATGTCATGACAAGATCACCACCGTCTAGCTTGCAGAGGGAAAACCTGACAGTCCTTGGCTTCTTCTATCGAGTGGACGAGATGGATGATGTGTGTGGGGGTGGGGAGTTAAGGATGGAAGAAGGAATTGGTGGGAGAGGCTGGATGGAGACTGGGCCTCAACTTGAAGGAGGCCTTGGACAAAAATGACACGTTTCACGGTGCGGTAGTTAACGTCATAGGCCGAGGCCTGGGAAGTCTTTGGCTGGAGTCCCGTCTGGCACATTTTTTTTCTTTTTTTCTTTTTTTCCCCTTTTTTCGGGGAGGGGGCGCGTCGGTGTTGGCGGATTCCACCCAAGGGTTAGTGTTGCGTTTACTCAATGTAAACAAAATTGGAACCGTACTGTTGTTTCATCTATACAATGGACGCGTCTTTGACATTTTTGCTCCAATTTTCCCTGACCAACATTGCAAGTATCAGTATCTGTCGTGCCCGGATGACGCTGGGATATGTCAAAATGGAAGGAAGCATCAAGTTTAGCCCTGTCACGCAGTCTCAGATCAGAATCCATAAAAGTCATCCACATCCTCATGGATTATCATAAATGAATTCAGTTGCGTTGCTGTTTTTGTCCTGCTGTCGTGATGAGTTCCGTATGCATCTCTACTCCACATCCACGACCTTAATGAGTTCGCAAAGAGGTTATCGGTTTCGCAAGTTCATGGGGTCCTCGAAGCGGCACCTTTCCGACAGAGACGTTCCTACGCAATGGTTCCGCGACTAAGCAGTTACATGTCATCAACAGATGGAGTCCTGCGTGTGACGGATTAAAGCAGGCACCATTTAACACCCACGGAGGGACTCGACAGAAGCGGGAGGTTTGTCTCATGACTGGTGTTGTGTGGACTGCCGGTGCTGGGGCTGCGACAAGGCGAACATGGGTGTAGCTGTGTGTGGGGTGGTCAGAATGAGCGGCGTTGGAGTAAGTCCACTGAGAGGGTACGGGAGATGAGACAGTGAAATGAACTGTTTACTGTTAAGTCCATGATGGCCGTGTGCCCTGTGCAGGTGATCACGGACGACGACTACAAGCTGTCCTCCAGCGGCCTGTACTTTGCCCCGCCCAAAGGCACCTATGATGAGTACATGGACTACATCCGGAGTCTGCCTCAGATTCCTCATCCTGAGGTAAACTGTGTGTGTGTGTGTGTGTGTGTGTGTGTGTGTGTGTGTGTGTGTGTGTGTTGTGTTTGCGCCGCGCGCGCGCGCGCGTGTGTGTGTATGTGTGTTGAATTGAAAGTGACTAGATCGTTATCCCACCTGGATTTATATTTGACCATTGTTTGTTTGTCATTTTATGCATAAATAGTTTTTTCTAATAGGCATTTATTAAAAAAAAAAAAACACGCAAAAAGTTCAAGTATCGATTAATGTTATGGACTGTGGGCTGATTTATTGTCCATGAACACCTACATTAACCCATCATCAACCCAGCCCACGTACTTCAGTCCTGTCCCACGTTCGACAGCCAGCGGCGTGAGTTCTGGCCCGGTGCAGTGGAACTCCAAGAAAAGCTGTGGGGAATGGCGGACTCACTCCGACGGACCGCTGACTTTGCTCAAGCTACCGGACTTTCTATCTGACCAGCATGACCAGGGAACGCAGAAGAAGAAGAAGAAGAACCCATCATCAACAATCAGGGATCCAAAACAGAAATCATTTCAAGGGCAGCAGAGGCAACAGCAGCACAGTCCAGACTAAAACCTGGATGGTAGGACAAGAACGTCTCCATGAAGCACAAGACCAGATTCCTGCATGCTCTAACACATTCCATCTTGCTGTATGCGTGAGAGACAAGGACCCTCACAGCGGATCTGGAAAGTGGAATCCGAACTGGAACCCACGTGTTACTGTAAGACACTGAACGTCAGATATACTGATCATATCACCAGTGAACAACATTAGATATACTGATCATATCACCAGTGAACAACATCAGATATACTGATCATATCACCAGTGAACAACATTAGATATACTGATCATATCACCAGTGAACAACATCAGATATACTGATCATATCACCAGTGAACAACATCAGATATACTGATCATATCACCAGTGAACAACGACGTCAGACCATCAAGCAGTACATCAGACCTTTTGAAGGTCTACTCACAGCAGATATACTGATCACATCACCAGTGAACAACGACGTTAGACCATCAAGCAGTACATCAGACCTTTTGAAGGTCTACTCACAGCAGATATACTGATCATATCACCAGTGAACAACGACCTCAGACCATCAAGCGGTACATCAGACCTTTTGAAGGTCTACTCACAGCAGATATACTGATCATATCACAGTGAACAACGACGTCAGACCATCAAGCGGTACATCAGACCTTTTGAAGGTCTACTCACAGCAGATATACTGATCATATCACCAGTGAACGACGTCAGACCATCAAGCGGTACATCAGACCTTTTGAAGGTCTACTCACAGCAGTTAAGAAAAGAGATCTACTTTGGCATGGCCATGCAACCAAATCAGGTGGTCTTGCCAAACAAATCCTCCAACGAACTGTTGAAGACGGACAGGAAGACAGAAACAGAGAGCCCGACAGCATTGAAGAATGGACGGGGAAAATATGCACAGACCCAGGTTTTGGCATACAACCGACAGAAGTGGATTAAACTGCTGAAGTGGTCCTCATTGCAGTATCCTAATCATATTCATCGAGTTCAAATAAAGGAAGAACAGAAGAACAGTGTTGAAGAATTTCACAGTTTTGGCCAGATGATACAAACTCTTTAAGGAGGAGGGGAAAGGGTATGCGTTGGGATTAGGGAGTGGGGAATGGGAATAGGGGTTGTTAAGGTGAGTGAGGTGAAGGATGAAAGCGCCTCACTTGTATATAATTGAGTCTAAGTTGCTGTTATTATAGAATTATACATTTCTTCCAAGAAATCTGGTCTTGAACGTAGCTGGGAACAATTAACAAAAAGTCGCTTTTCCTCGTATATGCATGATTTAGAACCCCCATTCACACATCAGTCATACAGAAAGGAGGCACACAGAACAAACGAGAAAACTTCCCAATAAATCAGAAAGTTCCAAGTTTGCCTGTAAATTCTAAGGTGACACAAGCACACAGTCACACCGGCAGACAACACGGACAAACACATACTAACGTAAAAAGAACTTGTGTGTCATGAGCTCTGAAGTTCTGTTGGTGAAGCGAACGGTTTGTGTCTCACCGACCAGGTGTTCGGCCTGCACGAGAATGCCGACATCTCCAAAGACCAGCAGGAAACGCAGCAGCTGTTTGATGGCATTCTCCTCACCCTGCCCAGACAGGTAATGCCTGCCAGTACCCATGTCTTTAAACATGCGCGCGCCACACACAACACACACACACACACCACACACACACACACACACACACACACACACACACACACACACACACAGAGTTTAGATATAAGCCATACATAATCGGATCAAAACAGGACAAAAATAACCTACACAGTAACAGACTAACAAAGAACGCTAAGAAAGTAAACTTCAACGGAAGCAACGGCACTGGAAAGGTACATTTTGTGAAGAACAGAGATGATTGTACAAAGCAGTGAAGGAACGAATAAAAGATACCATAGCTGTCAGACAAAAACATGTACATAATTACTCTGTGAAAGCCGGTGGTAATATGAACATAGACACCATTGTTGTAGGACAAAAACAGTGAAGACAGTTATTGATTAAACAAATACATAATCGACGCTCTCATTGATCAAGTGGACATAGAGCCCTTTGCCGTTGGACAAAATATAGGCACCCTCTAATTCAACGAAAGGTGCTAGTTACTAAACAGAAAGACAGCGCTGTCACGTAACCGAAAGGTATGCATTATCATTATTATTCAATTAAAGTTTTTTTGTGATTAAACATGGACGCCGTTGTCATGTCAAGTAACGGACAGATGCTTTAATGTTTTTTTGAAAAGTGATAGTGACTGAATATAGGAACGCCTTTATTACATGGAAATCAAGATGCCTAACCATTTATTGCAAATTATGACTTAGCAATTACGCCATTGCATTTGAATATAAGACAGTTGCAGAATGATCGCTTGAAAGCTGTCAGTGAGTAAGGATACCTTATTGTCACATGTCAAAAGACGAGTGTAAAATTATTCAACAAAAGATGTTAACAATACACTCAAAGGAAATGAGTGTATTATGACAAAAGAAAGGTACATAAGTTTTCAGAGAAACCTTACGGTGATAACATAAACGCCATTGTTGTAAAGAAAAGGCGGGTCCGTAACTGTCCGATGAAAGGTTCTCTGTGTGACTCTAAAAGCCGTTGTTGTAAAAGGAAAGGCACAGGTACATGATTACTCAGTAAATTCTATTTTAACTGAACATGAACCCTATCATTGTTAAGCAAAAGACGGGCATTTATTGAACGATGGAAACTGATGCTTATTTAAAACAAATTACTGTTACTACTGGACGACAAAGGCTTATTTGGTGTTTGCTTCCTGGAGCGTTTATAAACTCAAAAACGCATGATACTGCGGATTTTGTATTGATTTAACGTATTGCTTTGTTTATAACCAGTTTAGTTTCGGTTTCATTGATTCTCTTTTAGTTTGTTTACCGATGACACTGGACTCGTTTAAAGTCTTCTATTTTATTTCGTTCAGTTCAGTTTTTGTACTTGAGCGTGGTCTCTGTCTTCTGGTGATTTTGCCTGGTGTATGGTCTTGCTTGGTGTCTGATCTTGCTTTGCGTTTGTTTTTGCTTGCATGGCTTGGCTTGGATCTCTATGAACAGGATCAGGTAGCTTCGAGTGCTGTGCTGTGCTGTGATCATCACTGTGTGTGTGCGTGGCGGAATACGAAGGAAGCAGGGGCGAGAATGGGGTGGGCTGGGGTGGGGGTCCGTGAATGCACACATGTATAGGTGTGCGCGTGTGAATACATAAGTGTGTGTGTGCGTGCGTGCGTGGATGTGTGTGTGTGTGTGTGTGTGTGTGTGTGTGTGTGTGTGTATACGTAAATGGGAGAATGATTATGCACATTGGACATGAGTTTATGTGTACGATTTGCCTTTGGTTTGCGCAGTATTTTTGTTTACTTGTTTGTCTGTTTGTTTTGTGCATGCGTGAGCGTGTTAGTGTCTATGTGGATGTGTGTGTGTGTGTGTGTGTGTGTGTGTGTGTGTGTGTGTGTGTGTGTGTGTGTGTGTGTGTTTGATTTCATGTGGTAATTTGCGCGACCTTTCCACCACAGCGATATAAGCAGTTGTAATCCATACTGTTCTAGAATAATCTCAAAACACGCACAGTCTACGTAATATCATAACTAATGTCGTGCAGTGGTTGCTAATAGTTTCGCTTATCTTTGATTTGTGTTTTCTTTTGATTAATGTTCTTCTCTGTGCTTATTTGAAAGTGTGCTGTTTGTGGTTTTTCCTCCAACCGTGTATTGTTATACCCTAACTAATGTACAAGTGCTGTGCCAGTCTTGAATAAAAGGTACTCTGTGTTAGGTTTTCTTATGGGAGCAAAAGTTACCCCACTTGTTTACTGTTTAATGTACAAGAATTCACCCATTTGATTTCTTGCTCGTATTTTGGTTGTTTTATGTTTCTTTGCTTTTCTTTGCTTTCATGATGTTCATTTCGTTTATTTTTATGGCTGAGCCGGAATGTGAAGTCCGTGAAAGGAAGACGTAAATGCGTATATTGTTACGCTGGTGAATCACTATAGTCGATAAGATGGTAGAAGATATTGTAATTATTACTATCTTCACCATTGCTATTGTTTTGACATCATCATTATCACCTGCCTCATCGGAAGCATTCGCATCACTATCATCAGTCAAAGAGTTCAGGGTATTTAGTAACAATTGTTAATCAATAACTAACAGAAGAGACATTTCGAATGATACCCGCAAATATACATTGCTCATTCATTTTTAATTCTGTTTTCTCTCTCTCTCTCTCTGTGTGTGTGTGTGTGTGTGTGTGTGTGTGTGTGTGTGTGTGTGTGTGTGTGTGTGTGTGTGTTTGCCTGTCTGTTTACACACACACACACACACACACACACACACACACACACACACACACACACACACAACACAAACTCTCTCTCTCGTCCTCCCATCTCTGTGTGTCTGTCTGTCTGCCTACCTCTCTGTCAGCCTGTATGTCTCTCTCTCTCTCTCTCTCTGTCTGTATTTGTCGCTGTCTGTCTGTCTGTCTCTCTCTCTCTCTCTCTCTCTCTCTCTCTCTCTCTCACACACACACACACACACACACACACACCACCCACACACACACACACACACACACACACACACACACACACACACACACACACACACACACACACACACACACAAAGAGAGAGAGAGAGAATGTTCTGTGTAGAAATATTCTGCTGTAGAAGAGAATATTGGCATGGAAAAGTGGGTTGGGAGGTGTTTAAGAAGGCATGGAGGTGGCGGAGGGAAGGAAGGATGAGTGGGGGTGGGGGTGGGGGATAAGGTGTAAGCATGAGAGGCGGTGTGAAGCAGTGTACCGTACAGAATAGAGAGAGAGAGGGAGGGAGAGAGAGAGAGAGAGAGAGAGAGAGAGAGAGAGAGAGAGAGAAGCATGAGAGGCGGTATGAAGCATTGTACCGTACAGAGAGAGAGAGACAGAGAGAGACAGAGAGAGAGAGAGACAGAGAGAGAGAGAGTATGATTTTATGTGCGACTGGGGTGAATTTTCGGTAAACAGCTCTTGAAACTCTTCCTGGGATGATGTCCGACTTCTAATTTCTCTCTTTATTTCTGTTGTTTTGCTGTTGTTTATTTCTTTTTGTATGTGTGGTTCTATCTTTTTTGTTTGTTTCTTTTTCTTGATTTATTTTGCTTTATCAATCTACGTATCGATGTCATTTAGTCTTTACATGGAGCGCAATCTTACTCACAATTCCACGCCCTTCATTGTATCTGTGATCGGCTGGGCTATGTATATCCTTAGACTGTTTTTCCTACTGATATTAACTTTTAATGGATTGGCTGAAGGATGGGTTGTTTGGCTGGTTGGGTGATTGCTGTCGCAGTGTCATGACGCCTTGGCTGGGTCATCCTGTTTCAGACGTCAGGGGGAGGCAAATCGTCGCAGGAGATCATCGAGGAGCTGGCCTCGGACATCCTGACCAAGATTCCTCCAGATTTCAACCTGGATGAGGTCCAGGTCAGAACCAGCTCATGTCTCATCTGTACCCCGTGTCTCTACCTGTCTCTGTCTGTCGCATTCTGTCCAAGATTTCTCCTGACGTTATCCTGTCTGAGGTGTAGATCAGGACTAAATCATATAGCTATACCACGCTTTTCTGCCTGTCCTGGCCAAGACCATACCGGGTATCAATCTGGGTGAAGCAGAGGTCAGGACTACATCAATACCCTGTTTCTCTGCCTGCGTCTTGTCTCCAGTATCTTGACCGAGATCCTCCTGATTTCAAACTTTTATGAGGTCTAGACCATGGCTGAACTATGTTATATCCGTACCCTGCATCCTGTCCAAGATCTATCCTTACTTGAGCTTGGACTATGTCCAAGTCAGTATTGAACATTTAGACCCTGTTTATCTGCAAATCTCGTTTGGTATGTGTGTTCCTTCTAGCACCTTCATTAATTTGTCTGACTCGTGCTGAATAGAATTTAAATAAGTGTTCAAGAGCAAAAGCATTAGCAAAATATGGAAGGGAGGAGTAGAAGTCGGAATCTGAGTACGTGAAGGAGATGAGGAGGAGGAAATGAGGGGGGAGGGGGGGGGGTCAAAGTAAAAAAAACGTGGAACGAAATATTATTCGAGGCTTTTGGCAATTCTGAAAATTTACCATTACATTTTTATTTTGTATAGCAACCGCCAGTTTGTGTTTTTTGTGTCTAATACAAAAAGGTAAGCAGTCTGTGTACAGCAATTACAAAATCAGTAACAACAACAGTGATCATCGACATCGTCAGCACCATTAAGAGAAAATCTCGCTTATCTGTTAACATGGAGAACAGACTTACTCCCAAACCATCTAAATATCTAACAGTTTATGACTGAAATGGAAAAGTTAAAAAATATTTCATAACTTGCCATTGTAACATGATAAGGGAGATTAAAGGGGTTCATTTTTGTGTGCGTGTGTTTCAGAACAAGTACCCGGTCCGTTACGAGGAGTCGATGAACACGGTGCTGGTGCAGGAGTTGATCCGTTTCAACCGGCTGATTAGCGTGGTGCGGCAATCCCTGCAGGACATCCGCAAGGCCATCAAGGGTCTGGTGCTGATGTCAGCAGAGCTGGAGGACGTCTTTGACAGCATGATGGTTGGAAAGGTCAGGGCCACACCTGCAACCAGCGCGCAGGCAGAGAGGGACAGGGATTTTTTTTTGCCTGTCCAGTTTTGTTTTTTTATTCAACTTCTTTATTCTTGGTGATGATAGGTAAAACTCAGTATACTGTAGCACAACACCAAACACGTTCAAATAACATTATCCCCAGATCTTTTAAACTTGAACAGGATTATGAATCAGTTTTTTTTTTCTGAATCAGCGAAAAGAGAATTCACTTTGATTTTTTTTTCGCTTTCTCTCTGCCCTTCTTATTCGCTCCCCAGTTCTCTATATTAACTCTGCTTATCCCTTTAATCCCTTCCGTTCCTATCATTTTTTAATTCACATACTGTTACTTTTTAAGCAGGCAAAAGTAGAAAAGAAGAGAGATGTCACAATGTACCTTATACAAATGATTATATCATTATTTGTAAACAAGCTCGTGTCGTCATTAAGAAGTTGGACATATCTTCGGGAGTTGGATATATCTTTACCAGCGCTGAGTAAATCTTGGTAACTTCATTCTCATTGGTTGTATCCCATTAGTTTGTTTGCCCTCAAGGAAAATTGTCTTTCGGCTGGATAATGTTTCTGTCGGCAAAGTAGTTTGTCTGTCAGCCAGGTAGTTTGGCTGCTGGGCAAGGTAGTTTGTCTATCAGGAAATTGATTTATCTGTTGGCAAAATAATTTATATTTCGGATAGATACTTCATCTGCCAGCAAGAAAACTCAAAAGAACATTTGGGAGATTCTGCTTTTAGGATGGTTGTTGGCTTGCATCTGCTATCCAATTTTGATATATGGAGGGAATAAGTTGGAGCACCAGAGTTTTATCGAAGTGTTTGTTAGACTGAGAAAGCCAAGGGCTCCCCCTATCAGTCAAAGGAGTTCCTGTTTTTGGTGCATGGGGCCTCAAACAATGACCGACCATAACTCGGAAAGATTTCCTCATTGACGCTTAGCCCTTTAACATTATGGCAGCATTTATCTTGTTCGCTTCAAAATGAAATTAATTTTAAAGGGAAAGAAGCTTAATCAGACTTTTGATTGGTTAAACTTCGTCTGTATTTGTCGGTGTCTGCCCCACTGTTGTATACGTCGAGCTTCATGATTCGTCCGATTCCTTTAACGTCCTTCCAAGTGGGGTCGTGATGATGAGGGGGGGGGGGGGGGGGGGGGGGGGCGGGCGGCGTTCACTGATAGTAGCTCTTAAAGGAACCTTGGCTGGATAATGTCTACTGTTTTCAGAGTTGCTTGTGTAGTTTGCCTTAGAATCGAAATGGTTCCATCAACAGCAGAGAACTCATTGAAATCCTGCCACTAATGACAGGATCGATAGTTTCCATTTTACAGTACAGCTGTCCTTGCCGCCTCCCTCACCCCCATCTCCCCTCATCTTTTTGGTCGTTCATGGAGGATCTTTGTCGTGATGATCATGTGGGTGTTACGACGGAAAGCTTTTTCCTTCTGTTTTTCGAAATCTCTCTCTCTCCCTCTCCCCCCCCCTCTCTTTCTCTCTCTCTCTCTCTCGTCATGCACACACTCCTCTTTCTTTCTCTCCCTTTCTCTATCTCTCGATCTCTCTTTCTTTCTATCCGTGTATAACTGTCTTCCCCAGACCTCTCACCGCTTCCTCCCTCTGTCTCTGTCTCTGTCTCTCTCTCCCTGTCTCTCTCTCTCTCACTATCCCTCTCTCTACCTTTGTCAATCCTCTGCACTTTGTCTGGCTGTCTCTCTGTCTGTCTCCTGTTCTCTCTGCTGTCTGGCTGTATGTCTGTCTCTCGTGTTCTGTGCCTTTCACTCTGTCTCTGCACCTCCGTGTGGTACACACAGGCACACACAAACACACCCACACATATACACACACATACACACACTCACGCACGCACACACACATACACCACACACACACACCTCTCTCTCTCTCTCATACACACTCACTCATACATACGCACACACGCGCGTACACACACACACACACACACACACACACCACACACACACACACACACACAACACACACAGTGAGAGCACACGTGTCTGCGTGTTCATTGCTGCACCTTGTGTTGCAGGTTCCCGCCATGTGGGCTGCTAAGTCCTATCCGTCTCTGAAGCCACTAGGCAGCTACATCACTGACCTGTTGGCTCGCCTAGTCTTCTTCAAGGTACACATGCTTGAGCACGGGATAGTCGATCATACCACATGATACTGATCTAAATCCACAGATCTGCAGTTGTCAGCCTCTCTTCCCTCCCTACAGCCGTGTCGTATCCCCATCTTCCGTCCCTTTTGCGTCTCACCTTGTTTTTTTTTTTGCTTTAAAAAATCCAGATGTGTTGCATCCGTTTAATACGCATATTTTTATAATACATGTTTATGCAAGCAATATTATATTTTGTCATTATGACTTCATCATTATCAATTTTGCATTCATTACTCGTGAATTACACATTCTGGCAAAACGCCGGTGATGGTTTGTATTATAGGATTCACATGTAGGAATACTCTGTTCAGTACGATAAGAATATGTCACATTTAAATTACGACTCTTACTTATTATGTATGTAGATGTGTCCGATAAATGCATTGCACATTATTTCAATCAGGAAATATTCCGGACTAAGCTTTTTTTCCTATTACATAACTCATGGATCTTAGTTCTGTGATGACTTTCTCAGTAATGGTTACACATTTGTAGTGTGCGGTCCAGCCTGATTTCCCCACTTCAAAAGGCTGCACATCTGGCTCCTTGAAAACATTCTAACAATGCCAGTTCTAGGCTTGGTGTAGACTGGTCTTTCTACATAACAAGCCAAAGAACAAACATACAAAACAACCTGCAACGTAACGCCTTTTGGGAGGATGGGTCTGTGCATATTTCATGTCCATTATCTGTGATGTCAGAAGAAGATGTATTTGTTGGAAATTCACCTGCCTGTTTTGTAATGTGTGTTTATAAGCGTTTACACCTTGTTTTGTGTCTTCCTTTGTATCTGACCTTGTTTTAAGTTAGGTTGTCGTTTAATTCAGTCTTCTTTCTATGTAACAGTCAATGTGAGTTTTTTGTTCTGTATGTTTATTTGTGTTTGTGCATATTTACAATAATGCAGCAGTCTGTTTCTTTCTGTGTAATAGTCTATTTGAGGTTTTGTTGAATTTATATAAGAGTAGCTGTTTCTCATTTCGCGCAGGGATTTGTCTTACTTATCACAACATATTCGATCTTTGCTCTATTTGTTTCATTTATAAACAGAGTGGTACATTTCTTTAAATGTTTACGGTGTGTGTGTGTGTGTGTGTGTGTGTGTGTGTGTGTGTGTGTGTGTGTGTGTTGGGAAGGAGGGGGAGGTGTGGTGCGTATATTGTCACATGTCTGACAGCACATGCTTAACTATGCTGCGTTGTGGCGCGCGCCTGTGTGTGTGTGTACGTTCAGGACTGGATATACGGCGGCACGCCCATAGTGTTCTGGATCTCAGGTTTCTACTTCACGCAGTCCTTCCTGACGGGAGTGCTGCAGAACTACGCGCGCCGCTACAAGGTGCCCATCGACCACCTGTCCTTTGAGTTCGAGGTCACCGCCCAGGAGACCCTTATGGGTAGCAAGCCGGTCAGTTCCAGTCTGATGTCTGTTCATCTATCATCGTCATTGCCCTGTGGTGTCTCGCAGCTGTCGCCATTGCCCCTGTGGTGTCTCTTCAGCTTTCATCATTGTTTCTGTGGTGTTTCTTCAGCTGTCATCATTGTCTCTGTGGTGTCTCTTCAGCTGTCATCATTGTGTCTGTGGTGTCTCTTCAGCTGTCATCATTGTGTCTGTGGTGTCTCTTCAGCTTTCATCATTGTGTCTGTGGTGTCTCTTCAGCTGTCATCATTGTGTCTGTGGTGTCTCTTCAGCTGTCAGCATTGTCTCTGTGGTGTCTCATCAGCTGTCAGCATTGTGTCTGTGGTATCTCTCAGCTGTCACCATTGCCCTGTGTGTCTCTTCAGCTGTTATCATTGTGTTCTGTGGTGTCACTTCAGCTGTCACCATTGCCCCTGTGGTGTCTCTTCAGCTGTCATCATTGTTTCTGTGGTGTCACTTCAGCTGTCACCATTGCCCCTGTGGTGTCTTTTCAGCTGTTATCATCATTGCCCTATGATGTTTCCTCAGCTATCATCCTGTGGTGTCTTCTTAACTAACACCATCATTGTTCCTGTGGTGTCTTCATCATCGTTCCTGTGGTGTCTTCATCATCGTTCCTGTGGTGTCTTCATCATCGTTCCTGTGGTGTCTTCATCATCGTTCCTGTGGTGTCTTCATCATCGTTCCTGTGGTGTCTTCATCATCGTTCCTGTGGTGTCTTCTCAATTACCATTATCATCGTCCCCATGATGTCTCCTCGACTGTAATTATGTTTGTCCCTGTGGAGTCTTTTCAGCTGTCGCTGTCGTCCCTATGGTGTGTCCTCAAGTATCATTATCATTGTCTCTGTGGTGTCTCCTCAGCTATCATCATCACCGTCCCTGTAGCGTCTCATCAACTCTGATCGTCATTGTCCTTGTAGTGTTTTTTTCTCAACTATCAGCATCATCATCGTTCTCCCTGTTGTGTTTCCTCAACTATGATCGTCATCATTTCCCCTGCAACGTCTCCTCAACTTTTATCATCATTGCACCCGTTGCTATCTCCTCAGCTTATCATCGTTATCATCATCATCATCATCATCATCATCATCATCATCATCATCATCATCATCATCGTCATTTTTCCTTTGTCCCCCTTCGACAGTGTAGTGTGCCTTTTGCCCACATATTTGCCATAGGAACGGGTAACACCGACAACATTGGTGTGGAGATATGTGCTTTTAGCTGTTTCATTTTGGGAGCAAAAGTTACCTTGTCTGACATTTTCACTTCTTTATATTTTCTTCTTGCGGTTAAATTGATAGTCTACCACATCATTGCGAACTGTTTTTCTAAGTTTCTTGGGCGCCGATCCTTAGAAACTGGACTTTCATGGAAAACCTACAAATTTTCTCATTTCTTTTATGAATAAGTTTTACATTAGATGTACAGTTCTTATGATGGTGTTAAGGTTTTTTTTTATATAACTCCCAGCTCTTGTTAAGGTTTTTTTTATATAACTCCCAGCTGTAACTTTTAATATTGCTTTTCGAACGCTTTAAGATTTGAATACAGGTAGTTAGTTAGTTAGAGAGAGAGAGAGAGAGAGAGAGAGAGAGAGAGAGAGAGAGAGAGAGAGAATGGGATGAAGAATTTTGAAGTAATGTAGCGCAGTCTGCACAAAAGTGCTGTGTGATGCCTCATTCTACGCTTTGCTTGTCCATCTGGAGATGAAATCAAAGAAACAAACAAACCAAAATCCGTTCATGTCTTGGACCAGGGCGTGGCAATGTAGGTTAGGGTGTTGATCATTGTGACAGAGACGAATCGTGATGACACTGACGTGACACACTGTATTCCACTTTGGCAGTTGAACGGTGCCTACGTCAAGGGGCTGTACATAGAGGGTGCCCGGTGGAGCCGGGAGAAGAAGGTGGTGACGGAGAGCCACCCCAAACTCCTCTACGACCTCATGCCCATCGTATCCTTTGAGTCATGCTGCCAGCGTCAGCCGTCGTGTCAATATATGGGGTCTGAATCGTTCATACCCCGTTTGAAGTGCGTGGTGCATAGTATCTGATACCAGTGCCCCAATTTCAAAGTCCTTCAAAGTCATGTGGAAGATTACGGAAACATACGTATCAGTATGAACGCACGCACTCAGGCACACACAGACAGACGGATAGACACACACACACACATACACACACATTCTTACACACACACATACACGCGCCACACACCACACACACACACACACACACACACACACACACACACACACACACACACACACACACACACACACATCCGCGCGAGCACACAGACGCACATACACACACATGCAGTCACACACACACACACGTACACACACATACACACGCACACACATACGCGCGCGCGCTCACACACACACACACACACACACACACACACACACACACACACACACACACACGTATTTACACACACACACGTATTTACACACACACACACACACACACACCACACACACACACACACACAGAGTTATACGCGCATGCAAGCACACACACCACAAAACGCAAGGAAAATACTCTTGGTGAAATGTTGATATAGGGATTATTCTATGTTAGCAGAAAAAAAATAGGCGTATACGCTTCACACTCAGCCTGCTCAAATGTTTTCTCTTCTTCGCTGTTAAGCCTAACAAGTATATGTTTTTCGATTATTTGATTGTAGATGTGTTTGTTGCTATTTCAATTAAGCAAACAACTAAAAAGTAGCGCTCTCTCTCCGCCCCAACCTCCCCTTTATTGTTAGATAGGTAACTCCTTTTGTTTCCGATGATTTATGAAGCGTGCCCGAATTACGTCCCTTAACCCAGCCTTCTCAGATCTGGCTGAAACCCGGGGAGAAGGCCAAGTTTGAGCCCAAGCAGATCTACGAGTGTCCCGTGTACAAGACGTCGGCTCGGCGTGGCACCCTGTCCACCACCGGTCACTCCACGAACTACGTGCTGACCATCGAACTTCCTATTGACCTGCCCGAATCTCACTGGGTCAACAGAGGCGTGGCCCTGCTGTGTCAACTGGACGACTGAAGGGGCATGGACAGTACACCGCTTACTCACACATGCGTGAATAGCACGGAAACACACACACACACACACACACACACACACACACACACACACTGGTGACGTGGACTGGCCTCGAACCTCATGCGCATTGACGTCAGTTTCACCACCTCACCGTGATGTTTCTAACTTGTCCATGATTGACGTCAGCGAAAGAAGACGAGTCGTGATCATTGCTCTTCTGTCATCTTGCTAGATGTCGTCAGAGCCACATCACCAAATGTAGTTGCATCACACTGACCGAGAACACTTCCACACTACGTAAACCGTTGACGTCAGTCTCGTGACGTCAGGGTTTCGTCACATTTCTACACACCTGCTGACGTCATGGTGACTTCC
>CM065721.1:54145872-54148372 GCA_033310375.1 Conus canariensis
ACTGCATCCATTTAACCGAAAGACTGATGTTTTACCGAATGGAAGTACGAACCTGTTGTGCATTGGAATTACTGGCGGATTAGTATCATCAACAAACATTTCACAGTATAGTTTTTTACTATAATGGTAGATTGTTTTGTAGAATAAGAATAACAGGGGACCCAAAACTAAACCTAATAGAACACCAAGTGTGTTGTGAAAAACAAATAGATGCGTATATGTTCACAGATATAATTTTGTTGTCAGTCAGAAAGAAAAGATGAAATCAAATTCTGTCTTTTGGGCTATAGCCTATAGATTGTCAGTTTGTTGTTGTTGTTGTTGTTGTTGTTGTTGTTGTTTAAAGCAGAGTCACGACGTCAAAGGCTTTCGCGAAATGTTCAAAAAGGATTCAGCACATCGTTTTTCTTCTTCTTTTTTTTTCATTCAAGTTTCAAAGCCATCTATCTTATCAATTTGCATGGCACTGTGTGGCACGGCTAGTTTTCTCTGAATCCAGATTGATTTGGATGGACCAAACCATGCTTGACTGTCTGGGATAGAAGACACTTATTGGTGCGCTGTTCTAGTGGTTTTGAAAGAGCAGCTAAAACTAGAGAATAGGTCTGTAATTGAATGGAGAGAGAGAGAGAGAGAGAGAGAGAGAGAGAGAGAGAGAGAGAGAAGAGAGAGAGAGAGAGAGAGAGGAGATGCACAGACAAACACACAGACAAGAGAACACACAGAAATATCCAGACAGACGGATAATCAAAGGGACGGAACCTGAATGATGGACACCCCACTGAAGAGCAACACCAACGCCACCCACTGAAGACGACTAAGGCGTTTCCCTAGCAACAGCACGGAGAACACGGCCGTCGTCAATATCTTCAGCTGATACGTCACCTGGACAATGACGTCATTGTGTGCATCAAGATGAACGTCATCATTGAAGCACACACACACACACACACACACACACACACACAGAGAAAGAGAGAGACAGGAGAGAGGAGAGACAGAGACACACACACACACACACACACACACGAACAATCTCGAATAGAGGTCCTAGCACGGTTCAAATTTGGCTTGTCGGTGAACACGGATCAAGTGACGCCAGGATAACTGAAAAAAGTCAACGTGTTTACACCAGACGTCTTGATTATAACTCACCGAGATGGTCAGTCTCCCCATGTTGTTTGTGTGTGTGTGTGTGTGTATGTGTGTGTGTGTGTGGGGGGGGGGGGGGGGGTGCGCGCGCGCGCGCGCGCGCTTCTCCCCTAGTATCACTCGACAAGGGGAGAATGTGTCCCTCATCTTCATCAGCGTGTTTGTAAAATGATATCTAATATAAGTCACGTCCCATCTGACCCAGTCCTCCGCAGAGTCGACGTTTACGATGTTGTCAAAGTACAGGTTGTTCCAATAACTGACTTTGTTTCAAAACATCTGCTCTTTACAGAAACAACCACCATAGCACACCAGCAACAACACGATGTTTACATTTTGATCGATGACTGGTACATGGTGTGATTGAAACCGACTCCAAATAGTCATATTCGTTTGGTTAGTTTTTTACCATGGCTGTGGCTGCTTTCGGATTTTGTTTGCATTTTATTAATAGCACAAGCCACTGAATCAATATTCGTCCTCCATCCCCTCCCCCCCTCTCTCTCTCTCTCTCTCTCTCTCTCTCTCTCTCTCTCTCTCTCTCGCTGTATGGGCGTGCTTTTGCATGCGTGTGCATGTATGTGTGTGAATGTTATCCGAATTTACACTTTTGAGTCACCATTCTCTCTCTGTACACACACACACACACACACACACACACACACACACACACACACACACACACACTCACTCACTCACTAGCGCGACCGCACACACACACACACACACACACACACACACACACACACACACACACACACACACACTCACTAGCGCGCCCGCACACACACACACACACACACACACACACACACACACACACACACACACACACACACACTCACTAGCGCGCCCGCACAACACACACACACACACACACACACACACACACACACACACACACACACTCACTAGGCGCCCGCAAACACACACACACAACCACACACACACACACACACACACACACACACACACACACACCGAACGAACGAACGAACGACGCGCCCCCAATTCATTCCCCGACTCAGACACCCCCCCCCCCTCCTTTTCCGTCTCCTTTCCCCCTCCCGTTCCCTCTCCCTCCTCCCCATTCTACCATGTCCAACCCCCTCTCCCTCCCCACCCACCACCACCACCACCACCAACACACGTCCCCTCCCCCTCCCCCAAACACACACACACACACACACACACACACACACACACACACATACACACACACACACACACACACACACACACACACACACACACACACACACACACACACACACACACACACACACACACACACACGCCGCCTGACCTGAAATGTGGCTGCCTCCAGGTTGGACACAGCGACAAATAT
>CM065721.1:54153372-54158372 GCA_033310375.1 Conus canariensis
CCATACACCATGTATTATCTTGTTCACTCCCAAGTAAGAAAAACAAGATGCAAAGCATATAAACGTGCTCCCAGTTTATCTTGATAGCCTTTATAGCCGTTAGTAACGGATATAACGGTTAAATAAACATCGGGCATCATCCGTGACCCATAGTGAACATACCTACAAATTTTCAGAAAGATCGGCCAAGTACTTTCTGAGATTTTCCATAAAGAAGTAAAAACCGTTATGGGCCGTTATAGCCGTTAGTAACGGATATAACGGTAAAATAAACATCGGTCATCATTCGTGACCCATAATGAACATACCTACAAATTTTCAGAAAGATCGGCCCAGTAGTTTTGTCTGGAGCGAGTGGAACACATTTTGACCACGGACGGGCAGGCAGACAGACACACAGACATCATTTCTTCGTTCCAATTGTAAAGTACTCCCTGTTCCATAAGAACTGGGAGTACAAAAACTAACAGTATAACATACCATCACACACTCACTCACTCACACACACACGCGCGCGCGCAGGTGCACGCACCTGTCTCTCTCTCAGAGAAGAGAGAGAGAGAGAGAGAGAGAGAGAGAGAGAGAGAGAGAGAGAGACAGACAGACAGACAGACAGAGACAGACAGAGAGAGAGAGAGAGACACAGAGAGAGAGAGAGAGAGAGAGAGAGAGAGAGAGACACAGAGAGAGAGAGAGAGAGAGAGAGAGAGAGAGAGAACGCGCGCATGCGTGCTTGCCTGTGTGAGTGTGTGTGTGTGTGTGTGTGTGTGTGTGTGTGTGTGTGTGTGTGTGTGTGTGCGTGTGTGTGTGTGTGTGTGTGTGTGTTGTGCGTGTGTGTGTTGGGGGGGGGGGGGGGGGAATAGCATAGTTTAACTTGCTTGCTTGAGGACAAGAGGTCTTTCTTTGAGCTCCGAAAACAGGCTAGATGGACAGTTTCCGCACACTGGGAGTCAGCGAGTTCCAAACAGCTGGGAATGTTACAGCTGAAGAAGCGTTCACCAAACGATTTCAGAGTTCTCTTCCACCAGATATCTTCAGGAGTTTTTGACAGGAAGACCAGTGAGAACGCGGCGATGACGGGTAAGCACGGAACGTTGTGGACAAGGAGAGAAGAGAAATTATTACAGAAGCAGAAAAC
Organism: Conus canariensis; assembly: GCA_033310375.1. Lineage (NCBI taxonomy): Eukaryota > Metazoa > Mollusca > Gastropoda > Neogastropoda > Conidae > Conus > Conus canariensis. Next base: position 54,154,511 of record CM065721.1, read on the forward strand.
AATGTGTACCATTTGTGTCCTGGCGACGACATTTCACAGGCTACCAATACATTCTTTCAGCATTGGTGCAGCATGATCTCGCTTTCTTTTATGTAGGACGAGTCGACGGGTCGTGCGAATATGAGTTTGATATGTGTTCGTTTGTTAACTTGTGAAATGCTGTATATCAACAGCGGACCAGAGAAAGAGACAGCCTTTCTGACGCTTCAGTTAAAAGGTACAGACGAACTGATGAAACATGGCGGAGGTTATATAAATTTTGTGCGATACATCGTGCTGATCTGATGAAAAAATAAAAGCGTAACCTAACTCCATCGCCAAAAGAAAACGTAGCAAAACTTCTTGCCAAATGAAGATGCAACAACTGTGTTGAAAAGAAAAAAATATAGAAATCTGTTACAAAAAGAAAACACGGCAAATGTATTGTAAAATGAAAATGTAACAGAAATGTGCCTCTAAAGAAAATGTAACACAGAAATGTGTTGTAAAAGCTATATATTGCAGGAACGTATTGCCTATACAAAATGTAACAGAAATCTTTTGCCAAAAGGCAATGCAACAGAAAGGTGTAACCAAAACAGAAAGTAACACAAAACTATTGCCCCCCCCCCCCCCACCACATCCACACCCGACTCCCCACTCTTCCCACCCCCACTCTTCCAAAACGAAACAGTAGTGTGTTGAGAAAAAAAAACTATAACAAAAATGAATATACAAAAGTAGCTGTAACTGAAATCCATACTTATCACACACAAAAATTGCAATGGTAAAACAGCTTCCGATCAAAGGTCGCAGACGGTGCGCGCCTAAGTCATCCCCTGCACAAACACAAATCGCGTCCCGTCGTGGAATATCTTTTATTATCGCTCAACAAATGGTTAGCTTTTCAGTGTTTTGTCATTATTCAACCTACTGGCTTTCTTAGATTCTGACCCCCATAAACGACTTCCATAACATTGGAATGAGAACCGCCCGGTTGACTGGATAGACAAACATACAGAAACAGACATCCACAAAGAGATTATCCGGAAAATAACTGTACCCTGCATTGCAATGTTTCGTCTGCGCGCAGAGGACACAGGCATGGTGGACTTTTTCGCCAAAGACTTGAGGGACGCGGGAACACCACAGTTACACAGAGACAGTGCTCACTCACTACTGCTGCTGCGCTGTGAGCTAAATGGTACCTGTCAGCCAAACCCCCAGTGATACAAAGAGTGGCATGGGATCATGACCTGGGCCTGGAGTCTACAAAGAGAATGTAATTTCCTCTCTGATCAAAAATGATGAACAGCTCGGCTGCGGGGAAAAAAAGCCCCAGCAACGTAGAAAAACTGATTCAGATGCTACACACACACACACACACACACACACACACACACACACACACACACACACACACACACACACAACGCAACACAGACACAGAGGCACGTACGAATGCACGCACATACGCACATAAGCACACATAGAGGAAATATATGTACAACGAAGCACAGGACTGGGAGAATACTATTGATACACAAAAATAGGTCACAACAACCAGAACGTATGAGCAGAGGTGTGGGTGTGTGTGTGTGTGTGTGTGTGTGTGTGTGTGTGTGTGTGCGTGCGTGCGTGCGTGCGTGCGTGCGTGCGTGCGTGCGTGCGTGCGTGCGTGCGTGCGTGTGTGTGTGTGTGTGTGTGCGCGTGCGTGTGTGTGTGTGTGTGTGTGCGCGCGTGTGTGTGTGTGTGTGTGTGTGTGTGTGTGTGTGTGAAGGGGGTGGGTGGGGTTACCGTTATCAATAAAAGTATCTATGAAGCTGATAAACATCCAAACTAAACGAAAATCAAGCAATCCTATTGCCGACCAACCGACCAGGCGGCCCAGCAACGAACGACCAAGCTACCTATCTAACCTCTAGATTACCGAGAAAAGAAAAAAAAGAAGAAAAAAAAAAAGTAGCAAACTAACAGCCTAATCAACTAGCTTGTTTACTAGTAACTGAGTAACTGGCAAAACTGTCAGTCAGTCTACTTTGAAACTAAAGCAGCAAAAAAATCTCATACATACGTTTGATTTGGTCGGCTCTGTCTATATATAAAAGAAACAAACAAACAAGACAAGCAGAATGAAATCAAACACGAACAGACAACCAAAAAAAAAAAAAAAAAAAGAAGAAGAAAAAAAGATGAAAAACCCACAGCGATAAAGGCACAAGTTAAATACGTTCACATCAAATTACTTTTTACTGAACACTTTAACTACTTATTTGATTAACTAGCAAGCCAATCAACCAATCAGCCTTCTCACCTCCGCTGCTAGTGGCGGCCCGACGTGCCCGTATCTCTGATGCCAGCCCCGCCTCCAGCTTGTCCAAATCTGCGTCACTGCCTCTACCCGTCATGGTTGTGACGTCACTTCGTACCTCACGTCACTTCCTTCCTTCTTCTGATGGGCGTGTCCCAAATCAGGGGAGTCCGCGTGTACGTTGGGGCGCTTCCTTTTCGTTTTCCTCTGCTGCAAGTATGAACGACACAGGACTTGATTTAGTGAAAAAGATTTACGCCAGTTTTAAACGTTCGTATGGGCAGAGAGAGAGAGAGAGAGAGAGAGAGAGAGAGAGAGAGAGAGAGAGAGAGAGAGAGAGAGACGCTTCAGACGCTTCAGATACGTTTTTATTGACAATGGCCTACATAGCCTTTATGTCAAGGGGGTGTACATTAATATTTGTAGCGCTGAAAAAAAGTATATAATGCAAAGAAACATAAATTGTTAACGGATTACGTAAATGCTAATGATGAGGCTCGAAGCCATGTAGAAGAAAAGAAAATAATGATTTTTTTCGTCACTCAAAATGAATATGTAGGGTTTTTTTTAAGTAGCAACATGATCATAAACACAAGTGCTCCCCGCAGAGAGAGAGAGAGAGAGAGAGAGAGAGAGAGAGAGAGGTGATGGTGGCAAAATATGTATCATTAATAGAGGCCAGGAAGCGGAAGGGCATGATAATAGGAAAAGCTCTCTCTCTCTCTCTCTCTCTCTCTCTCTCTCTCTCTCTCTCTCTCTCTCTCTCTCTCTCTTCCCTTTTTCATTTTTGTATTGCTCATATTCTTTTCTTTCACATTCCTTGTCCTGCTTTATTGAAGATAGAAAATTTCAACATTAATACGCACACATACTTCTCCTTCGTCCCCGTTCACACACACCCGGTACAGCACCTGCGCACATTTTGCTAATAAGGACTTCTTCACCCTGCATTTCCTCATCTGAGACAGAAACAACATGTACGTATCGGATGACACGTCAGTTTAAAAGGGGGTGGAGAACGAAGTCATCCCTGTACTGTGTTCTGCCAGGTGTCATGTCAATCCCAGAAGAGCACTATTGGAGCGGCGGAGTTCCTGGATGGTACTATCAGAGGGCAAACGTTGGGTATCATAAAGTTGCTTCGTTTTTTTTTTTCAGGTGAAAACAACCAATGAAAGTACAATCCTGCCTCTAGCTAGCTATGTTTTTTTTTTCTTTTGTCTGTACAGGTCGATTTTAAATGAACGGGCATTTAAACTGCGAACCTATTTCGTCAAATTTAAAAGAAAAAAAAATGCTGTACCACTGGACGAAAACATAATTCAAAATACAAGACAAAACACGATGCGTTTCGACCTCTTTGGTCGTCTTCAGGCAAAACAAACAACATTCAAGACAATGAAAACGAAGAGCGAATAATCACCTAGCTCCTCAACGTGGGCGCAGGATGGATGTGTCATGTAACCTCCGGAAGAGTTTTGCCCCCTGATTGCGGAGTTAAGTGATCATCCCTTCATCCATTTTGCGGCGTTGTTCCAAGTGTGTACAGCGGTTGATTGTTTCACGTTTTTG
>CM065721.1:54160872-54173372 GCA_033310375.1 Conus canariensis
GTCGTCAAGAGGTAACCCACCGGAGGAGACACTGCACTGCTGCCGAGTCACTTCGGTGGTGTTCAGTGGCGCCTGTTCTGATCCAACATACGCAGGACACCACCTACTAAGCCCCCTACTGACGACAATAATTCCTTAGTCGCGGAGCCGGCGTGAGTGAGCTCTCCCTCCGGAGGGCGCCACCACGTCCGTCCAACGACAGCCCCCATGGAGTCGCCGATACCGGTGACCCCGACGGAACCAAACCAAGACCACAGACGTGGAGAGGACATCGAAACAGGTCACCATGAGAGCAGGGCATGAAGGGCCACAGAATTTGAGACTTTTTTAAAATGCTGACTGATGAGAATGAGGATGATTAAGATGATGCTACGGATTTCCATTTCGGTCTGAGACTACATGACAGGGCTGTACTCTACGCTTCCTTCCATAATAAATCCCCGCGTCAACCAGGCCCGAGAGATACAGACACCTGCAGTGTTGGTCGGAAAATCTGAGCAACACTGTCAGACACGCATCCATTAGGTGGATGAAACTCAACTGTGTGGTCCCAGTCTTCCCAACTGAGTCGGCAGCAAACTCAACTCTGGGTAGGAGCCGGTCGGGGCAGAAAAATCCCACGTGACTCTAATGGGAATCGAACCCGCGACCTCCCAGCCGGGAGTCCGCGACGCTAACCACTTCGCCACGGCGGCTGGTAAAACCCCAGTGTTTTATGTCTAAGCTTGTCCGGTTGTCGTTGCATCAACGCTGTTGGGAGTGGACTATGCTCGGCATAAAGTTTACCCCCCGTCTGTTTCTGTTATTATCAGCAATTGAATACAATGACAACGGAATCTTCAGGTTAGGCATCAAGACGTCAACAGTAAATAGTGAACACATATGCTAGCCTCTATTCTCACACTGAAATGCACATTGCTATACACTGATGCTGGCTGCTGTACACATTCATCTAACACACGTGCACACATAAATCATGCTGTGCAGACAGTTTTCTAGCTTGCCCGTAACCCCCGAACAGAAATATGTACACAGAAAACACAGCCGGAGAAATGCACAGTTGGAGAAATGCACACACGCACACGCACGAGCGCGCACACGCACACACACACACACACACACACACACACACACACACACACACACACACACACACACACACACATACACACACACACACCGCGCGCGCGCGCACACACACACACACACACACACACACATCACACACACCCACACACACACACACACACACCACACACACACACACACACACACGCACAAAACACACACACACACACACACACACACACACACACACACATCACGCACAACTTTGACGCGTATACACATTGACTCAGAAATAATTTAGTTTTTCCAAACTGAAGCAAATCTCTAATAAATTGATGTTAATCATCAAACGATTGTGGGCAAACTTCGTCTTCTTGTAACTTTCTACTCCTCCCACCTACACACACACACACACACACACACACACACACACACACACACACACACACACACACACAACACACACGCACGCACGCACGCACGCACACATTCTCTCTTTGTAAATAGTTATCAAAGTAACACGTGCCCAAATACACTAGGATTCCAGGCAGAACAATTAAACCAAATAATCAAATGACAATAAATTGGCCACTATTTCCAAAAGTGAAGCGCAATGTACTTGTTGTGAATCAGTCATAAATTTGCCGATAGTCTCAAGACAGGTATAGCACAGTTTTCAGGTTAGGAACAAGGGGGCATAACTCTAAAAGTCATCACTGATCCAACAAATCCTACTGGGTTTATCTCTGAGTAGAAGACCCAACATTCAAGGCAGAGCGCTGCGGTTTGCGACTTTCCAAAACAATAAGATGATTCCTCAGGTAACACTGGAGGGCAGATTATTCCAGTTGTTATATTAGTAGAAATCTAACAACTCGCTGCATTGCCTTCTGTCTCTCGGAAACGATGATGACTTTGGCGTGTGTGTATGTGTCCCTCCCCCCCCCCCCCCGCCTTCTCTCTCTATGTGTGTGCATGCATCGGTGTGTGTGTGTGTGTGTGTGTGTGTGTGTGTGTGTGTGTGTGTGTGTGTGTGTGTGTGTTCTCCATGAGGGTTGATAACATGTTAATAATAAGTACTCACTAAACGATTCAAGAAATAGAAACTCAAATAACATCTTGTCAGATATGTGCAGACACATTGATCTTGGCTGGTCTTTTCCTGACCACTTCACGTTCGTTACCACAAACAGATGGAATTGCTGCTAAACGGGCATCAGAATCCGGTACACTGGAGAAAAAAAAATGACAGTGTCAAATGCAAACGCAGCCTGAATACCTCGAGCAGTTTCCGATGTTCTCTCGACGACGAGGAGGACAAGGTCATTGAGATATTATATGGAAGGTTAACAACAAAATGCGAAGCCATTTATATCATGTTCAGATACTCAGACACCTTTGCAAATCAGCGCTCTTCTCAGTCACACACACACACACACACACACACACACACACACACACACACACGCACGCACGAACGCACGTACACAAACACACGCACGCACGCACACACACACACGCACGCACGCACGCAGACACACACACCACACACACACACACCACACACACACACACATACCCAATATAATAATAATAACACACACACACGCACGCACGCACCACACACACACACACACACACTCTCTCTCTCTCTCTCTCTCTCTCTCTCTCTCTCTCTCTCTCGTGTGTGTGTGTGTGTGTGTGTGTGTGTGTGTGTGTGTGTGTGTGTGTGTGTGTGCGGTGCGTGCTTATTTTTCTTAATGTCTGCTGCATCGTCTTATGTGTGTATTTATATATGTGTACTTGGTTTGGTGCATGTAGGTGTGTAAATGTGTATTAGTGCTGAATGTGATGTCTTATGTGTCTTGTATACATCTACCATCATTTTCTTTTGGTAAAGCACCTAAAGCAGTTTTCTGGACAATGTACTTTATCAGTATCATTAATATTATTATAACTGTTATTATTTTCATGGTCATCATTATCATCATCACTACTATCATTGTTGTTAAGCAAGAAGAAACGTTAGGGAGAGCTTTGCAACAGGAGTCACTTCAGAGAAGAAACACCCTCCCCCCCCCCCCCCCCTCCCCTCCGGCATGTGTTTCGACTCTGTATTCCTTGCACTCTAAGGGGCTGGGCTCCATGCATATCTTGACTCCCAGATGCCCTCCAGCTGTCAGATTTCTTCTTCCCTGGCGCGGCTGGGATTCGAACCCACAACTTCTGGATGAGTAAGCGTCCCAGACGAATGTCTCACCCTCATCGCTATTGGACGTATGTTCTGAGGTGGGAAATTTAAGCATTACAAGTTGACTTTTGTTCCTGCTCGACCAGATCCAGTTGAAACTCTATTCAGCTGCCTCTGCCATTGCCCTGAGGGTTCTGGTCCTCTTCTTAAAAGAAATTTTGAGCTGTTTCACCAGGTCATGAGCTGATGAACCTAAATCCCCTTGCTCCAACCTCTGTAGTGAGGACTTAGGCCTGGAAGCCAGATTCCCTAAAGCGGCTGGCTAGACTTACATACTGCTCCATTCTGTTTTCGTGCGGCACGGTGAGTTCTGTTAGAATAGTCTGTTTTGATGAGCCTGAGTGGAGAACAATATCCGGTCTCATGCCACTCTTCCTGATAAGTTGTGGATGGAAGTCCCATTCTGGAAGATCTGCTGTGCACTCCCAGTCATCCACTCCACCCAGTAAACCCTGATTCCATGCTCGTGGTATTACAGCTGTTCCAGACCATGATTCGTGACCTCCTGCCGTGTAGACCTTCGTTGCTGGAGTTTCTGGTGGCGTAGTGTTTCCTCTGGCAGTGTTAATTGCATGTGTGGTCTCCCCTAAGCACTCAGTTCTGCCTCCATATCTAACTACCCTGGATTAGCGCTGCTTTGAATGATTTCAGGTCATGTTCCACTGTTTATTTGCTCCGACAGACTGACAGGTAGGGTCATTTGATTTTGCCCGTATTACGATCACTATTACCATTATTTCTTCTTCTTCTTCTTCTTCACCACCACCACCACCATCGGCATCATCATCATCATCATCGATGATGATGATGATGATGATGATGATGATGATGATGATGATGATGATGATGTATGATATCAACATAGCTACAACCAGAGGTGAATTTTACGCAATGTAGTGTCTGATTCAGTCTGTTCCTCTTTAAAATCCACATCGTCTTCTTGACGAAGACAAATGTTGTGTTCAAGAGCGTGGGGTCGGAAAGAGATTTCTTTCTAATCATGGTCAGCCGTTACTGTCCTGTCATCCATAATGATGATGATGATTATGATAGTGATGGTGGTGGTGGTGGTGGTGGTGGTGGTGATGATGATGATGATGATAATGATGATGATGATGATGACGTCGACGACGACTATGATGACGATGACGATGACGATGATGATGATGATAATGAGGAGGAGGAGGAGGAGGAGGACTACGACGACGATGACGACGACGATAAAATGATGACGATGATTATGATAATATTAACAATGATAGTGATAGTAACTATGATACCTACTTTATTCCTTGGCCTCTGGGTCACCTTGTTACGTCATCGTGTCGTGATGACCGCCATTACTTTGCCCCTGGAAGTCAGATTCCAATCACTCGCATCCACAAGGACTAGGCTTCGAAAAAAAGACCACTCCAGGGCATCAACACAGACACACCCTACCAGCCACTGCACAGACCAAGACCGTTGCGCAACATAATCAAAGACCGGACAAGGTCAGCAATGCACACATGCACTTTGAACACGTCCAGTTCACCATGGCCAGTGATGTGGGGGAGGAGTAATGTTGAGAGGTGGCTCACTCCAGCCGCTGACTCATGTGACTGTGGGGGAGACAAGCAGATTGCTCTGAAGGGGCGGCAGCTGAACATTGGCACACGGTGCAACTTGATGAATGCGTTGATTGATTGACGCCAAGGTGTGTTCGCTTTGTGCGAACGTCAGGCCGAGGGGTTGGTGGTGGTGGTGGTGTGTATTCTGCAGGTGTTCTTGCCGCTCTTTGCCGCAATCATCAAATTAATGGCTCAGTTCCACACAAACTCAGCCTTAAGATGACTACATGTATGTAAGATGATGTATGTATGTATGTATGTATGTTTGGGAAGGGTCATGTATGTAGGTTGTGTATATCTCTGTATGTACATCTGTCTGTTTAACATATGTATTAACGAAAATAAATGTATAGATATGCATATGTTGGTCAACATGGTTACATTGTATATTTGGACCATATGCTGGCATTATAGTTGATCATCTTTCGTGGTTATGAGCTGTAACTCTTTTGTGAAAAAGAATAGATTCTTCAATGAAAGGCGAAACACACAACACACACACACACACACACACACACACACACACACACACACACACACACACACACACACACACACACTTTTTTTCCAGTAGCTTAGGCAGGGTAGAGGTGCGGCCAAGTTGTTAATTAATATATAGGAGGAGGGATGCTGTTTTTGTCCCTGAACTAAACTTCATACCTAATGATTTTCTAACTTGGCTTACCTCTTCTCCAAACTCTTCTTCCAGTTACAAAAATTCTTGCCAGTGATTGTTCCTTGTCGTCGCTGCTTTCCTTCATTCTTCATATACAGTATAAGGACTAGTTTTGAGTACGTCTTACAGATATATGCCATTCATATACTGATGAACCGCGCACTGTCCTCTTTTGGTGCATCTGTGAACCCTGAATGTATCTGATTAAAATTTGATTTGAAAAAAAAAAAGGTGACGACATGGCGCATGCAGTATGAACATCGTCAGTCTGGAGTGAGTTAGTTCCGGTACCTCCCTCATGACGTAACCAGTGTGGTCTGTGTCATGTGATGTGGCCTCACATGGCGACATGTGACGTTCCGTCGCATACGCCCTTATTTGTTATAAAGCATTCCCCTAGGTAGGGAAAAGAAAAGGTAAAAGAAACAATAATTCACGTGGCCTGACCAGCGTGATTGGTGTCGCTGGTGGCTATTAAAACAGTTCAGTGAATGGACAGACGTTGTCCATTGGTCAGCAAACAAGGGCTGGTAATGCGTAGAGTTAGACGAGTACTCACTGAACGTGTACTCAAAAAGAGCGCAGGAGGGAAAAATAAGGAATAGGAAGGAGATGGCTTGGGGACACTGACCGGACAGGTTGTTTGAAGAACGAGTTCCACCTGCAATTCACCATTACCAGCCCTTCCCAGTGCTGTGGCAGCACCAGTTAGGCGACTGAGGCAGTCGCACAAATATTTGGGCTACAGTGCTGCGGCAGCACCTAATTGTCTCCAGGGTTGGAGAATCGAGCTGTGGAAGACAACGACTGCACCAGTCGTGAGAAAACAAAGCATTTGTCATGTTGACCCATAATGATTTTTAATTGTCCCCCCTTAGATTGGAACTCACTTGATATACCTATATTTTAAGCCATCTTTTTGATTCTTCTTTGAAAGTATAAATATTGTTTCTCCAGTGAGGAGGAGAAACTGTTGAAAGAAGTATCTGGGAAATAGTATATGAAATGAAATGAAATTTGGTCCCAACTAGTGGATCTGTGGAATGCTTGTGCCTCCACTGGAGTGGAGAAACAGAAGTTATTAATTGGAAAACAAATTTGTCATTATTTGAAAAACTGATTATCGTTTAGTAAATTATTCCCCGGAGAGGAGGGGGAGAAGAAGAGTTATTGTAGTGCGCCTTCTGGTTGTTTGGAGAGATTGCGTGTGCACGGAGTGAATGCTGGGCTGAGTGTAGGCATGCATGTATGCACAGTGTGACAGTCTGTCTGTGGTTTAAGTTTCGTATTGCTTATGGTTCAGACAACTACACACGGCCTTGACAGTGCTGTTATTTGTCATCTAACCACTTAGCTGAAGCCTGCACTTGATATAAGCCTAGCTTATATTAAAGTATTTTGGAATGAGGGAGGAGGTGGGTTAGTGGTAGTGTCCCCATTTTTTTTTTACCTCCGACACAGAAGATTTCACCCGTCTAAGTTGGTTTATTTTTTTGTCGGCACGATGACACATAAACTACGGAATGAATTGTTGACGAACAACCTGTTTGAGGGAAGCGGGCGTTTTTTTTTTCATTTACCACCCTCAGATTTACTCACTCTCATCTCTCTCTCTCTCTCTCTCTCTCTCTCTCTCTCTCTCTCTCTCTCTCTCTCCCACACACACACACACACAAGCAAACCTACCCAAGGGCGATCACTCTTTCCTTCAGTGGATCTGATGTCAAAATTATCTCCACCAAATCTTACAGGTTCGTAGATAACGCATCGCGTAAGTCTGATCCCCCCCCCCCCCCCCCCCCCCCCCATCATTGCATGTCATATATCATTTAATGAAAAATTGACAAAATGTTGCCAAATTCCCCAATGAAAGAAAAAAAAATTCCTCGATGGGCATCATAGAAGCCTGATGTAATCATTGAGATTTATACATCATGTGATGATAAATTTACAAACTGCAGCCAAATTCCCCAATGAAAGAAAAGCTAGGGAAATAAAACCCCAACCAATTCCTCGATCTAACTTTTAACTCTGACCTACACCAACATTCCCAGGTGTTTTTTTTTTTTTTTTTTCCCGGACCCACATTCAACATTCTAGCCCAGTTCCGTTAAACTTGATGCAGTACATTTGGCATAAATTTGCTGACAGACAGATTAACGCGGGCTAAAAACAGGAACAGCGTGGCGGAGACATTAATCCAGGTCACTGGTTGACAGGGGGACAAAAGGAAAAGATGTCCACAGCGCAGGCTTCCAAGCGTGGCGCAGGATCGTTTCACGCCGGCTGGCTCGGCAGTTAAGGACAGTACTTCTCTGGGTCCCACTCGCAACTTCGGGTTTTTTAATTTTTTCTTTCTTGACTTTTACACACACACACACACACACACACACACACACACACACACAACCGAAACTGGGTGATCACGTTGACTCATTTTGCTATACACAGGTTATACTGGTTTTAGAGAGGTGAATGCAGTAAAAACAAAGAAACACTTTAAAAAAAATAAAAAGAAAGAAAAGGTTAGGCGTGTTGAGGGGAGATAAACCTGGTAAAACAAATCAAGAATAGGTGGGTACTCTTTCAGGAAATTTAATCAAGTAGAGACAAAGACAACGTTACATACAAAAAGGGATGGAAAAAAAAACACCTCAAGTCCGCAAAGGGAGGCAATCTTGATTGGGAAACATGCTTAGAACAGACAAACCAAAACGAAATTTCAAGTCCGCAAACGGCGGTAATCGTTCTTGGGAAACACATCTAGAACAGACAGAACAAAACGGTTTTTCCGAAAGCGACCTTCAAGTGCTTAAAGGGAAGTGAGTCTGTCTTTACAGTCCCAACTAGAATGAGGTCGCATTGTCATTGTAACAGCAACAAACAGCCCCACAGCGTTTTAAGCTGTGGGACCTCTCTACACATACAGCCCCGTGGGGGGACACACAGATCAATAGCGGTTGTGAGGCAGGTCAGGCAATAAGCAGACTGCTCGATAGGACGCGGCGGTCAATGGATCTTTTGTCCTTCATATAGATAGATAAGTACACACATTACCAGCTGCTGAGGCTGCTGAGTTTAAATGGAGTTTGGCCGGTTGTGCTCGAGGTTATTAGGAAAAAAAATACCCAGAATGGAAAGAGACAGAAAAAAATACATATGATATGAAATGGCGGGATCTCTCTCTCTCTCTCTCTCTCTCTCTCTCTCTCTCTGCATACACACACACACACACACACACACACACACACACACACACACACACACACACACAATATATATATATATATATATACAGAGAGAGAGAGAGAGAGAGAGAGAGAGAGAGAGAGAGAGAGAGAGAGAGAGACATACATATAAATGTCGAAATCATAGAGAACGTATAAGTGGAGCGTCCTTTTCCTTATCATGTTGGTCTCGATTTCGCACAACTACAAGAACTTTTCAGCACCTGTTTAAAACAGATTTAACCCTCCCCTGAGGTCCTCTCCCCCTCCCCCCCCCCCCAATCCCCCCCCCACCCCCGCCAAAGACAAAAAAAGGAGAAAAAAATGCCTAGCCTAAACCATGTATGGTAGACGGCAGCTGGTGTGTCGTCTGCCCTGGCCAACCATACTGAAATCCGATCCTGCTACCGATTAGTGACTCGGTCTGTAAAACATTTTCAGCATGTCATGACCTTGATAACCAACCTCTCTCTCTCTCTCTCTCTCTCTCTCTCTCTCTCTCTTGTGTGTGTGTGTGTGTGTGTGTGTGTGTGTGTGTGTGTGTGTGTGTGTGTGTGTGTGTGTTGCCTCCCATTTCCTTGATGCGCTGTCCTGACTCACAGGAAAAAACTGAAAACGAACTGAACACATCCACGCGTGTCTCTGAGTAAGAGCGAATCGCCTTTTTTCAGTTAGGTGCCGAAATGATCAACAGATTAACCGTGGGCCCCGAACAGAGAAAGAAGATACTGATTCTGTGACGTGGAGACAAACACTCCATTTTGGGTGCTGAGACAAAAAAAAGCGTCGTTATTTGTTTCTTGAACGGTGGAATTATAAAGAATGTTAGTCTACATTTGCTATAGGCGTAGAGGCGTGTTGTGCGAAATAGAAAACCGGTTTTAAAGTAAGATTGAATATACATCTTGTATTTAGAATTTTGGTAAGATTGGCTTTTGTCTTTTTCATCTTCCCCAGGCTGTTCATTTTCATTGAATTTCAGTTTATTGTCGTTGAGAAGCTCATCATTTGGGCTGGAAATTGGGGAAGCTGAAAACTTCTTTTCTTCGTCTAATTCTCGGTGCATTTTACATTGGCTGTCCTATGCGTGTTATTGTGTTTTACACCAATCCAGATACCCAGTACCAGCTCCCATACGTTTTACAAAGGCTTTGTCATGTTTTTGTGTGTGTCTTATCCCCATTCAGATACCCAGTGGCAGTACCCATACATTTGGCATAGGCTTTACCAAGTGTTTTTAGTGTGTCTTATCCCCCACTCAGATACCCAGTAACAGTACCCATACATTTGACATAGCCTTTACCATGCGTTTTTAGTGTGTCTTATCCCTATTCAGATACCCGGTAACAATACCCACACATTTTACATAGTCTTTACCATGTGTTTTTAGTGTATCGTATCCCATTCAGATACCCAGTAGCAATACCCACACATTTTACATAGTCTTTACCATGTGTTTTTTAGTGTGTCTTATCCCTATTCAGATACCCGGTACCAGTACCCATACATTTTCCACAGGCTTAACCATGTGTTTTTAGTATGTCTTATCCCCATTCAGATACCCGGTACCAGTACCCATACATTTTCCACAGGCTTAACCATGTGTTTTTAGTGTGTCTTATCCCCATTCAGATACCCGGTACCAGTACCCATACATTTTCCACAGGCTTAACCATGTGTTTTTAGTATGTCTTATCCCCATTCAGATACCCGGTACCAGTACCCATACATTTTCCACAGGCTTAACCATGTGTTTTTAGTGTGTCTTATCCCCATTCAGATAGCCCGGTACCAGTACCCATACATTTTACATAGTCTTAACCATGTTTTTTTTTTATTGTGCTTTATCCCTAATCAGATGTTGCGGGTCCTGGTGGGCCAACCTTGTGGAAGAGTCCTCAAGAGTTTATGCTTTAACCACACACGCACACACACACACACACACACACACACACACACACACACACACACACACACACACACACACACACACACACACACATGCTATCTCCGCTATCATTTACCTGCCTTTTTGTTATTTGATCACAAAAGCTGACGACTGTCCAACAAATACTTCCTCAGCAAACATGCAGACAAAAGACACACAGGAAAAGTAGGAAAACATCCCCGACGTCTCCCTCTCCCTCAACAGAAGGAAGTTTCAAGCTTACCCACTCGTCTATGAGACCGAATACTGAAACTGGTATTACTGAGTTTGGGGGTTATGTACCTATGGTTGTTTCAGTGTTGCATTCCTGCTAATTCTGTCAACTCGCCACTTATCTACGAGAACGAATGCCAAAACTGATAATACGGAGTTTGGGGGTTGTGTACCTATGGTTGTTTCAGTGTTGCATTCCTGCTAATTCTGTCAACTCGCCGTCCATAGAGACTATCAAATTGTGCTTATTGCATTTTCTTTTCACGGAAACTAGCGCATTTGTCCTTTGTGCCTCTTGTCTGTTTGTGTGCTAGGTGTATGCGTAGCGCGAGCTGCATAAATGCGGAGTTTTGACCACATTTATTAGTACACGATGAAAGCAGAGATGTCTTCCTTGTTAGGTCCCGCCACCGATAAGAAGGTAATGTGTCACTTGCAGCTGTAACTTGCAAGGTTAACAGGTTTTCTTGTTAGCAAGAAGACGCAAACTCAACTGAACTGATTATAATGAAACATTTTGGAACGATCGAACGTGGCCCACGGACGAATCCCTTCTTCTTCTTCTTCATATGCGGTCGATTTTCTTGTTTTCTTTTTTGGTAGCGTGTGACCTCAGCCCTGTCGTCACGCTGAATCTCACAGTATTCTCGAGGTCTTGACATCTGCCCCAAAGCTGCATATGCAGTTCTGCTCCCTCTGGCCATGTTTGACGCCGTAGAACGTCATGGGCTGGACAGTGTTGGAGGATGCGTTCTGGGGTCAGAGATCCAGTGTCACAGGGACATTTGTCTGTGTGGGCAATCTTGATTCGGTTGAGGTGACTCAGCAGTCGGCAGTGGCCAGTTGTCAGTTTGAAGAGGATTGTTTGCTGGTGTCTCTGGATCTGGATCCATTCAATGTTGGTGTGGATCCGAACACGACCAATGCGTGGCTCCACACTCTCTGACCATAGTGGAGGTCTACGCTTTCCCCTTACCCCTCATTTCGTTGATAAAACACAGACCTTTCTCTTCGCCTGATTAATACCACACAAAGAGTGACAGATCATAGGTTTGAACGTGTCTTTGTTGGTGATGGGCTAATCGAGAGATGCAGTGTCACTGGGGGGAAAAAAACGAGCCAAAATACAAGTAATCACGCGAAACAGCATTATAAAGTAACGATTATTTAACATACAATACGCAGTACAAACAAACACATTTAAAATAAAAAATGTCCATTTCAGACGTCTTAAATAACATTAAAAAAATGCGCAAAACAGTATTTGCAATATCAGCTCCAGGAAGGGAATCAGCTGGCTAACCATCCAAACAGGCTAACCATCCAAACAGGCTAACCATCCAAACAGGCTAACCATCCATCTTTGGGTGTTGTTGTTGTTGTTGTTGTTGTTGCTTGTATATTTGTTTTCAAACTATTGTCCTGTGGATTACTCTGCGTCAGGAGAGTACAGTGTTCGTGACGTGAAGAGCACAATTCGCGTTGTGCCCATCATCTCCTCCGAGAT
>CM065721.1:54178372-54185872 GCA_033310375.1 Conus canariensis
TTTGCGACGTAACGATGAAAATCTCTGTTGGACTGTCGACAGAAGTGGAAGCAGTGGGTAAGTTATTCACGCGCGCGCGCGTGTGTTCATGTAGCTCGGTTTATTGTCCTGTCATACAGACTTGGAGACATCTGATAAAGATAATTTTCACAATGTTACAAGAATATAGTCATTAAGTACACACACACACACACACACACACACACACACACACACACACACATAAACACGCACGCACGCACGCACGCGCACACACACACACACACACACACACCACACACACACACACACACACACACACATACACAAGGGTGGGGGTGGGGGAAGGGTCCTTTCTGTCGATCGAGCACCATCCCACTGGTTTCTTGTTAGAACGGTTAATTTTCGTTTGTGTGTGTTCAGTGGAGAGAAACGAAACCATTAAAAAAAACAAAAAACAAATGGATGGTGCTCAATCGAAATATAACCTCCCTGACACCACCCCCACCCCTCCCCCGCACAAACACACTCACACATACCGGGGTGCGGTGGGGGTGGGGGGTGGGGGGCGGATGGTGGGATTAGGTTGGAAAGGAAAGGGGCTGTGGGATAGTGTGACGGTGAAAACACGAGGGAGGGAGGAATCGGAGAGAAACATCTGAAGTACCCGTAGTGCGTGTGTGTGTGTGTGTGTGTGTGTGTGTGTGTGTGTGTGTGTGTGTGTGTGTGTGTGTGTGTTGTTGTTGTTGTTGTTGTGATTCTTGAATTTAGCATATATCTATAGATTAGACAATCTGTGTGTGTGTGTGTGTGTGTGTGTGTGTGTGTGTGTGTGTGTGTGTGTTTGCGCGCGCACGCTGTTGTTTTTGTCCCTGTTATTTCTTTTTTTAATTTAACTTCTATCCACATGTACTAATATAAGATAGACATGCGCGCGCTCGCGCATATGTGTATGTGGTGTGTGTGGACGCATGAGCGTGTGTCGTGTGTGGTGTGTGTGTGTGTGTGTGTGTGTGTGTGTGTGTGTGTGTGTGTGTGTGTGTGTGTACCTAGGTGTGTGTGTGTGTGTGTGTGTGTGTGTGTACCTAGGTGTGTGTGTGTGTGTGTGTGTGTGTGTGTGTGTGTGTGTGTGTGTGTGTGTGTGTGTGTGTGTGTGTGTGTGTGTGTGTGTGTGTGTGTGTGTGTGTGTGTTGTGTGTGGCGCGCGCGCGCGTTGTGTGTGTGTGTGTGTTGTGTGTGTGTGTGTGTGTGTGTGGTGTGTGTGTGTGGTATATGCACGTACATGTGTGCTTGTGGATTTACAGATAATAGGTAAATAAAACGATCAATCGATCAGTCACTCAAGGAGTTTGATAATCAGACACATGGATACTCGCTCATTCACTCTTTAATGTGATGTGAAATCTGTCCATAGTTTTCTCTTCCAGCGATTTCAAATAGTTCATATTGTCCTGACCGGCGAAAAAGTAAAACGATGGCATTTTATTTACGAGCGGCTACTCATAAGGCTCGCAAATTGTAAGATCCCTTTTGGCAAGATTTCCGCCCCTTCCCCTCGTCTGATTTTTTTTTTCTAATGTAGGAAAATGAAATCTTTCCTATTAATTATGTCCACAACCGTGTTTCCTTTTTCAGTGTGTCCTCATCCATCTTTACATGTTTATAATGTCCTCACCCATCTTTCATTTCTCAGGATGTCCGCACCCTTCTTTCCTTTCTCATGATGTCCACACTCATCTTCCCTTTCTCTTGATGTCCATACGCATCTGACCTTTCTCTGGACGTCATTACCATCTTTCTGTTCTCATGATGTCTGCTTCCATCTGTCCTTTCTCACGATGTCCACATCCATCTTCGCTTGTTATGATGTCCACACCGATCCTTTTCTATGTTACTTTCTTTTTAAGAGGCATTTTCGGATGTATCGTTTTCTCATGATGTCATCATCTATCTTTTCATACTCATCATACACGCACTCATGCTTCCTTTTGTCATGTTTACATGATCCATTTTCCCTTGTTTTTAGTTTCCTTATCGATCTTTCGTTTCCCCCCATACCCTCGTCTGTCTTTTCTTTTTCTTGACGTCCTTATCCATCTTATCTTATTTAAGATCTTGATGCCGCAGTTTGGTATTGCCCTCCCCATGATGTTGTCATTTATCTCCTTGTAGAGCGCCGTTTTGGTATTGAAACGCCGTTTTGTAATTGGCATACGAAAACGGCGTTTCAATACCAAAACGGCGTCTTAGGTCCCGCCGTTTTCGTATTGAACACCAAAACGGCGGCGGGATGTAAGACGCCGTTTTAGTATTGGGCGCCGTTTTCGTATTGGCATACAAAAACGGCGCCCAATACCAAAACGGCGCTTCTCGTACCCGCCGTTTTGGTATCCTGACCGGCCTTAAAGGACCTGTTTTCGTGCATCTGGTTCAAATCTCAATATCTGCTTTTCTCGCATGAATGATGTTAAAAGAGCACTGCTGATCAAGTTTTCGTATCGACAAATGAGGGAAGGTAGCCCACCCTACACACCAGCAGGCGAATGTTAGCGGCGTCCCCTGCACCACCTGTGGTGGGAGAAAGGAACTGTATCAACCTCAAACGTCTACTGCTGCCCTCCAAGATCCCCCCCCCCCCCCCCCCCCCCACCCAGCACCAGTCAGGTCAGGCCTCACATGGCAGCTTTCATTGTAAAACAGGCAGAAAATGCATCATATGTAAAAATCATCTCCTACAGACATCCACCTTTACAAGTGTTCGTACCAAACAACAGTTCACTATCAATGATCATCTCACTTGCCAGTCATCAAACATGATTTATCTCATAGACTGTCTTAAATGTCACAATATGCAGCATGTAGGGGAAACTGGCAAAACTTTACAGCAGAGATTTTACAAGCACAGATCAGACATTAACACCGAAAAACAAACACTAGTAGCAAGGCATTTCAACAGTCCTGAACACACGAGTGAACACCTGACATGTACTGCGATCGAACAGATCCGAAAAACAGATGAAACCCTCCGCAAACGGAGAGAAAAGTACTGGTGCTATAAATTGCGAACAATCTTTCCTGATGGACTGAATGTTGCAGACTGGGAGTGAAGGAACTCACAGCTTATTGTCTGTGTTCCAGACTCACAAAGACTATCAACACTTATATCTCATATACCTGTATGGATTGCTGCTAACGTCCACGTGCCTTACTTCATTATACTGTTTCTCATTTGAATTCAGTCCTCTTTCTAGATGTCTTAAACTACCCCTAATGTTTTGCTTTTTCTGGTCTCTACTTTAATTCCGTGACTTCAACTTCCAGCAGCTAACAAAATTTTCCTATTTGTTACCCCCACCCCACCCCCAAGCGCACACACTAGTGTGTGTGTGTGTATGTGTGTACGTGCGTGCGTGCGTGCGTGCGTGCGTGCGCGCGCGTGTGTGTGTGTGTGTGTGTGTGTGCGTGCATGTGTGTGTATGTGCGTGCGTGCGTGGTGTGTGTGTGTGTGTGTGTGTGTGTGTGTGTGTGTGTGTGTGTGTGTGTGAGACACCTGTACCCTCCCTCCATTCTTGCCATTTGTCTCCAACAGTTCCAGCTTTCTTTCTCACCTCATATATCACTTGTTCATCTTCACTCACCATTCTGTCCCATACCCCTATTTCCCTTCTGTGATCTTCTTCTTATACATACGTGCACGCACGCAGTCGCTCACACAGCGCGCGCAGTCGCGCACACGCATACGCTCTCTCTCCACACACACGCGCGCGCGCGCGCGTGCATGCGCTCTCACATACACACATACATTTCTCCCTTCCCCTCTCTTGCTAGGTCTTCTACTCTGTTTCCACCTCAGGCCACACCTCTAGCCCCCATCCATCTCCTCCCTCCGCCCCCTTCCCATCTCACCCTTCACTTTCAATTTCCTTTCTACCCTCCCGTATCTATTTATTTGCTCATGTCAATGGTGGAGAGAGAGGGTGATGGTAATGATTATTGTTAGTATGGTTACTATGATTGTTGTTGCCTTTATTGTCTCTCCCCCTCCCAGCTCATTTCACCACCTTCCCTCCTCTTCCCACCCTTTGCTTTCCACCCTCTACACCCTCACCCTTCCCTCCTATCCCCTCCCACCCCCCCTTTTTTTTTTCCAGCCCTCCAACAAGTCCCCTTCCGTCCCCCATCCTCCAGTGAACTCCTTTTTTCCAGTGAACTTTGTTCTAAGTGAATTTTTTCTAGTGAACTTTTTTCAGTGACACAACAACAGTAATCTTAAGTGTTATGTTTGTCAGTTGGCCAGTGTGGCTTGAGAAAGGTTGAAATAAACCGAAATATTGCCATTATCTCACGGGTGTTTGTGGCTTCTATTTTTCATCTTCTTATTTACCTTTTTTTCAGAAAAGACTTTGAAAGAGGTTTTACGAAAACCCCTTTTAATGTGTGACATTGTTTTAGGACTTGTTCAATGTTCCATTTTTACTTTTCTTGAACGGTGGTCTTTTTTCTTTTCATGTTTAAATGTATTTTCACGTCATTTTTGTTATTGACGTGGGCCTGTATTCACATCGGGATAGCATGGGGCCAATAGAATTTAACAGGATTTTTGGAAGAGCTTCTACGCTAGCATGGTGCCAATTCTCATGCTATCTCAATGTGAATACAGTCACTGAGTGTTTTTATATTGTTTTTATTTCTTCTTTTTTTCTAGACAAAGAAAACGTGTGCGAGAGGTGCCTGCCAGAAGTGACTATCACAAAAGGAATTGGTACAATAAACGCTCACACAAAATTAGAAGAGAACTGGCCCCAATACCCTGGAGTTACAGGGGCTGCGACAGATTGGTCCTGGTGTTGAAGACCAATAGGCGACAGATTGGTCCTGGTTTGAACACCAATCTGTCGCCAGGCGACAAATTGGGCAGAGGCGACAGATTGGTCGTTAACAGGAGTCGGCAGAGACGTAAAGAATAACATGGCACTGGGTGAATGTGGCAGGTTCCCAGTCTATATAGATGCCTGTATACGTGTTGTCAAATACTGATGTCGCTTACTGTCCTTGCCCGACGATCGTTATCCAAAACAGTGTTACAATATGCTGTATTCACATGATAAGTCAGGGAGGACCAACTGGGTCAGTCATGTTCGAAACTTGCTATGCAGTCATGGTTTTGGCTATGTGTGGGAACTACAGTCAGTGGGATACGAACCAGAATTTTTCTCAGTCTTTACATGCAGATTGAAAGACATGTTTCGTCAAGAGTGGCACGACTCTATGTCTTCTTCTTTTTTTTTCTTTCTTTCTTTTTTCTTTGTGCTGTCCCAACTTCTACGCCACCTCAGAGGCAGTGCACCCACGCCGCTCATTCCGACACCCCGTCCACAGCCACAGCCCGGTCGGCCCCGCCGCAGCCCCAGCACCGGCAATCCACAGCGAGCAGTCAATGTCAAGTCGTCATGAGGCAACCCACCGGAGGAGACACTGCACTGCTGCCGAGTCACTTCGGTAGTGTTCAGTGGCGCCTGTTCTGATCTAAAATACGCAGGACACCACCTACTAAGCCCCCTACTGACGACAATAATTGCTTAGTCGCGGAGCCGACGTGAGTGAGCTCTCCCTCCGGAGGGCGCCACCACGTCCGTCCAACGACAGCCCCCATGGACTCGCCGATACCGGTGACCCCGACGGAACCAAACCAAGGCACAGATGTGGAGAGGACATCGAAAATGAGGTCACCATGAGAGCAGGGCATGAAAGGCCACAGAATTTGAGACTTTTTTTATGCTGATCGATGAGAATGAGGATGATTAAGATGATGCTACGGATTTCCATTTCGGTCTGAGACTACATGACAGGGCTGTACTCCACGCTTCCTTTCATAATATATCCCGGCGTCAACCAGGCCCGAGAGATACAGGCACCTGCAGTGTTGGTCAGGAAATTTGAACAACACTCTCAGAAACGCATCCATTAAGTGGATGAAACTCGATTGTGTGGTCCCAGTCTTCCCAACTGAGTCCGCAGCAAACTCAACTCTGGGTAGGAGCCGGTCGGGGGCAGAAAAACCCACATGACTCTGATGGGATTCGAACCCACGACCTCCCAGCCTGGAGTCCGCGACGCTAACCACTTCGCCACGGCGGCTGGTGACTCCATGTCTTCTTACCCACAATACTGTAATTACCATCCGGAGTTACTGAAAGCTGATTACACTGGGGACCTCACAGCTTATGAACACAGGCGAGCTTTATGTCTTCTGAGATGTAACAGACTGCCCTTAAATGGAATCTCCCTGTATGGCAAACCTAATATAGACCCTACATGCAAACAATGTGATACAAACAGTGTAGAAGATTGTGTCATTTTGTTTTATTCATTTGTTGTAAGTATAAAACAGCTCGACAGTTCTCAAAGTTAACTTACTCTGTTCAAAGTAAAAAAAAAAAACCATTAGCTTTCAGAATTGCTCAATACATACGCACCTGCCTGGAAATAAGGCGGCGAGCTTCATCTTTCTTTAGTTAAAACAAATTCAAATCTTCCTGTCCAAACCCCGAGACATTTATACAATCGCTCTGTGCATTGCATGTTATCACATCTTTTTGATATTTTTTTCTCTTTTTGATTTCAACTCCTTTGAATGTCCTGACTTTGGAAACGAACTTTTTTCCTGTTTATGATGGGTCGAACGGCTTGTAAAAACTGAATAGAATATTAAAAAAATATTATTACACACACACACACACACACACACACACACACACACACACACAGGCACACGACACACACACACACACACACACACACACACCATTCCCGCTGGCAGCAGACTGCTAAGGGTGATACTTGGTGCTGCATCCTCTACTCTGATATGAGTTTGCCTTTGTTCATTTTTTAATGACCTCCTGCCATGAAGGGCAGCTGTGGAGGGTCAGTTGGCTACGACCAGAACGCTGCATAAATCGTAAGAAATAGCAGTGGTGTGTGTGTGTGTGTGTGTGTGTGTGTGTGTGTGTGTGTGTGTGTGTGCTTGCATGCGTGCGTGTGTATGTGTGTGCGCGCGCGCGCACGTGTATGTGTATGTGTGCGTGCGTGCGTGTGTGTGTCCAAGCGTATGCGTGCTCGCGAGCGCACACACGATTGCGGTCGTTTACGCGCGCGCGCGCGCGGTGTTTGTGTGTGTGTGTGTGTGTGTGAAAACAAACAAAAAAAAACCTCCAAAAATTCGAAGGGAGATATGGCCGACTGCTTAAAGTACAAAACGATGTTCTCGGAACACACAAAGGAATTTTTTTTCAGAATAATAACACGAAACCTACACATGGCTTGGCGCAGAAAATATGATGAACAGCTTAAAGAACAAAACAATGTCCTCGAAAAATACAAAGGAACTTTCCAGAACAATAACACAACACCTACATATGGCTTGACCTACAAAACAATTGTCCATACAAGTGAGAGAAACTTGTAGGGCTGGATTAGCTCAGCTGATGGAACGTCGGACGCGTAATTCTAGTAATCCGGAATA
>CM065721.1:54190872-54193372 GCA_033310375.1 Conus canariensis
GTTTGTTTGGCTTTTGAATGAGGCGTCTATGGTCCAAGTTCGGCTTGTTTATTGTAATGTCGACTTGCAATTCTGTATGTAATGTTGTTTTGGTTTTTTTTATACTCCCAGTTCTTATAGAACAGGGAGTACTTTACAATGGGAACGAAGAAGTGCTGTCTGTGTGTCTGTCTGTGTGTCTGTCTGTCCGTCCGTGGTCAAAATGTGTTCCACTTGCTCCAGACAAAACTACTGGGCCGATCTTTCTGAAAATTTGTAGGCATGTTCATTATGGGTCACGAATGATGCTCGATCTTTTGTTTTACCGTTACAGCCGTTACTAACGGCTATAATGGCCCATAATGGTTTTACTTTTTATGGAATATCTCAGAAAGTACTTGGCCGATCTTTCTGCAAATTTGTAGGTATGTTCATTATGGGTCACAGATGATGGCCGATGTTTACCAGAATAGCCGTTACTAGCGGCTATAACGGCCCTAAACGGTTTGTCTTCTTTACAGAATATCTCACGCGTATTCAAGATACACTGGGATTAGCCTACGTTTATATGCTTTGCATCTTGTTTTAAATCTAGCTTGGACCTCTTCCTCATCTGCATATAATAGCTTATTTCACTGTGTCATGCCATCGTGTGGTCTACCCCCCCTGCAAACACACGCACACACACACATGCATGCGCGCACGCACGCACGCATACACACACACACACACACACACACACACACACACACACACACACACACACACACACAAATAAAAAGACGTATATGTTTTCCATCGCTGTATAATGTTGAAAAAAAAGCCAAATTGTCAGTTAGAGAAAAATGGAAATAAGGCAATTGTGAACATCATAAATGATTTTTGCCTCACTGGAATTAGTCCTTCGAGAAATCTCTTCCTACACGTGTGTACACTGCATTTTATTTATTCTGCATAAGACGTACACAGGAGACACACATCGACCACAAAATGCTGGAACTCACCACAAAATAAATGCTATATTTGCATCATCTGTCACTGGACATGGAGATGGCTGGCATGACGTTCTCATCATGAAATAGTCAAGGCTGTTCTTTAAGATGGAGTTCGAGCAGGATGAGCATGGAATCTTCAAGCTATATATCTGTAAGGGGCGTGCAGGTGGGATGAAATACTTCATGTTCTGGCTGACTGTCTGACAAGAATCAAATGTGCTACCGAAGCTCACGAGCAAGACATCATTTAACACAGATGAACAGAATAGCAATACGCATGAGCCCAATGTTGGTCGACTCAATAACGCACGTAAGATTTCGTCTACTGTAAGAGAGAGAGAGGAGAGAGAGAGAGAGAGAGAGAGAGAGAGAGAGAGAGAGAGAGAGAGACAGACAGACAGACAGACAGACAGACAGACAGACAGACACAGAGACAGAGAGAGAGACAGACAGACAGACAGACAGACAGACACAGAGACAGAGAGAGAGAGAGACAGACAGACAGACAGACAGAGAAAGAGAGAGAGAGAGAGAGAGAGAGAGAGAGAGAGAGAGAGAGGGTGAATGAAACTTGTTGGTGCTTACGAACATGAGTTGTTTTCTGAAATAAACGGATAACATCAATGTGTAAATGAAAGTGTGTTGAAACATCAGTCCCAAACACAATTTAAACATGCAAATGATTATAGATCCATTCATTGCTTAAAAATAAAAAAAATGATGTATCAGCAACAAAATTTACAACAACAAAAATTGAGTAAGAACAAATAGCACAAATACAAACAGACGAACAAAAAAACAACATCTCAAAAACCACGATCCACAAAACCACTGTAACACATTTTTTGTGTAAAAAAAGCAGTCTGAATACATACTCACGCAAAATGCCTCTTTTGCCATCATCATCATCATCATCATCAGAAGAAGAATCCTCTCAATCGTCATCAGTCATTAAAGAAAAATCCGATAAACCCCGTGAACAGACGGTCTTCAACGGCCCATCATTCTGATCAGACTCAGACCCAGACTCATGGCGGCAGTGACGACAAAAGATGGAGGACTGCTCCGCAGCTTTCCACTTCCGCTGCCAGTATGATCCCCGCTGACGGCGACCATGCGCATGGGAGCTCCGCTGCCATCGAAGATCTTCATGGCTCCTAGGAACACGGTGAAGTCTTTGGGGGAAGGCTGTTCAGGTTGGCCACGTTCTCCAGAATCAGGATGTTTTTCAATAGCAGCACCTGTGCAATTAGAGCAATGACAACAACAACAATAATTATTGTAACTATGATAATGATGGATATTTGTGGCGTTTAATTTAGTAATAGCTTTCAGCGCTTACAGAGTTCTAAGCAAAATTGATAGCTTCTCAGCGCTTACAAAGTTCTTAGCACTCGTGCACACACACACACACACACACACACACACACACACGCACACGCACACGCACGCACGCACGCACCCCCATGCCCCCCCCCCCCCCCCACACACACACACACACGCGCGCGCGCACGTACCCCCCCCCC
>CM065721.1:54203372-54218372 GCA_033310375.1 Conus canariensis
AACATTACCTTACCTTAACTTATCTATCTATCGATCGATCTATGTATCTACCTGCCTGTCGGTCTATCTGCCTGTATGTCTATCTGTCCGTCTGTCTGTCTATCATAGATCTTGAGTTCTAGCTATAACATAATTCTCTATATGACGAGCGCACTCCATTCAAAACACGTAGACTAAAACCAAGTGCTCAACCAAAGCAGATAACTGATGAAATACGAGCTGCTTGCTTCTTCTTCTATGACGATCTCTTTGAAACAATAGGTAAGTCGGCTAAATCTTTTCAAAGCGACGCGATGATGTCACTCAACTCCAAAAACAAGCATAGAAAAAGAAATATTTTCCAAAAATATGTTAAAACTGTCATTTTACATCCCGTCTGTTTCGTGTATCAGGCAAAGATAGCTTTTGTTTTGTAGTCTATGCAACATATTTGCTGAATTCACAAGTCAAGCAGTGTGGCCTCTTTAACACATGTATATGACACAGATATTTTTTGGCTAATTCATTGGATTAAAGCGTAACGCCACCTTCCTCCACCATCATCAAACGAACATCACACACATTTCACCAGCGCCAGTGCCGTGACTATTCAAGCAAAGTGACTTACCGTGTCACTGTAGAAGGTATATTCACCGCGTCTCATCGTCCGCTCTGGAGTAGAATGACCCAGCCAGTGCGTGTTTTTAAATGCCCAGGCGCTGCGATACCGTGCTGACGAGCAGCGGTGAAATGCTTAGTGGCTGTGTGGGCGTGCGTGGAGCTACACCACCAATACCTAACGTCGTAAGAAGAGTTTTTTTTATATATATATGTGAGAAAGTATGGTTCTTAGTTGACCTTTTCAAAGACTGTGGCTCGATGAATTGTCGCGCGAGTGCCTCCCACCCCTCTCTTCTCTCTTTTCTGTGTGTGTGTGTGTGTGTGTGTGTGTGTGTGTGTGTGTGTGTAGTCATATTTGGATTCAAACATTTTGTACACGTGTGCAAATTTCTTTGACTGGAAGACTGAGAGGTAGGGAAAATCATGTTTGTGTCTGTGTGCTCGCGCGTGCGCACTTTCCTCTCTCTCTCTCTCTCTCATCAGTCTATCTATCTCTGTGTCTGTCTCTCTCTTATCTCACTATCTATCTATTCCATCTATCTATCTATCTGTCTGTCTGTCTGTCTGTCTTCGTCTGTCTGTTTGTCTATCTATCAAAGCTCTTAAGTTCAGGCTAACCATTTAGTTCTATTTGTGACAGTGCACTCCATTCAAAACATGT
This sequence comes from Conus canariensis, assembly GCA_033310375.1. NCBI lineage: Eukaryota > Metazoa > Mollusca > Gastropoda > Neogastropoda > Conidae > Conus > Conus canariensis. The sequence continues at coordinate 54,204,634 of CM065721.1, forward strand.
CCAATGAAACAAAATGCTCAACCATAGTGGATAAATTTGAAATGTCATTAATAGCGAACCGCCAAGAAAACGTAGACAAACGAATCACAAGACAAAAAACGGCGCGTTTCGACCTCTTAGGTCTTCTTCAGGCAAGATACAAAACACTCAGGACAACGAAAATGATGGAGCAATCACTTATCTTCAGTCACTGCAGCGTAAGATGGGCGTTGAATGAAAACGAGTTTATCAAGTGGATAACTGATGAAATACAAGCAGCTTGTTTCTTCTATGGTTATCTCTTTGAAACAGAAGGCAAGTCGTTGAAATCTTTTAAAGGTAACATAATAATGTCAGAAATGAAATGAGGCAGGGAACAGTAAACGATAAACAGTAAACAAGTGGGGTATTTTTTGCTCCCATAAGAAAACTTAACACAGAGTAACTTTTATTCAAGACTGGCACAGCCTTTTAAAACTTGAATAAAGTCAGACAAATACATAGACGAACAATCTGACAGTGGGGAAAAAAAACAAGCGCAGGCCAACAACTGAACTATCTTCATAGTAATGATTTGGCAAAGATTTGGACTTAAGGAGAAGAGGGGGTATCTGCTCTCCTGGCGTCAAATAGAGACACACCACAGTCCATAATACTGTGGTGTTCTCACCACCAAGGGTGCAAAAAAGAATCCAATAGCACCCCCAAAGCAGCCAGCGAAGAGTAGTAAATGAAACCAAACGAAAGTGTGGGGAGGAAAAAAGTTGCTGAAAAACTAAAGACATTATGCAAATAGTATAAAATGTAGGGGACAATCTTTGAGCCTACGCTTGAGGATCCACCCAAAGATGCAAGGGAGATCAAAAGACAAACACACAGACGGACAGAAACAAATACAAATAACCTCAATTTAATCAAAACAAAATCAGAAATGAAATGAGGCAGGGAACAGTAAACGATAAACAATAAGCAAGTGGGGTATTCTTTGCTCCCATAAGAAAACCTAACACAGAGTAACTTTTATTCAAGACTGGCACAGCCTTTTAAACTTGAATAAAGTCAGACAAATACATAGACGAACAATCTAATAGTGGGGGAAAAAAACAAGCGCAGGCCACTCTATTTGACGCCAAGAGCGCAGACACAACCAGCCGTGTCTCCCTGATGAGTTCCGACCCAGCGGACGAAAGGCCTCGGAGCAGGCAATACAAATATATCTGCCTTCAAAAGGGATTGCGATGGTTCCCTTATGCAGCTAGTGAACAGTTTTCATATCTGTAACATATTTTCTTAATTTCATGTCCCCAGTTTCTCCATCTTCAAACTCCCCCCCCCCCCCCCCCCTCCCCCCCCCCCCCTCCTCCTTAAGTCCAAATCTTTGCCAAGTCATTACTGTGAAGACAGTTCAGTTGCTGGCCTGCGCTTGTTTTTTTTCCCCACTATCAGATTGTTCGTCTATGAATTTGTCTGACTTTATTCAAGTTTAAAAGGCTGTGCCAGTCTTGAATAAAAGTTACTCTGTGTTAGGTTTTCTTATGGGAGCAAAAAATACCCCACTTGTTTACTGTTTATAATAATGTCACTTCACTCACTCAAACAAGCATCGAAAAAGAAATATTTTCCAAAACATATTAAACTGTCAGGATTACACCCCGTCTGTTTTATGGATCAAGCAAAGATAGGGGTTTTTTTTTTGTTTGTTTTATTTTGTTTTGTTTCTTTGTTTCTTTCTTTTTTGTTGTTGCTTAGTTCAAGATCTATACCCAACATTTTTTCAATTGATGAGCTAAACAGTGTGACTGCTTAGTTAATGAAACAGACATTTTTTGTGCTAATTCATGGATGAAGCGTAACACTAGCTTCCTCCTACCATCATGTAACGCGCACTATACACATTTCACTCGCACCGGTGCGATGACTATTCAGCAAAACCTCTTACCGTGTCCCCTCTCCCTGTGACAGGTTACCCAGCTTCTGCCGTGGTACAGAATGACCCGGTCAATGAATGTATCTTATTTTACCCAGGCGTTGCATGACGGTGCTGACGAGCAGGGGTAACTATGGGTGTACATGGAGTTGCACCACCAAGACCTAGAGTCGTAAGAAGAGTTCTCTGCATAGATGAAAACGTGTGATTCTTAGTTGACCTATCACTCTCTCTCTCGGTCTGTCTGTCTGTCTGTCTGTCTGTGTGTCTGTCTTTCTGTGTGTTTGTCTGTCTGTCTTTCTGTCTGTCTGTCTGTCTGTGTCTGTGTCTGTCTGTCTTTCTGTCTGTCTGTCTGTGTCTGTGTCTGTCTGTCTGTCTGTCTGTCTGTCTCTCTCTCTCTCTCTCTCTCTCTCTCTCTCACACACACACACACACACACACACACACACACACACACACACAGAGAGTTATATTTGCATTCACTTATTTGTGCCAGTGTGCAAACTTCTTTAACCGGAAGGGTGAGAGGTAGGGGAAATTGTGTGTGTGTCAGTGTGCTCGCGCGTGCTCTCTCTCTCTCTCTCTCTCTCTCTTTCTCTCTTCGTGTGTGTGTGTGTGTGTGTGTGTGTGTGTGTGTGTGTGTGTGTGTGTGTGTGTGCGTGCGTGCGTGCGCGCATGCGTGCGTGCGTGTGCGTACTTGGGAGAAAGGGGAGGAAAGGGGGGGGGGGGAGAGAGGACGGAATTAAAGGATTGTGAAGGGGTGGGGGTCAGGTTTGGTTGGTTAGCTCCATGGTACATCCTGTACAGAAAGGATGGTAAGGTAAGGTAATGCTGCTTATAGCCCAGCCGACCGCAAAGGGCCACATCAGAGCTATCACCGCGTTGAAGTCAACTCACAAATCATTAAAAACAAAAACAGAGTTCAGTCTAGTCATATAGGTTCAAACCAAAACGGAAAGACATACTATCCTCCTCCTCAGCATCCTCGTCGTTATCGAAACGTCTCAAAACGTGTGGAGCGCTTTACGTCACGCTCTCCTGGTGACCTTAGATACAATTTCGCCATCATCTATTACAGCCTGCAGTGTGGAAGCATTCAATGTTGGCGTGTTTCCCAGGGCAGTTGTGGATGTATCCTGAGCAAGACGCTTATCATGCACCCAGACCAGAACAGGCACCACGGGTTGTGATAAACCTGTCTCAGTTGCGGCACAACGTATCCTGTGTGTGTGTGTGTGCGTGCGTGCGCACGTGCGCTCGTTTGAATGTAAGAGAGAGAGAGAGAGAGAGGAGAGAGAGACTCTGTGTGTGGTGTGTTGTGTGTGTGTGTGTGTGTGTGTGTGTGTGTGCGCGCGCGCGCGCGCGCGCGCACGCGCGCGTTTGTGTGCGTGTAAGTGTGTGTGTGTGTCTGTCTGTCATTCTGTCTGTGCGTTATGGTTTGTTCTTGGTGCGGGTATACTGTGTGCGTGTGTGCATGTGTGTATGCGTGCGTGCGTGTGTGTGCGCGCGCGTGTGTGTGTGTGTGTGTGTGGTGTGTGTGTGTGTGTGTGTGTGTGTGTGTTTGTGTGCGCGCGCGCGCGGGCGCATGCGCAAAATTGTTCCTTGTGGTAAGTTAAGTTAGTATGCAAAAAGACTGCCTCTCTGAAGAGAACAATCCTACCATACTAATCTTCAACAAACTATCATCCTATCTCATATCGATACTTCATAATACAGGCGTGTGACCTGTGCATCTAGTTTCTCTGAGTCATGAAGACGGGAGCTCGCTTTTTCCTCCGTTCATTGACCCATAGGCCCAACCACCCCCTCCTTTCGCTCCAGTTATACATCCCACTGACCCTCTTTGCAGGAAAAAAAACCCAGATGCAAAGCATGTCAACGTACTTCCAGTTTATCTTGAATAGTGATAACCTAATTTTTATATACCAAATTTTATTAAAACCCACCAATATATAAGAAATGACGGCAAAAGGTTTTAACGGTTATTTAACCGAGGTACATTTTTGAAACTGGTATATTAGTCCTCACTGGGCTAAAGTCTATGTACCGACCAAATGTCATCCAGATCGGACAATATGTCAAGAATAACGGTTCTTAACGGTCAAATTTTGAAACACTATATAGAAATGCCATTTGTGTGCCATAACCTTTCTATATACCAAATGTCATTAAAATCCACCAATATAAAAGACATAACGGCAAAATAACGGTTTTAACGGCTATTTAACCGAGGTACACTTTTGAAACTGGTATATTAGTTCTCACTGGGCTAAAGCCGATGTAGCTACCAAATTTCATCCAGATCGGACAATATGTCAAGAATAAAGGTTTTTAACGGTCAAATTTTGAAACACTATATAGAAGTGCCATTTGTGTGTGATAACCTTTCTATACACCAAATGTCATTAAAATCCACCAATATATAAAAAATAACGACAAAATAACGGTTTTAACGGTTATACAACTGATGTACACTTTTGTAACTGGTATTTTAGTCCCCACTGGGCTAAAGCCTGTGTACATACCAAATTTCATCCAAATCGGACAATATGTCAAGAATAACGTTTTTTTTAGCGGCCAAATTTTGAAACACTATATAGAAGTGCCATTTGTGTGTGATAACCTTTCTATATACGGAACGATGTTGTTTAATATAAACTCGCTTAAGGGAAACTTCTGGTAAGGGAAACTAATGTTTTATTCCCGGCCGAAACTGTTCTTTGTATGACTAATTTTACATTGGATAAGGAAAACTCTGATATGGAAAACTTCGGTTAAGGGAAACCTAATTTGTCTTTTTCACACTCGGATAAGCGAAACTTGAATCGGAACATACGACGTCACATTCGAGAATTTTCTGTTGGTCTCGGTAAATCAAACGAAAACTCGGTTAACGAAACCATTAAAAAAAACAACAACAACAACAAAAAAAACTCTTATCCGACGTCAGATGACCTAAACATACGGAACATACGACGTCACATTCCAGAATTTTCCATTGGTCTCGGTAAATCAAACAAAAACATCTAATAATCGAAAAAAAAATTCCCCTGGACGGTTTCGCTTATTAGAGTTTGACTGTAATAATAATAATAATATTACAACCTACCTAATAGCTCTGACTTGTCACAGGAACATTTTTTCCCTTCTAAAATAGATTTTTCATGGGTCCAACGGTATAGCGTAAGGCCTCTCGACTTGTCTGTCTTTGCGTCATGCGCCTATCTTTTCAAGAACGTTCCATACGATGTCATATTTTATTGATTGCGTCACTTTCTAGCTTCTACGCAACCAAGCCAAATTCCGGAATTTTCATTCGTCATGAAAAATAGAGAGTTCAAAGGTCATAAAGGGCCGTGACTCCCTATCGTCAGCCAGGTCGGGCAACGTCACTTTCAAAATGGAGAAGCGAAAACCAAAAGCGCTGTCTCTGAAACAGGAAATGGACATAATTCATGAGGTGGAGAAAAAACCCAACCAAAAAAGGAAGGTAATCGCAGAAGCCCACCAGACTGGAAAGTACACCTTGACAAGCATTATGAAAAATAGTGAAAAGATCAAAACAATGTACTTTGAAAGTGTAACTGATGTGACAAAGAAACGAGTTCGCCAAGCCAAGAACCAGGAGGTTGACCAAGCTCTCCTTACATGGTTTAGCTGCGCAAGGTCGGATAACGTTCCCATCAGTGGGCCACTGCTGAAGCAAAAAGCGGAAGAATTAAAAAAAAAACAACAACAACAAAAAACTAGGCATGCAAGACTGGCGCTGCTGCGATGGTTGGGTACATGGATTCAAAAACAGGCATGGTATTGTCTTTAAGAAAATGTCTGGTGAGCGTGTGTCGGTTGATGAACTAAGCACAGACGCATGGGTGGAGCAAGTTCTAAAACCCACACTTACCCGTTACAAGCCAAAAGACGTGTTTAATGCCGACGAAAGCGGTCTGTTTCGGCGTCTGGTGCCTGACAAAACCCTTGCTTTTAAAGGAGAAAAATGTTTTGGCGGTAAAAAGTCAAAAGAACGATTGACCTTTCTCGTTTGCACGAATATGGATGGCACAGAAAAGATGCCTCATTTGACAATTGGACGATTCCAAAAACCTCCCTGTTTCGCAGGCGTCACATCCCTGCCTACTCAGTATGCAGCCAACACCAAAGCAAGGATGAATGCAGAACTCTTCAGAGACTGGCTGACAGCCTTTGATGAAACCATGCATTGTCAAAAGCGCAAGGTGTTGCTGGTTGGGGATAACTGTTCGGCACATGAGAAGTCACTTCAGTTGAAGGCTGCAGAGCTCTTATTTCTACCACCCAATGCAACGTCAAAGTTGCAACCTCTCGATCAAGGAATCAGACAAAACATCAAAGTACACTACAGAAAAGCAAACCTTTTGAAATTGATCGCGCACATAGATGCAGGAATGGCAAGGGATGAGTTTAAAATCAGCATCCTCGACTCTTTGATGATGCTAAAGCGAGCATGGGATCAAGTTAGTCCAGCCACCATCTCAAACGGCTTCAAAAAGGCAGGCTTTGTGCCTACTGCACTGACTGGCAGCGACTGTAAAACTACAAGTGCTGACATTGCTGCTCCAGAACCACTTCTCTCCAGGCTGTTCAAAGAGTTGAACATTCTGGATGAAGACTATTTCAACGTGGATGCCGATCTTCAGACATCAAGTGATGACATCCCACTCACCGCGCCATCAACATCATTATCAACAGCAACAGTCACCTATGAGGCAGAGTCTGACGACAATGATGACTGTGGCGAACCTGCAAAGGTGATCACCAGCAGAGAAGTCTTAGCTTGCGTGCAAACATTAAACTCCTACTGTTTGCAGGTTGGCGCTTCCAATGACTCTCTCGTTCATCCACTTTCTGTGTTCACAGAAGCCCTTCACACACACTTGGCTAGTGCAAAGACTCAAACCACAATCCCCCATTTCTTCAATAAGAGGAGCAATTAAAAAGATGAGAAAAATGGCAGAAAAAACAGGAAGGATAGTGACACAGGAAGACAGAGTGACATAGGCATGCAGAGTGACATAGGCATGCAGAGTGACATAGGCATGCGTAGTGGCACAGGAAAACAGAGTGACATAGGCATGCAGAGTGACACAGGCATGCAGAGTGACATAGGCATGCAGAGTGACATAGGCATGCGTAGTGACATAGGCATGCAGAGTGACATAGGCATGCAGAGTGACATAGGCATGCGTAGTGACACAGGAAAACAGAGTGACATAGGCATGCAGAGTGACATAGGCATGCAGAGTGACATAGGCATGCAGAGTGACATAGGCATGCAGAGTGACACAGGCATGCAGAGTGACATAGGCATGCAGAGTGACACAGGCATGCAGAGTGACACAGGCATGCAGAGTGACATAGGCATGCAGAGTGACACAGGCATGCAGAGTGACATAGGGATGCAGAGTGACATAGGCATGCAGGGTGACATAGGCATGCAGAGTGACATAGACATGCAGAGTGACATGGGCATGCAGAATGACACAGGGATGCAGAGTGACATAGGCATGCAGAGTGACATAGACATGCAGAGTGACATAGGCATGCAGAGTGATATAGACATGCAGAGTGACATAGGCATGCAGAGTGACATAGACATGCAGAGTGACATAGGCATGCGGAGTGACATAGACATGCAGTGACACAGGCATGCAGAGTGACATAGACATGCAGAGTGACATAGGCATGCGGAGTGACATAGACATGCAGTGACACAGGCATGCAGAGTGACATAGACATGCAGAGTGACATAGACATGCAGAGTGACATAGGCATGCAGAGTGACATAGACATGCAGAGTGACATAGGCATGCGGAGTGACATAGACATGCAGTGACATAGGCATGCAGAGTGACATAGGCATGCAGTGACACAGGCATGCAGAGTGACATAGGCATGCAGAGTGACATAGACATGCAGAGTGACATAGACATGCAGGGTGACATAGGCATGCAGAGTGATATAGACATGCAGAGTGACATAGGCATGCAGTGACACAGGCATGCAGAGTGACATAGGCATGCAGAGTGACATAGGCATGCAGTGACACAGGCATGCAGAGTGACATAGGCATGCAGAGTGACATAGGCATGCAGAGTGACATAGGCATGCAGAGTGACATAGGCATGCAGAGTGACATAGGGATGCAGAGTGACATAGACATGCAGGGTGACATAGGCATGCAGAGTGACATAGGCATGCAGAGTGACATAGGCATGCAGAGTGACATAGACATGCAGGGTGACATAGGCATGCAGAGTGACATAGGCATGCAGAGTGACATAGGGATGCAGAGTGACATAGGCATGCAGAGTGACATAGACATGCAGAGTGACATAGGGATGCAGGGTGACATAGGCATGCAGAGTGACATAGGGATGCAGGGTGACATAGGCATGCAGAGTGACATAGGCATGCAGAGTGACATAGGGATGCAGGGTGACATAGGCATGCAGAGTGACATAGGCATGCAGAGTGACATAGGCATGCAGAGTGACATAGACATGCAGGGTGACATAGGCATGCAGAGTGACATAGGCATGCAGTGACACAGGCATGCAGGGTGACATAGGCATGCAGAGTGATATAGGCATGCAGAGTGACATAGGCATGCAGAGTGACATAGACATGCAGAGTGACATAGACATGCAGGGTGACATAGGCATGCGGAGTGACATAGGCATGCAGTGACACAGGCATGCAGGGTGACATAGGCATGCAGAGTGATATAGGCATGCAGAGTGACATAGGCATGCAGAGTGACATAGACATGCAGAGTGACATAGACATGCAGTGACACAGGCATGCAGAGTGACATAGGCATGCAGAGTGACATAGGCATGCAGAGTGACATAGGCATGCAGAGTGACATAGACATGCAGTGACACAGGCATGCAGAGTGACATAGGCATGCAGAGTGACATAGGCATGCAGAGTGACATAGGCATGCAGTGACACAGGCATGCAGAGTGACATAGGCATGCAGAGTGACATAGGCATGCAGAGTGACATAGGCATGCAGAGTGACATAGACATGCAGTGACACAGGCATGCAGAGTGACATAGGCATGCAGAGTGACTAGGCATGCAGAGTGACATAGGCATGCAGTGACACAGGCATGCAGAGTGACATAGGCATGCGGAGTGACATAGGCATGCAGAGTGACATAGGCATGCAGAGTGACATAGGGATGCAGAGTGACATAGGGATGCAGAGTGACATAGGGATGCAGAGTGACATAGGCATGCAGAGTGACATAGGCATGCAGAGTGACATAGGGATGCAGAGTGACATAGGGATGCAGAGTGACATAGGCATGCAGAGTGACATAGGCATGCAGAGTGACATAGGCATGCAGAGTGACATAGGCATGCAGAGTGACATAGGCATGCAGAGTGACATAGGCATGCAGAGTGACATAGGGATGCAGAGTGACATAGGCATGCAGAGTGACATAGGCATGCAGAGTGACATGGGCATGCGGAGTGACATAGACATGCAGGGTGACATAGGGATGCAGAGTGACACAGGAAGACATAGTGTTGATAGCGACGATGTAAACATTACAGGTTTTGATTCTCCTGAGCCACAGGTATTTATACCAACAAATGAAAGATGGCGTCTCAGATCATCACATTGTCTTCGTCTTCCCGTACTCCAGTTTTTGCCATTTCGACCCTCAAAACCCAAGCTCTCCAAACCGCTCTCAACCAACAGAATCGTTGGGACGGCAATTGTTTTTATAGAGCAATTAGTTGTGAGATCTGTGGCACAGAAAACTACCACCCTGAGATTCGAGCCCAAATCGTGGATTTCATGTGTAAAAATGCAAAGGCGTTCTCTAACTATGCTACCTTGGACCTTGGCGATTATCTCAACACTAACGGAACCACTGAACTGAGATCATGGGCGACTGATGTCGAGATATAGGCCGCAGCAACCCTTCTCCAAACGACGAATGTGGTGTACACTGTGGTAGATAAAACACCCAGGGGTTGGTTGCCCCACCATCCGCTTTTTCCCGTCTTTGGTTGAACTCCCAACAAAGAGAACAATTGTTTGTCCAACCTTTGTGGTCCACGTTGAGCGGGTGACAGATGTTATTTGAGGTGTTTCTGTTTCATTAACTTGGTTCAACTACCAACAAAGAGAACATTTATTTGTCAAACCTTTGTGGTCACTTTGAGCGGGTAACAGATATTATTTGAGGTTGTTTTTTTTTCAGTTTCATTAACTTGGTCAGTCATTGACAGCAGAGAATGGTCTTTTTTCAAAATTTTTTGTGCTAATGAAAGTCGGAATGAGAGAGAGAGAGAGAGAGAAGAGAGAGAGAGAGAGAGAGAGAGAGAGAGAGTTCAAAGGTTGGCTGCTCCTATACCTACAATGACGAAGAATATAACTACTTTTGGTTTTATCTTTGTTTCTTTGTCTTTTTTTCTTCTCATTTCCATAATTTTTTGTTGTTGTTGTTGTTGATTTTTTATTAAATTTGTGACTTTGAACTATTTTACGACTGCCTGCCTTTTCTCCAGAATCTAAAAGTGTGACCGTACGTTCTGGTGCGTGAGAGCCCTCTGATGTTGACCACTTTTTGTTCAGCAAGCTATAAAATCAATGAGTTAATACAAAAACCAATGATAAATGGCAAATTTTTTTTTCCTCAAAGAAAAACAAACAAACAACAACAAAAAAAAAAACCCTTGACAATCAAAATTAAAGGGGTTAAAATGACTTTGAACTGTTTTTTTTTTTCCTTCAAAGTGTTCCACATTAGGAGACTAGTGCCTGTAATTTGTACCACCCTGTCCTTGATAAAGAATCAATGGTCTTAGTGAAGTATGATCCATATATGTGTCCATTTCTGCGAAAATCAGGCTTATGCCCCTCACAATTCTATTTTCTTTTACTTTGACTTTAATACAGTCTTTAAGTGATTCCACACTTTATGATGTCAAAATCTGAAAAATGAATTTTTGGGGCATGAGACTGATTTTCGCAGAAATGGACACATACTATGACAGGCAGCGCCTGTGTATGTTAAACGTTCAAGAGCAGCTTCTCTCTCTCTCTCTCTCTCTCTCTCTCTCTCTCTCTCTCTCTCTCTCTCACACACACACACACACACACACACACACACACACACACACACACACACACACACACACACACATGTGCACAATGGCAGAAATTACCACTTCACAGAGGACAAAGGCTTCACATACAGACACACAGCACCAGCGAAAAAGCTATGTCATTTCAAAAGGAGTGTCAAAGACTGTCAATATAAGAAAGACAAACTCAGCTTAACCAAAATAAAGGGAGGTAACAACTCCCTTTTTTTGTAGTGTGCATTTTTATTGAAGTAATTTATCCTGAGGTCTTGGTCAATCAAACAAAATCTCGGATAAGCGAAACTATTGTACATGTAGTGACGTAATTTGTTCTGTGGTCTCGGTAAGTCAAACGAAAACTCGGATAAGAGAAACCATTTTTCATAAACTTTCTGTTATTCGACGTTGGATAACATAAACATCGGATAAGAGAAACAAAAAAAAATCCCCCTGGCAGTTTTTCTTATCAGAGTTCGACTGTACCAGATTTCATTAAAATCCACCTATATGTAAGAAATAATGGAAAAATAACGGGTTTTAACGGTTGTTTAATCGATTTTCAGCATCACATCACCTACATATGGAAAGAGGCTCCAATTTGTCATAAGATCATCCAAACCGCTTATAATTCGGCCAAGTACTTTCTGAGATATTCCTTAAAAAGAAACACCGTTTGGGGCCGTTAGTAACGGCTATTCTGGTAAAATAAAATATCGGGCATCATCTGTGACCCATACTGAACATACCTACAAATGTTCAGAAAGATCGGCCCAGAAGTTTTGTCTGGAGCGAGTGGAGCACATTTTGACCACGGGAGACACAAAAGACAGACAAAACAGACAGCATTTCTTGTTCCCATTGTAAAGTACTCCCTGCTCTATAAGAACTGGGAGTACAAAAAAGACAAACAACAACAACAACAAACAAAAAAACCGCGACCAATCGATAGTTAAAGCATCTGCACGTACACGGGTACGTTTTTCACGACCTACGTTACATCCTTTTTACACGTGAGAGACTGCATCCTGTCATTGCCGGCATTCGTCTTTTCTCCCCTTTCTAGCACCACCCCGTCAGTGGCAGAAGTATCCGTCCCAAGATTTCAGAATCTAGGTTAATACCTCTTATATTCCGTCGTATATTCTCTCTCTCTCTCTCTCTCTCTCTCTCTCTCTCTCTCTCTCTCTCTCTCTCTCTCTCTCTCTCTCCACTTTCATGTAAACACGTCTGTATGTAAAATGCGAGAGAGAGAGAGGAGAGAGAGAGAGAGAGAGAGAGAGAGAGAAGAGAGAGAGAGAGAAGAACATTCAAGTACATGTGCTCGCACGCGCGCGCACACACACACACACACGCACGCACACACGCGCGCGCACGCCGACACACACGACGCGCACACATCACACACACACAACACACACACACACACACACACACGCGCGCGCGCGCGCGCGCGCACATAAAAGAAGGGGAGAGAATGAGCACACGCACACACACACGCGCACACGCGCGCGCACGCATGACACACACGTACCACACACAAACACACACACACACGCGCGCGCGCGCACGCACATAAAGAAGACGAGAAGAGCACACACACACACACACACACATATTCGCCCAAGCACCGACACTGACACAGACACACAGACACACTCACACACACACATGCGTTTGCGCGCGCGCACGCACGCACACGCCACGCGCACACACACACACACACACACACACACACACACACACACACACGTGGGCTGGCTCGCGCGCACGAGAGAGAGAGAGAGAGAGGAGGAGAGAGAGAAGGAGAGAGGAGAGAGAGAGAGACTTTGACGCTTTGACACTGATATTTTATTGTCATTACCAGAGAGAGAGAGAGAGAGAGAGAGAGAGAGAGAGAGAGAGAGAGAGAGAGAGAGAGTCACTGAAGGAAAAAACCGTAATATCTCTAATAATGTCCTGAGAAAGCCGTCAGTGCGATGTTAGTCAAGCACCTGCTCTTCTTCCCAGACCAACAGATACAGCCAGATATCCCTCCCATTTCTGCGCTCGGTCAGCAGGTGATGTCTTCCCTTCCCGTTGCCTTCAGGACAGCGGTGCAGCCATACAATCCCATGTCATCACTTGAAAACGGTGTCGGTGGTAATCAGTCCTTTGGAAGTTAAGGGTAGTCAGACGACAAAGGAGTTGGAGGGTCTGGAGTTAGTGTGAGGGTGAGTCATCGACTTTTCATGTGTGTTCATCTTTGTGTGTTGGGTATTCGGAGGGGATCGTCGCACGAGTTTCTCCAGCCTCGTGGATGTGAATCTCGTATTTAACAAAATGGGTTTATGCAATTATGCACACACACACACACACACACACACACACACACACACACACCACACACACACACACACACACACACACACACACACACACACACACACACACACACATGGAAGCAAAACGGCACATGTATTTTCTTCATCAATGTACAATGAACGAATAAACACAGCGAAACTGTCTGTTCAGAGGACAGAGACAAGGCCGAATTATCTCCCTTCAGTCTCTCTGTCTGTCTGTCTGTCTGTCGTCTGTCTGTCTGTCTGTCTGTCTCTCTCTCTCTCTCTCTCTCTCTCTCTCTCTCCTCTCTCTCTCTCTCTCTCTCTCTCTCTCTCATCCCCACTTCAAACATCTTACTTAGCAGTAA
>CM065721.1:54225872-54233372 GCA_033310375.1 Conus canariensis
GTACTATCTTGATCACATCATTGTTACTGTAGCCCCCCCCCCCCCCCCCCCCCCCACCCGTCCCCAATTCTTTGCCCGCTTTCAATCCCTTGAAGAGAAATAATTGAACAAAATAAGTGTCGGATCCTGGCATTTATCCCAGGGCGTTGAGATCCCCAGTATAGCTCTCTCCCAAATAAGCTATTCCGGCTGACAGCAAGTTATGTTTGTCTTTTTAATCTGTATGACCGCCAGTGGCGACGAATCCTTTGAATCGCTTCGAATGCCAACATCGCTTTGCTTCGTCGTATGATCGCATTACAATGCGACTGGTGCGACTTTCCAGCACAAACGTGATCCGCTCTCGATATACCCAGTATGCTGATGAGCCATCATGCCAAATTTGGAGAACACACGAAAAAATCGGTGGATTTGTATTACCAACAACAAACACACACACACACACACACACACACACACACACACACACACACACACACACACACACACACACACAGATGAAAGAACGCGCTTTACACATCAAATGTGAAATGGCACAATCCGCTTTCTCAGGGACTGGTGGCATAGTCGACAACCCTCAGGAGGTCAGAAAGTCACAAGTTCCCTCTCCCTCCCCACCCCCCCCCCCCCCACACACACACTCCGCCCCCAACTCCCCACCCCGCCCATCAACCCCATCTCCCCAGCCAAACACCTTCCCCATTCTTCTTTTTACCTCCATACCCCCTTTCGAGAAGACCTTTGATGACGGTCTGACTGCTAGTCTTTAGGACCGAACAAGAGTTACCAAATCCGTTCTGAAGTATGGACATAGTATATGTATCGGAATCCACAGAAAGACAGAGTTTGCGCTGGCCATATTCTGATTTAAAAAAGGAAAAAAAAAAAAACCATGCAAGAAATTGGAGGACGAAAAGCGCGCAAAATATAATCCATCCTTGCACGAAAGCATCCATGCCCTCAGAACTACGCCCCTATCTTCATACCTTTTCCCATCCGCACCCCAACCCTTACCCAGACAGACAGACAGACAGACAGACAGACAGACAGAGAGAACAGAGAGACAGACAGACAGACAGACAGACAGACTGAATGAACGGAACGAGAGTGACTTGGATAGTGGAAGGAAAACGTGTCTTGAAGATTTTGTGAGTTGTAGACTCGGTTCCAGTCCGGATAGCGACTGGCCCAGCCTGCGTTCACCAAAACCACAGCTTTGTCTGGTATCCTGCCATGCTCCGATTCCCAGTCCTGAACAAAAAGTAAATGAAAAGAAACAAAAAGTGGGATACACACACGCACACACAGACACATACATAGGCACACAGACAGACGGACACACACACACACACACACACACACACACACACACACACACACACACACACACACACATACATACATACGCGCGCGCACACACACACACACACACACACACACTCACGCACACACTCACACACACACGCGCGCACACGCACATGCTCGCACACACACACACACACACACACACACACACACACACACACACACACACACACACACACACACACACTACAACATAGTAGTAACAACAGAAACGCATCTCATACTAGCCACCCTGCGAAGTGGTTAGAGTCGAGGACTCCTGGCTGGGAGGTCGTGGGTTCGATTCCCATCACAGCCATTTCGACTGGCTAATGCCCAACTTTGGGTTTTCTATGGGCTCAGTTAAGAAACCTGGGACCATGCAGTCGAGTTTCATCCACTTCGTGCATACGTCTCTAAGAGTACTGGTCATTTTCCCTGACCGCCACTGTATCTCTCGGGCCTGGTTGACATCGGGATATATCATGAAGGGTAGCATAGAGTAAGTCTTGTCATGCAGTCTCAGAACAGAATGGAAATCCTTAGCATCACCCTGATTCTCATCAATCAGCATTAAACGAAAAAAAAAAAAAAAAGGTCCCAAATTCTGTGACACTTCATGCCCTGCTCTCATGGTGACCTCAGTTGCGATGTCCTCTCCACGTCTGTGACCTTGCTTTGATTCTGTCTTTGATTCACCGGTACCGGCTGATTCTCTGGGACTGTCGTTGGATGGACGTGATGGGCTCCCTCCGGAGGAGGCAGTGCTCAGTCACACAGGCTTCACGACTAAGCAATATTATTGTCGTCAGCAGGGGACTCAGTAGGTGGTGTCCTGCGCATGCTGAATCAGAATAGTCGCCATTAAACACCACCGAAATGACTCCGCTGCGATACAGCGATTTCTCTAGGTCGGTTGCCTCATGACGACTTGACATTGACTGCTCCCTGTGGATTGCCGGTGCCGGGACTGCGACGAGCCGCGCCGGGCTGTGGCTATGGACGAGGAGGAGGGGGGGGGGGGGGGGTGTTGTCGGCATGAGCGGCGTGGGTGCAATGCCACTGAGGTGGCGCAAAAGATAGGACGGGGGAAAAAAACCGAACTATCTCACCGTCAGATCTTCCACGGTGACTCCGTACGTTGGGTTTCCCTTCACCTTCTCTCTGACGTCCACCAGCACACCAGGCCCGACAAGATGGTTGACAGGAACCTGATGCACGCGCCACCTGCCTTCTTCCATGTGAGCGGGAGCATCCATATGAGTACCCGTGTGTTCGGCCAGTTCGATCATGTTGTTTTCAAGCCTGTACGAATATGGCATATGTAGTTTCAATGGATGAACATCAAGCCCACTGAACATTGGAAAGGGATTATTTTAAACGAAGATGGACACCCAGTGTTGTATATATCGCCTCTTCTTCCGCACGAAATCCGAATGCATATAAAAGCTTTATTAATAAGTCTCTCTCAGTTTCATAGTCATGGATCTAGGTTCTGCAGTTTCTAGTGAGTATTTAGTCGGTGAGAATGGGGGGGGGGGGGGGGGGGGGGGGGGGGGGGGGGGGGGGGGGGGTTTGAGGTTTAGGCTTCACTCCCCCAGGGCTAAACCAGACTAAGTCTAAAATGTGCTCCTGGATGTGCTGAATCCATTTATGCATGTTAACAGAAAAAACTTGGGATGGTCTTAGAGTTATTGTCCTTGCTGCAAGGGTAGCCTTTGACATACCCCCCTAAACCTCTTTTCGGCAATTGCATTTTCAATAAGTAATCAAGTGGTATTAAAACTTAGAAAACTATTTTTTTGCTTCCTTGTTTATTAAACACAATTAGTAAGTATCATAAAAAGAGCATTACAAATAATAGTAAGGCTATATTTTGGCTTCAGTAATGCATGTTCTTCGCACACTGTTAATTTCATGACTAAAAGACGATGTCATCTCTCGCACTTTAAAAATATTCAAAAATCCGTCACTTGGAACAAATTGTCATAAACTACAATATGTTAGAATAAATTTGACCAAGTTTGAAGGTTCTAGACTAATTAGGTATGTCACAATTGCAAAACGATCACCCCTACCCCCAAAAACTGGAATATCGCCCACAGTTCTAAATGCGTCAGTCCTAACTGAAACCCACAAATCATTACTTGATTTATGAAATACAGCAAGTATTCACCCTGGAAACACTAATGTACTTAATCTCCACACACAAAAAAAGGTTTCAATGACACTCTGTAAAACATATCATCATTCTCAGAATTAAAAGATGTTGTCATCTTTAAAAAAGAAAAAAAAGTCCCATACTATGGAAATATTTTCACAAACAAACAAAACAATGCATTAGGATACTTAAGGTGAAGGTTTCAGGTTTCAAACCAATCAGTGACATTGAAATTGCAAGTAAATCACTCCTTACCCCCAAAAGACAGGATCAGTTGAAATTCTGGAACACTGTCAAAAGCTACAATACCTCTCCTCCAATTCATTTTCTGTTCTCACAAAAACTAAGTCTGATCGCTGTGCAAGCAAACTTTTATTATTATTCTTATCATGATCAATAGTCGTACTCATCCTTGAGAGAGAGAGAGAGAGAGAGAGAGGGGAAGAGAGGAGAGAGAGAGAGAGAGAGAGAGAGAGAGAGAGAGAGAGAGAGAGTCAGTCTCCATACCACGTGTCGTAAGTGGGATTGTGGGCACGACTGAGGATGGTGAAGTTGAACCTGGGGTTGGAAGGCCACGTCAAGCTTTCTCCCTCCTTCAGCTGATGCGTCAGATCGATCACAGCTGCGTCACACCATAATGACGCGATGACCGGCAGTGCTGTCACCACACCCGACAGGGAAGGGAGGTCACTTGTCTTCGTCATCTGAAATGGGGAGGAAGGGTGTGCACAGGCAGAGAGCGAGGCGCGGGAAAATGCACGGTTAAGAGTGCACGCCATACAGAGAAGAGAGAGAGAGAGAGAGAGAGAGAGAGAGAGAGAGGGAGAGAGACGCACGCGCGCGCACACACACACACACGCGCGCGCGCGCACACACGCACGCACACACACACACACACACACACACACACACACACACACACACACACACACACACACACACACACTAACTGAGCGCGCGCTGAAACACACACACACATTTTAATTGATATTTTGCTGTATGATCTACAAAAACATATAATTGTAAATAAACTACATCTGTTTAATGTGTGCACGAGGATAATGCTTGCACAAGACAAAAATTGCACCAAAAAAAAAAAAAATCAATCTATATCAAATGAGATTTCAAAGACAATTCACAGAGGACAGTTATCCCTGGTCATTGTCCAGCTGCCGAAATAGCTTGACACTCCACTACAGCAAGTTCCGGACATGCGCGCTCCTGTACATTGACGTAGAGTCGGGGAAAATCAATCTTACTGATCCGTCGTCTCAAGTATGAGCACAGAGCTCTCTTAGCTGAAACTGCACTGGGACAATGAGAGAGGCACTGGCGGAAAGGTGGTGACATTGTTCGCAACAATATTTTTTGTCTCGACAAAGCGACAAGTATCAATACCTGCTCTTAGAGCAGCAGATACAGCTGTCGTTGTTTTGTGCTGAAAAGTGTAGAATCAGTTAACGCTGTATTTTGTAACAGGCGAGCTACTTTTTTTCTCTCTCTTATTCATTGAATTCGCGAGATGTGTGCTATTTCTGCAAACCTGGATTAACCAAGAAAGAGTCTTCTAATCTCATGACCAGTCAGAATCTGCCCCAAATCTCCTCCTTCCGGTCTGTATCTCAGGAAGACTGTGAACAACTGATCTTAAAATCAAAACCTACCAGCACCTAAACTCCTGTCCCTACTACACTTCTTTTGAAACTTTTTGCGCCTGAATTTGAAGAGGCAAGTAAGTGTTCGTTCTTTGTTTTCATTGTCTTCAGTGTTGTTTGTCTTGCCTGAAGAAGACCAAAGAGGTCGAAACGCGACATGCTTTGTCTTGTAATTTGTTTGTATCTTTTCGGTCGGCGGTACAGTAATTTTTCTTTTAAGTTTCTTTTGGAAGACATTAACAGAACTGACATCACTGATAGATATCTTCTAGCACAGTCTGTCCAGTGAAGCTTTCCTTCCCTGCTCAGATACCTGTGAGAACTCATCTTATGTAGCCCCTCCCGTGATCACAATGATTTCAAAGCTACTAGTCTGCCCAATCTCAAATTTCCTGTTGAAACTTACGGAAACGATAGTGTTACAACAACTTCTTGCTCATTTAAATCATTTACAACTGCTTAGTACATCTAAGTTTCTTTACCGCCCATATGAAGGTTTTTGAAACAGCTCTTGTAAAGGTTTCCATCGACACACTTATTACTTTGGATCAATGTGATATATCTGTGCATGCGTGCGTGCGTGCGTGTGTGTGTGTGTGTGTGTGTGTGTGTGTGTGTGTGTGTGTGTGTGTGTGTGCGTGTGTGTGTGTGTGTGCGTGTGTGTGTGTGTGTGTGTGTGTGTGTGTGTGTGTGTGTGCGTGTGTGTGTGTGTGTGTTTAGATTTATCTGTAGTAGGTGACACCACCAACCACCAAACAATATTTCGGAGGCTTTAGAGAATGTATGGAATTTCTGGTAGAGCTTCGGAGTGGTTTGATGACCCTAATTAGTGAAGTGAACATGACTTGTGTTAATTACCGACCAGAAACCAGCCCTTCATTTGGCATTCCACAAGGCACTGTTCTTAGACCAGATTTTTTCAATATGTGTACGATTTAGCTTACATAACCTATAGTCTCCTTTTCTGTCTACAGTCTTTAGCCGACAACACACAGTTGTGCGACTCATATCCATCCAGTCTGATCTACAGCGCCGTCAGTGATATGCAGAACTGTATCAGCTACGTCAAGACTTCGATGACGCAAAGCAAGCTCAGTTTTTTTAAATTTGATCATGACAAGATAGATGCTCTTCTAGTAAACCTAAGAAAGTGAGTTTTTCTGATCCACTACCGACGTCTGCAGAAGTAGGTGCGACCGAAATCCCCTCTCTCTCACTCTGCCACGAACCTTGGATGTCTGATATCTGAAGACATTCTTCTCACTTAAGATTTTCCAGTACTTTGACAGTTAACTTCCACGGGAATTCCTAGAATCGGTTCCATTCGCTGCTACCTATTTGTGTAAGCAACTGAGACTTGGGTATGTTCTAGAATTCGGTATCCTCTTTGGTTCTTTCAGAACCAGATGACCGCGACGACCGTTTCTCTGACTGCCTGATGTACAGTTGTCTACACTGCAGCACGACCAGAACTCTGCTGCCCGACAGGGCAGAGAAGCGAGATCATGCTACGCCTCTTATTCAAAAACTCCATTGGCTCCCTATTCAAGGTAGAATAGATTACAACTTGTCATGTTTTTCCCCAGGGGCTCTCTTTCTGCTTACGTGGCTAACTTGTTTTACTATGTCCCATCTCAAAATCTTCGGTTTTCTTATGATAACCAAATTCTTTATACACCTCAAGCTAGGATCAAGTCTTTTCATTATTGATCCATTTCATCCTGCGAACCATGGATTTGGAATTCTTTCTATATAAAATTTACCATCCCTCTTCCACTGACTTAAAAAATCTTTAAGAATAATCAGATCTTTCTCTGCTTGGAACTCTTCCACTTTTCTTGTAGCGTGCGCTTCTGCTGTGATGCTGGTTTGTGCAGGTAGGGAAAGAGGGTTAAGTGGTAAACGTCGCGGACTCCCAGTTTGGAGGTCGTGGGTTCGATTTCCATCAAAGCCTTTTATTTGTGATATTTTTCTGTCCCGACCGGCTCCTACCCAGAGTTGAATTTGCTACAGGCTCAGCTGGGAAGATTCGGACCACACAGTCGATTTTCATCCACTTAATGGACGCGTCTCTGATACAGTTGATCACATTTCCTGACCAACACTGCAGGTGTCTAGTCTCTCTCGGGCCTGGTTGACGCCGGGATACGTTATGAAAATAAGCGTAGAGTGAGCCTGTCACGCAGTCTCAGACCAGAAAAGAAACCAGTAGCATCCTATTCATCATTCTCATCCTTATCGATCAGCGTAGAAAAGTCCTTCACGCCCTGCTGTCATGGTGACCTCAGTTTGGATTGCCTGTCCACGTCTATGGCCTTGGTTTGATTCTGCCAGGGTCAC
>CM065721.1:54235872-54245872 GCA_033310375.1 Conus canariensis
CGCGCGCGCACATACACACACACAACACACTCACACACAACACACACACACAGCACGCACCACAGCGCCACGCACGCGCGCGCACACACACACACTCACACAAACACACACACACCACACCACCACACAACACACCACACACACACACGCACACACACACAAACACACCACGTATGTATATAATACATATAGAATGACACACACACACACACACACACCACCACACACACCACACACACACACACTCAGAGAGAGAGAGAGAGAGAGAGAGAGAGAGAGAGATTCTGTGTGTGTGTGTGTGTGTGTGTGTGTGTGTGTGTGTGTGTGTGTGTGTGTGTGTTGTTGTGTGTTGTGTGTGTGTGTGTGTGTGTGTCTCTCTCTCTCTCTCTCTCTCTCTCTCTCTCTCTCTCTCTCTCTCTCCTCTCTCTCTCTCTTTCTTTCTCTCTCTTTCTCTCTCTTTCTCCCGCTCCCCAGAAATCCTGAAGCCTTGATCATAAACAGTATTGTCAGAAGAGGCCTGTACGCCTGTTACCGACGTTTCTGCAGACTGGTTCCTCTGTCTTTGGTGCCATGTGCTTCTGGCTGCTTTCTCTCCGGGCACCAGCTACGTGCAGCAAAGCAGGCAAGCAGGCATTAAAATATTCCACGTCTCTCGCTATCAGCATCCTCAACGTATACAGGGGAATTTGGACGATTCTCTCCGCCAGGAATTCGACAGATTTCGGTGAATCACATCAGTTTGCAAAAACACACACACACACACACACACACACACACACACACACACACCACACACACACACACACAAGCGCGCGCGAACACACTCACGCACGCACGCATACGCACACACACACACACACCACACACGCGCGCGCGAGCGCGCGCGCGCGCGCGCGCGTATATATATATATTAAACAAAAATGAATCCCAGTCCAAAACGCTGGACACCGCTCTATAAGCTTGAACAGCTCACAGGTTCATGCAGGACAAGCAAACTGGATGAAGAAGATGAATAAATATGGTGAAAGCGAACTACAATGTTTGGCAAGAAGAGAAACAAGCATCAAAGTCCAACTCTGTCAGAAACGTACGACTTTTTGAGACAGACTCGCTTTGAAATGGAAGGGGCATGAGGTGTAACCTATCTCTGTCTCTGTCTCTGTTTCTGTCTCTGACTCTCTCTCTCTCTCTCTCTCTCTCTCCTCTCTCTCTCTCTCCTCCCTCCTCCTTCTCTCTCTCTCTCTCTCTCTCTCTCTCTCTCTCTCTCTCTCTCTCTGATGACGATGATGTTGTTGTTCTATTGTCCGATTCAGTCCTTGGTCTTCAGAATCAACTTAATAGCCAAGAAATTGAAGTAGACGGTTATGTTTGATTGTCAGTCTTGGAAAAAAAAAAAAAAGAACCCAAACATTTTGACATTTTGAAAAGGAGGGCATTTATCTGCTCCCGAGAAAGATCGGTTTATGCAAATGATGAAGCTAAAATAACAAACTCATAGAAATGTTTCGGGATATATTTTGCAACAAAATTGAGTATCACTACTGCTTTGTCTGAGGCTTGCAGGAAAGGACAAAGCGGGGTCATTGAGATATTGAAGTCACTAAGAAGGTTAAATACAGCAGATGTACAGTTATTCTAACACTATTTGATACACAGATTGAACCAATTCTGACATACGCAGTCGAAGGTTGGGGTTTTGAGAAAGATAGTGATCTTGTAGAAACTGTGGATACATTTGGTTTGAAATGATTTCCAAACGTCCCCCTGTACGCCTCAAACAAACTGGTCTATGACGAATCCGGTTGATATTCTCTATTAAAAACGACAATGGAATGTATCGGATACTGGCTTACGCTCTTTAAATTACCAATGTCACGACTATGCAGACAAGCACATGAGATGCTTCTTGTTCTGCATGAATCTGGTCATAACAATTTGGTAACCAATGTGCAGAACGTTTTATGTGCAAAAGGATTTGCTATAGTGTGGATGTTTAAAGGAGTTGGAAGGGAACATAGTTTTCT
This sequence comes from Conus canariensis, assembly GCA_033310375.1. Taxonomy (NCBI): domain Eukaryota; kingdom Metazoa; phylum Mollusca; class Gastropoda; order Neogastropoda; family Conidae; genus Conus; species Conus canariensis. The sequence goes on from CM065721.1 coordinate 54,237,897, forward strand.
TGCTGAGTTTAAAAACAGACTCGTTTTGTGTAGTGTTCAAAACTGGCATTTAGCATAAGAAAACGATGACAAATAGAAATGATATTAGTCTTTTAAGACCATTTTCTAGCCGGAAAGACACTTATCTCTAATTACAAATAAATGATACAGACACAACTTCATAACATTTCGACTAAGGAGTAGCGGGCTTAATAATTGCAAGCGATGGGTTTCTTGAGGAAAAACAGGCTGATGGTAAATGCCCGTCTTGTGAAGAAGAAACCGAAAACGAAGCTCATTTCTTCTTCTATTGCTCAGCTTATACAGATATCCGAAAACAATGTACTGTACTTGACTCACCTTCTTATATGACTGAACAGACTCGTACTGCAAACGTTTAGTCGAGCAACAATGAAAACGTGATAACAGATCTAGCAAAATTTATATCACGAGGTATGGACATTGGAAAACAGGTTGAAAGAAACAAAAATTGATAATATGTTCAATCATTAAAATGTATGTCAAGATGATCCGATGTCGTGTGCCTGAGTGTGCCTGAGGAAGGGGCTGGGGGATTTGACGTGGGGCAGGGTGTGGGAGGAGGGACGAACGAAGGAGGAAGCTGTTGGAATGAGTTGAAGGCGAGGAGTAGCCGGTGGGTGAGGTGAGCGATTGATTTTTACTGAGTTTTGTTCAAACATACCCTCTTGACTAAAGGGTTTAATTGCTGAATGGACAATGAAATATTTGTCGCTGTCATTGCCATTCTCTCTCTCTCTCTCTCTCTCTCTCTCTCTCTCTCTCTCTCTCTCTCTCTCTCTCTCTCTCTCTCCAGCGAGCATTGGACTGAATGATTGTAGAGTGTTTCATTACTGAAGAACCCCTTTGCGGCGAAGCTTGGAATTCTTGTTTTCAAATTAGATTTGTCTCTGTGAGATAAGATGTTCAACTTGTCCTAAGCTTTATTATCATTCAGTCAGTCAATCAATCAATCGATCAATAATTGTTAATTTAACTAGCAGCTGTCTGTTTGAACAGTTGCGGTATGTGCATATTAGGCAACAAACTGCCAAGTGTTTACATTGGAACAAACTGTCAAGATTAGGTAGAAAATTACCTAGTGTTAACAAGAGTCGTCTGCCTTTTGCCGTACGTAAAACAGTCCTGCTTAAAGTTATGTATACTCTGCCTGTTTGTCCTTCTCTTTCCCTCTCGCTCTCTCACCTTCACACACACACACACACACACACACACACACACACACACACACACACACACACACACACACACACACTTTCAGACACACACACACACACACACACACACACTTTCAGACACACACACACACACACACACACACACACACACACACACACACACACACTCACTCTCTCTCTCTCTCACTCTCTCACTCTCTCTCATCTCTCTCTCTCTCTCTCTCTCTCTCTCTCTCTCTTTCTCTGCTTCTCTGTGTATCTCTCATGTAATACGAGAGACACGATTATGGAAACACTTGAGCGGCTTTGTTGTGCGATCCCTACACGAAAGGTCCTTGAAAGGTGGAATGCCTGTGACGGGCGGAGAATGAAGTATATTTTGCTCACCGAAGAAAACCTTAAAAAAAAAAGAAAAAAAAAAAAGAAAGAAAAGAGAGATCCGTTCCCATTCCGAATGTTGCGTACTGAACTGGATCAGCTTTCATAGCCGGTCCAATACGATCAACCATACCTGACGTAGAGTGACTGATACTGACTGAACGACACCGGAAACGACCGAAGGCAGCACCGACAGACAGCACTTCAGTCGGCTCTACCAGAAAGATAGACAGACAGACAGACAGACAGATAGATAGACAAAGACATAATATATATATATGCACTATTTGCACAATCAGCACAACCACGCACCGCCACATGTATTAGAGAGAGAGAGAAGAGAGAGAGAAGAGAGAGAGAGAGAGAGATGCACTATTTGCACAATCACCACAACCAGTCGCCTCTAACCAGACAGATAGATAGCTAGATTGATAGACAGATAGATACGCACCATTTGCACACACACAGCGCCACACGTTTTTCAGCCAGCAGAGCGAGGCCATTCACTGGAGCAAAGCCACTTACCATGTCACTACAGGGTTTGCCACGGAGTCTTCACGCTTCCTTTTCGCCCCCAGAAAGGGTTAATAGGTCGATTCACACAAGGCAATGTCATCCAGAGGTCTGCGGGGACCTCAAGCGAATTCATGCGTTTTAAAAACCACTTCTACCAGCACACATCCGACTCCAACCAAAGCAAACTCAAGAGTATCTCCTCCCGATGTGGTCTGGTCAGGACGACATTTCAGTGGCGCTATGGGAAAGCATTAACGTGTAAAGACAACGATGGCAGTCTTCCTGAGAGAAAACACCTATGATCCTCGAGAAAAACAGGGAAAGCATGTGTAGCCAGGTGCCACAGTGTGCACATATCTGTCGGTCATCTTTCAGCAGATGGAGTGATTTGTTCTAGAATTGCTCTCCTCTTACCTTCCTTGACCGATGAGTCCAGATCATTTCGTGTAAAATCAATCATTAAAACACGAATGCCTCAGAACCTATGAAATTATAATATATGCATCACTGAAGTCACACAAATTAATATATTTTATTCGTTACAACAATATTGGATATTGGAAAGTCCATATTTTCTCAAAATTGCTATTTTGCTTAATCAAAGTTCCGTTCCATTTTCAAATGTCCGCCAGCCAGACCTTGAATGTATCTCGATTTCACAGAAAATATGAAAAAAAAGGCTGAAAAATGCTAAAACGTACATTAAAAGTAAAGTTTGTAGGCTCTCCTTTCGTATATCCCGTGCTGAGGTTATTTCCCGTGTAAGCTTGCAACTGTGCGAAACGACTGACGGTGCCGACTTCATTTAAACAGTCGTCTTCTTCGTGTTACTCTTTTTTTTTTTTCTTCTGTCCCATCTTTTGTTCCACCTCAGTGGCAGCGCACCCCACGCCGCTCATTCCGACACCCTGTCCACAGCCACAGCTCGGTCAGCCCCGCCGCAGCCCCGGCACCAGCAATCCTCATGGAGCAGTCAATGTCAAGTCATCAAGAGGCAACCCACCGGAGGAGACACTGCACTGCTGCCGAGTCACTTCAGTGGTGTTCAGTGGCGCCTGTTCTGATCCAACATACGCAGGACACCACCTACTAAACCCCCTACTGACGACAATAATTGCTTAGTCGCGGAGCCGGCGTGAGTGAGCTCTCCCTCCGGAGGGCGCCACCACGTCCGTCCAACGACAGCCCCCATGGATCCGCCGATACCGGTGACCCCGACGGAACCAAACCAAGACCACAGACGTGGAGAGGACATCGAAACAGGTCACCGTGAGAGCACGGCATAGAGGGCTGCAGAATTTGAGACTTTTTACGCTGCTCGATGAGAATGAGGATAATGAAGATGATGCTACGGATGTCCATTCCGGTCTGAGACTGCATGACAGGGCTGTACTCTACGCTTACTTTCACAATATATCCCGGCGTCAACCAGGCCCGAGAGTTACAGATACCTGCAGTGTTGGTCAGGAAATTTGAGCAACACTCACAGAGACGCATCCATTAAGTGGATAAAACCTCGACTGTGTGGTCCCAGCCTTCCCAACTAAGCCCGTAGCACGCTCAACTCTGGGTAGGAGCCGGTCGGGGCAGAAAAATCCCACATGACTCTGATGGGAATCGAATCTAGACCTCCCAGCCGGGAGTCCGCGACACTAACCATTTCGCCACGGCGGCTGGCTTAATGTCACTCTTTGTCCTTGTCGGATATTTTCGCTAAATCGTCATTCCACAAAAGTCAGACTTTTCAACTGCGAATGATTCTACTTCTATGATAAATGCAAGTGAAACTGTATAAACATTATCATTAGGTTGTCCGTTTCTACAGAATATTTTCTAACCGAAAATTGCATCAAAAGCTGACGTCAGTAGCCAGGCGAGGAGGAAGGCCAGTTGTGATTTCGTCTTCGTATTTTAAATGTTTTTCTCAATGGTAATAAATGTTTTCTCCACGAAAAAAAAAAAAAACTTGTTATGATCCTTCCAGGTAACACCAAAAAAAAAAAAAAATCCTTAGGGGGAAAAAAAGGTAAAAAATACTTGTGATTCTCAGGAAAAAAACAGAGAAACAACTCCTGTCCTGAAGAACACAGCTATGACCCTAAGGGATAACAGCTTAACCTCGTTTTCCTAAAGAACGATAGCTGTTTTCCTGGAGGAGGAGAGCCGATGTCCTTAGGAGCACAGGTATTATCGGTGTATGAAGCTAGTATGCTTTCCCCCATACGGAGCACTGCTGCGATGTCTGGGATTTCCCGCGGCCATGGGCTGGCAATGCACCAGAGAAATGTGCATTGCGCATCGCCACGTGCTTTGCTATGCTGCCAACATGCGTCTTAATGAGACAACTCTTCTTGCTCAAGCTTTTGGCCTACCAGAATAATAAAGAAGGAAAATCAACAGACCGTACAAGACACCAGTCTATAATCCAAACATGGCTCACGGTAGGCGTGACAGAAACGAATGCCCGACTGATTGCCATGGTGGGGCAGGTACTCACTTGTGTCGGGCATGTAGTGAACGCTGCGACATGCCCGTCGGGCAGCAGCAACATTTGACAATCATCTGCTTCAGAGAACTAAACGTTCAGCGCCGTTTTGCCGATGTCGAACAATCCTGGCGACTGGCGGAGACTTCGCTTTGTGAAACTGTTTTAAAAGTTGCAGTATGACGAGATCAATATCATTATGTAACGTGTCATGTGACAGGCTGAGTCACAAAGCATTGGTTAAGTGGAATGGACACTCGTTGTCTGTTGTCGACCATCCGTTGGCAAAATGGCAGTTGACGATAATTGTTTGTTCCAGGGTTCTGTGTGTGTGTGCGGGGGTGGTGTGTGTGTGTGTGTGTGTGTGTGTGTGTGTGCTGTGTGTCTGTGTGTCTGTGTGCGTGCGTGCGTGCGTGCGTGCGTGTGTGTGTGTGTGTGTGTGGTTGCGCGCGCGCGCACGTGTGTGTGTGTGTGTGTGTGTGTGTGTGTGTGTGTGTGTGTGTGTGTGTGTGTGTGTTATTAGGCAGTTTTTAGAACTTAAGAGTTTATCCATCTGTATGCAAGAGTATGAATATGTTGGATGTGAGGGAGAGAAAGAGATGGGCACCTACCTTGGTACGGTCCTGATTTCTCTGTCTGTATTTCTATCTGTCTGTCTCTCACAAGCTTTGTATGTCGTGGTGTGTGGTGTGTGTGTGTGTGTGTGTGTGTGTGTGTGTGTGTGTGTGTGTGTGTGTGTGTGTGTGTCTGTCGTGTGCACTGAATACCATCTTTCAACGTTTTATCCCACTGTTTAACCTTCTGAAAACACACATGCACCACATCCAATCGCCGCCCCCCCCCCCCCCCCCACACACACACACACGCACTCACGCACGCACACACGTACGCAAACACGCACACACACACATGCACACACCAGTAGAAACTAAGTACAACAGCTAAATAAACAGAGCAAAAGCGTTCGTCACGAGATCAGAGATACGGCAAGTTACGACCAGCGTTACGACTACTTTCACTGAATGGGCTTAGTCTGTTAATCTATCGATCCCCCTCGACAAAATGTTCACGACGTATTTTCTTCAATCTGCACAGTACATACACAGGGCCTGCATATCAACCACTCAGTTTCCCTCCGCCTATTTCGACTCACGTGTGTGAGTGAACACCACAGACTGGCCAGTCCAAAGCGTGGGGGCTATATCAAAGATGGAGTGCTAGACGCAGACTGATCACCTTCGCGTGAACAAGCCTTACCCATCTACGTACTGGAAAATGTCACAGTTTTCTCTGATCAGTCTGTTGTCTTGAGCGCAGCAGCGTTAGCACAGTGCTTTCTACTATGTGACGATGATGAATACATCACGAAATAACGTTTACTTAAACTTGCACGGTGTTACGCATTGCCCTCCCCCCTCCCCCCCTCCCCTTTCCCAACGCCCCCTCCCTCTGGCGACCAGTATCAGGTTATTGGAAAAGGAACTTCAAAGACGACGAAAAAAAAAGAAACAGCTTTTTTTTTTTTTTAAAGAATATTTGAACAGGCCATTGGTCTGTTAAAAAGACTGTTAAAACAAGCCGTCGGCCCTTTTAAAAGACTATTTAAATAGGCCATTGACCACCCCCCCCCCCCCTTTTTTAAAAATTTTTAGAAGACTATTAAAAGAGGCCATTGACTTTAATAATAGACTGTAAAAACAGGCCGTCGGCCTTTTTAAGAAAAATTTTTAAAAAAAGCCATTGACCTTTCTAAAAGAGTATTAAAACAGGCCCTTGACTTTTTAAAAAGACTACCAAAACAGCTATTGACCTTTTTAACTAGCCATTAAAACAGGTCTTTGACCCTTTTATCAGGCCATTAAAACAAGCCATTGACCCTTTTAACAGGCTATTAAAACAGGCCACTGACCCTGTTAACAGGCTATTAAAACAGGCCATTGACCCTTTTAACAGGCTATTAAAACAAGCCATTGACCCTTTTAACAGGCTATTAAAACAGGCCATTAACCCTTTTAACAGGCTATTAAAACAAGCCATTAACCCTTTTAACAGGCTATTAAAACAGGCCATTGACCCTTTTAACAGGCTATTAAAACAGGCCATTGACCCTTTTAACAGGCTATTAAAACAGGTAATTGACCCTGTTAACAGACGATTAGAACAGGCCATTGACCCTTTTAACTAACAGGCTATTAGAACAGGCCATTGACCCTTTTAACAGGCCATTAAAACAAGCCATTAACCCTTTTAACAGGCTATTAAAACAGGCCATTAACCCTTTTAACAGACGATTAGAACAGGCCATCGACCCTTTTAACAGGCTATTAAAACAGGCCATTGACCCTTTTAACAGACGATTAGAACAGGCCATCGACCCTTTTAACAGGCTATTAAAACAGGCCATTGACCCTTTTAACAGGCTATTCAAACAGGCCACTGACCCTTTTAACAGACGATTAGAACAGGCCATTGACCCTTTTGACAGGCTATTCTAACAGGCCACCGACCTTTTTAACAGGCCATTAAAACAATCCATTGACCCTTTTAACAGGCCATTAAAACAAGCCATTGACCCTTTTAACAGGCTACTGACCCTTTTAACAGGCCATTAACACAAGCCATTGACCTTTTCAACAGGCTATTGACCCTTTCAACAGGCTATTGAAACAGGCTATTGACCCTTTTAACAGGCTATTCAAATAGGCCGCTGACGTCACAGGCTGTACACCTGCCGTAGCGAGACACACATAATATGACCCAACCTGCAAAGAATGTGCGGCAGTCAGCACGCAGCCTATTTAACCAGCGTACTCATGCTTCACTTTCGCAATGCTCTTCTAGTAGTCTCTCCAACCACCAAGCTCTTATATCACCCCAGTGACCTCTTTTCACCCCCCACCCCCCCCCCCCTCCCGCCCCTTGCCCCGTCCACCTCCCATACACCACTCTTCACAGTCCCCCCCCCCCCTCCCCTCTCTTTCCTTTCCTCATAGCTCATTAAATTTAACTGCTGTGCCGCCAAGCTCTGGCAAAGGCAGCACCGTTTTGAATGTCCTGACCTTAATATCAGCTGTAACGATACGGCCACCTGCAGCAGTTTCGGTGTCAGTTTTATCAAGGTACTAGCTGTCACTGCGCGCGGACGAGTCCATATACGCTACACCACATCTGCTAGATTGTGAGACTACACTGCTCACAGTTTGATTCTGATGGATACATGAATGAGATGAGGGAATTTTAAGCAGAGGGTCTTATGGCTACGACTTCGCTGATGTCTGACCTGCTGCATGCGCGTTAGCCCGAAACGCTGGTCAGACCTGGGGTTTCTTCTTGCAGCAGGAAAAGATTTATTCCAACTTCATGCTAGACACGTGGTTATTTTTACTCCCCCCCCCCCCCCC
>CM065721.1:54253372-54255872 GCA_033310375.1 Conus canariensis
TAGAGACATTTCGCGCGCGCGCGCGCGCGTGCGTGTGTATGTGTGTGTACGTGCGCACATGAGTGCGTGCGTGTGTACATGTGTATGCATGCGTGCGTGCGCATGCGTGTGCATGCGTGCGTGTGGCGCGCGCGCGCGCCCGTTTGTGTTCTGAATAACACATTGCATTTCCATTGTGGAGGATTAGAACAGAAACCGATTATCTTTAAAATGATTTCCGTTGAAATTATGTCGTTTTCTTAGAAACGGCGATCACGGGAGTGGGGGCGGGTGAAGTCGAAATTATCATGCCAATCCTGCTGTTTACAGTCAACAATTATTCGCCTGTTCCACCCAATAAAAACTCTGTGCGTGTGTGTGTGTGTGTGTGTGTGTGTGTGTGTGTGTGTGTGTGTGTGTGTGTGTGTGTGTGTGTGTGTGTGTGTTCCACCCAATAAAAACTCTGTGTGTGTGTGTGTGTGTGTGTGTGTGTGTGTGTGTGTGTGTGTGTGTGTTCCACTCAATAAAAACTCTGTGTGTGTGTGTGTGTGTGTTGTGTGTGTGTGTGTGTGTGTGTGTGTGGTGTGTGTTCCACCCAATAAAAACTCCGTGTGAGTGTGTGTGTGTGTGTGTGTGTGTGTGTGTGTGTGTGTGTGTGTGTGTGTGTGTGTGTGTGAGAGAGAGAGAGAGAGAGAGAGAGAGAGAGAGAGAACAAAATTGGATAATGAGGTAAGCAAATTAGAAATGTTTTTTTTTATCAGGAACCCTGGGGAGAGAGAAAGACAGACAGACAGACAGACAGACAGAGATTTACTTGGATAGTTGAAGGACTGCAGGTCTTCAAGATTCTCTGTGCCAAAAACTCTGTTAAAGTCCGGATACCGACTGGCCCATCCCATGTTCAGAAAAACGATGGCTTTGTCTGGTATCCTGCCATGCTTTGATTCCCAGCCCTGGAGAAAAAGAGGGAGAAGGGATCACACACACACACACACACACACACACACACACAACACACACACACATGCCTTTAATGCTTTCTATCTGCTTAGAAGAGGAAATGCAATCATCAAGGGCCATTTCAATAACACTATACTTTTTGTTATCAAGAGATAAACCCGCTCTTTAAAGGAAGGGGCACAAAAACGAGTGCTAATGATTGCTCTACGGTACCGCTGCAGTGGAAACCAGCAGAACCGGAAAGCGACATGTGTTCTCTCTATTTGGAAGTTCATGAGGCTTGGTGTCGCTGAGGTTATATATATAAATACTTTCAACGAATTCCGCGTTTAAAATAATGCACTCCACACGCCTGAAGGACTGATGCAAGACGAAGACAACTGAAACCCCACAGTTAAACCTGGTCCTAATGCCTTCCATCTCCATAGAAAAAGTCAAGCAACCTTCAAGGGCCATTCTGATGATGGCATATGACTTTATTCAATTGGCCTGTGTTTTAAAGGGTAGGGGGCATGACAAGGAACTTCGTTCTAAGGGATGCTCTGTGTGCTTTAAAATTCCTTCGAAGTTTTGGCCCAAAGGTCCAGCAAGCGATTGTTGTTTCACGTCTTCGAGAGTTCATCAGGTTCGGTGCTGAATCCCAGTGAGCTGCTAACAAGAACTATTTCTAGATGAACAGAGAACTCACCCAAAATCGGATGTATCTTCCTGCCTGTAAGAAGGATGTCTCCAAAAAGTAGTGTTGCCACTTAGCGGAAGGTAGAAGATGGGATTCTGATTTCACATGATAGACAAACATTTGTCTTGAAACCAACAGGAGGGAATGTGGCATATACGGCATATGGAGATACACTACCATAAATAAAAATCTACAAGGATTGAACACTCCAAGCGGTCGCTCGCTGATCCCGATGGCAGACGCTTTGGAGGAACTTTGAAAGTATACGGAGAAACCATTAGTTGTTTGATGCCTTCAGTAAGACAAAGGTTACACCACATAGAAGCATTTCTCTGCGCAGAAGAGAATCACCCAAACTAACTGTATGAGACAGTAAAGGCGTAAAAAATATACTCAAAAGATAATATCTTCACACTCACTCGCCGCGCGCGCGCGCGGAAGAGAGAGAGAGAGAGAGAGAGAGAGAGAGAGAGAGAGAGAGAGAGAGAGAGAGAGAGAGAGAGAGTTCAGACTTCAGACTTAAGATGTTTATTCAGTAAAGCCATTGGCCCATTTGAAGGTGAATGAACATAAACCTTCACATTATAGGTAGGAAACAAATCATTAATAAGGGGGAAAAATCAACCAACCAAACAAAGAAGAACAGCAACTAAGGCGCAACTATTTCACTGATCTTAGACGCCATAAGCAAAAACATACCTAAATTCCTATGAACTTATAACTGTTAGAGCTAAGTAGTAATTGTAAACCAAACGTACATGGGCGCCTATAATATTTTCTGTGGGATGATTGTTTGGTGAATATCTTCTAAAGCTGGGCAAATGAACATGAAATGCATTTAATTTTCCTCATCTTGCATACACACTCACCATCTTAAGTCTG
>CM065721.1:54258372-54260872 GCA_033310375.1 Conus canariensis
ACTGTCTCTCAGGGCAATCATTATTTTCAATTATTACATTCAACCATGAAGACAAAATTTAAACAAACTACTTTGTAATTCATCCCCTTTCCCTTTGAAATCACTTCATCTACAATACAGCGAAGGTTCAATTCTTTAAAGGCAAGGGTTTAAAAAGGGATTTCGTCCCAATGGTTTTCGGTCATTAGATATTTTTCACGTGGACTAGAGCCAGTTACGTTTTATGATTGGTGGACGAGTTCTGTGAACTGGTTGAAGATAAAAACGCGTATAAAAACGCATACGCTTATTTGTTTTGCTTTGTTTTGTTTTGTTTTTCATATATTCGTATTTCAATTCTGACCACACCGACGTAGCACATGGGGTGAAGTTAACAGAAGATCCGTTTTCGGGTGAAAATAAAAAATGAAGGTTTGAGAGAGAGAAAACGCTTCAAATCAAAATGTTATGGCAGAGTTAACAGCATCTGAAAATACCTTTTGACGTTTGTCTGGAGTGTTTTACAGGACAAAATCTGACAGAGAAAGGTGCGGATGGAGACATTTGACTCGATTTCATTTAAGCAACAAAACAAAACTATTCTAAACACACACACACACACACACACACACACACACACACACACACACACACACACACACACACACACACAAGCACCTCAACACGAAAACAACGTAAGAAAAGCATCCCACCGTCAGATCCTCCACGGTGACTTTGTACGTGGAATTCTCTTCCACCTTGTCCTTCACGTCAATCATCACAGCTGGTCCCACCAGCTTTTCAACCGGAACCTGATGAACCCGCCATCTCCCTTCCTGTGTGTGTGCGGGAGCATCCATGTGGGTGCCCGTGTGTTCCGCCATTTCGAACATGTTGTTTTCAAGCCTGTATCAACACAGCGGTTAGCATGCGTTAATTTTCTGTGGATGATGGGGGTATACATTTTAGGTCATTCCTGCCACACTTTTTTTTTGCATTAAATCATTGACAACAGGGCTTAAGTATTTTAAGTTAAATTTCTATACATAAGTTAGCACAACTGTTCGACATTCTCCTACAGACAGCCCCTTGGGGAGTATGGGCCATTTCATTACTGACAGCCTTTTTGAAAGTATTAATTCGTGTGTGTGTGTGTGTGTGTGTGTGTGTGTGTGTGTGTGTGTGTGTGTGTGTGTGTGTGTGTGTGCGTGCGTACGTGCTGCGTGCGTGCGTGCGTGTGTGTGTGTGTGCGTGCGTGCGCGCGTGTGTGTTAGATGTGTGAAGATGGCATTTTTGCGTTCATTCATTTGTATTGTGTTCAAATTTATTAATTTTCATTTTATATTTGTGTTATGTATTAAATGAACACTGCTTTGTATTCTATTTTGTGTGCTTTGGTTGTAGTTTTGTTGTTTTTTTTTCTGTGCAAAAAATCGGGTTGCCTTCCGTAAAGAATGGACAGACTTATTTCATCGCTCTCCCAATTTGAGGGTCGTGGGTTCGAGTCTGGGCAGCTCCTGATGAGCATATTGTGCAGCGGTATTTCTTCCATCATCTTCATCAACAAACACCGAACACTCTTCCTGTTCACGATTTCTTCCATCATCTTCATCAACAAACACCGAACACTCTTCCTGTTCACGATTTCTTCCATCATCTTCATCAACAAACACCGAACACTCTTCCTGTTCACGATTTCTTCCGTCATCTTCATCAACAAACACCGAACACTCTTCCTGTTCATCCTGTTGATAAGCATGCCGAAAATGAGATACGCACGCTAAAAACAAAATCCCCGAATTCACGTCTGCGTCAGGTAGTTATAGATACACGAACAGCCAGCACTCACCAGGAATCCTTGAAGGGACACAGAAGCCAATAAGTACTCCCAATTACCCACTGAATACCTGTGGTCGGCTCTCAGACACAACAACAACAACAACAACAACAACACAGTCGTTCGCATGCCTGCTGTAGGATAATGCTAACGACAATAGGCTAGCAAACCTGATGACCTCCTCATAAACCGAAACAGATGTCACATGCTGGTGTTCACACACGCTGTAGGAAATGGATCCTGCAAAGCAGACGTCCAAGAATCTAAACTCTTTCTCCTCGCACCGTTCCCTTTCAGGGCAAACCTGACATTGCTTTTTCAAAAGTGTAAGCTAACAAATTTGCAGTGAGCTTTATCGTGACTGACACGTTGACAGCCAACTGTTGTAGAAGTCAGTCTTGTCCAGCAACAGCTGGTACTAAAGCACCTTTCTTAACATGTTGGTCACTTCATTTCCAAATACAGTTGTCTTACGTTTGACATAATACAGGCAAGGGCTTGGAATGGAAGGAAAACTTTGATTTTCTATTCTTTTCCTGAATGATAACAACAACAACAACAACAACAACAACAACGACGACCACGACCACGACGACCACGACCACGACGACCATGATCACTACCGCGACGACAACAAGTACGATGGAACATGTGTTCTTGTGCACAAACATGACAGCGGTTCTG